>QEYB01000093.1:600000-1004710 GCA_017562135.1 Dipylidium caninum | reverse complement strand
AAGGAGAGAGATAGGTCATAGAGTCCTCTATGGAGGTCGTGTACATTGGATCATCAACTTCCAATCTGTCTCGCCTGTAAAGTACAAAAAGATAAAAAATAATCCGAACAAGAATGTTAACTAACCCGAATCGTGCACCGGTAATTACCGTTCATCAATCATTGCAAGGATGCACAAGCACCTTGACTTGAATGACACTTCGCGCTAGAATATATTGATGCTTACGTCTCGGGATTTCAGACGTCAATGGGAATCGTTATCCCACCCTTGGCTTGGTATGGGATCTACCGTGGGTGGGGTCCTCATGGTCTGAGGGCAAAAGCTCCGTAATTCCAAATGTAGCCCTTGTGTGGGAAAACATTGTTCACTATAGCGCAGTGTCCCTTTCTTTACATCCTGCCTCGCACTAGGCATTAGTAACAACTCCCTCTTGCATATCTCCAATCTTGGCGTTCGTCCCAGCGGTATTCTCAAACGACCATGTTGAAGACATTTTTCGACTGTGGTGTAAGAGGAATGTCGTGGAAGGGTGAGGATCGGGCCATTCTGGGAAAGACTAACAATCAAAGAATAATGAACGTAGGAACGAGGGCAATTAGCATCGGTTCGCCTGATCCCGGTATACTATAATATAGAAGCGTGCACATCACACAAAAATGGCAAATTAAGAACCAGGCGTTAGAAACAGGTTAAACACTGCCATAACGTGCACAGGAAGGTCCAGATATACAGTAGTAGACATACAGAAAGTACATCACTGTAGTCCGTTGGAAATAGCATTCGCCAAAAACATTTTGTTGTGAAGGTGGACATGGTGCACCGGCGGGGCAGCACGAGGGCGAAGCCGCAAAACGACAGAGGAGCGCCACAAGCTAGCCTGGCTTCTTTCAACACTACACACGGACCATCTAACGAAACTACAAGGTTAGAGGCAAACAGAAAGACTTAGAAGTTGTAGGGTCGCCAAGAATAAAGTTACTTGCCTTAAACAAACGTTTAACCTATTTCGGGAGCAAAAAATATTGTGCAAGTGCCAAGAAATGTTTTTTATTGCGAATGTTTAACATTAAATCTAAATATGAACATAGTCATGTGAAAATAAAAGTTCATAAAAATATTTATTTTAAAATTAACGTGTTAAATATTGAGAAAAAACCAAATTCTACATGCATTTTATGAATAGCAATACCCTGGAAATACGTTAGAATGTAATCTTTACTACGCCCTACAACTTCTCGTCTTTCTGTTTGCCTCTAACCTTGTGTGTCTTGTTCCTCTTGGTGAAGAGCCAGGCTAGCTGTGGCGCCCCTCTACCGTTTGCGCTCTGCCCTCGTGCTGACCCGCCGGTGCACCATGTCCTCCTTCACAACAAAATGTTTTGGCGAATGTAATTCCACGGACTACAGGATGTACTTCTGTAGGTCTTGCTACTGTATATCTGGACCTTCATGTGCATATTATGGGCAGGTTTAACCTGTTCCAACGCTTGCTTCTATTTGCCATTTTTGGGTGATGTGCCTGTTTTGCAAATATATAGTATAACGGATCAGGCGCCATGCTGATGGTCCTACATTCTACGCTCTTATTGCTGGTTGTAGTCTCCCAGAATGGCCCGATCTCACCCTTCCACGACATTCCTCTACACCACAAGTCGAAAAATGTCTTCAAACAGATGGTCGTTGAGATACCGCGGTGGACGAATGCCAAGATGGAGATATGCAAGGGGGAGTTGTTAAATCCTATCAAAACAGGATGTAAAAGAAAGGGACAACTGCGCTATGTGAACAATGTTTTCCCACACAAGGGCTACATTTGGAATTACGGAGCCCTGCCTCAGACTATGAGGACCCCACCACGTAGATCGCAATACCAAGGCCAAGGGTGATAACGATCCCATTGACGTCTGTGAAATCGGGGAAACAAGATTATATCTAGTGGAAGTGTCATTCAAGTCAAGGTGCTTGGCATCCTTGCAATGATTGATGAAGGTAATTACCGGTGCACGACTTGGTAGTTCAGTTCTGGTTGCGATAAAGGTCTTTTATTTTTTGTTACTTTACAGGCGAGACAGATTGGAAGGTGATTGCAAGATCAATGTACACGAACCCATTAGCCGAGAAACTTAACGATATTGGAGACGTGGAACACCACATGCCGGGCTTTTGGCTGTAAGCTTGATCATACAGGACCTCATTCTCCATTTGTTGAACCCTTAGTTGTTTTAAATTTGCTCATTAGGCTACCCCAGACTGGTTCCGCAATTACAAGGTTCCGACTGGCAAGCCTAAGAGAACTCCTTCGCTTTCGATGAGCAATTTAGAATAAAGTGAGCTTGGAACTCTAAGTGCGTCCTATTTTATCTACAATTGTCCTTAATATTTATCCTGGAAAACTTTAATCAGGCGTTTGCCCTCGACATCATCGGCGAAACTCATGAAACAGTGGAAACATCTGGTGTTGATAGGTCGGAGTCAAACAGGACTATTTAGGTATGCTTATGCATAATTAAAACGCAATTCATCACTCCTACATCTCCCCATCAGTGAGTCAGAGACCTTAGATTGCGTATCTCGAAGAAAATCGCTCTTTAATTGGGAGCAATTTTTTATGCGTAAAGTGAAACTCGTGATGAGGGTCGGCAGGGTGACCCGATTTCTGATGAATGACGTCGAATCGGAATACCTATTTACAAGGTGTATTAAATTTGCACGCAATGTAGGTTATTTTGAAGGGTCAACTGTTAATGTAACCTTTCAGGCAGAACGTTAACCAAATGCGAATAGTCCCTACCTTATTTCTTCGGAGGATGCCAAAAGCAGAACTTTCCAAGCTGCCACCGTTAAAAGTGGGCAAGGAGATTAGCGACCCCGCAGGTAAGCATCTCAGGAGTTATCTGGCAGGTCTTTATTCTGATCCACGAGCATCATGGCGGTCTTAACTGTTATGCACGCGAGTTCTGGCCTTCCCTTGTCCCATAATTCATAATCCAGGGGGGTGCGTTAGATACTTGATTGGGTAGATTTTTGGCTTATAATGTCAGGTTCGCTAGTTCAATTGCAAATTAATTGTGTATTGCCAAATTATTTGTCTTGTCCCCCATTTCAAGTGGAAGATATTCACTTCGTATCTACTTGAGGAGCGTGTTACAAAACTCGGTGATTGAATAATTAAAGTACTTTGCACTTTGTCTAAATAGAATTTCAGTAAAATGTAGGCGTCTGAGGCAGTTCATTTTTAATGGGTTTTATTGGTATGACAAGCAATGTTCGCGGTCGAAGATACGGTCCTTTGCGTGCCATCGTGACAGGACCTCCTAATACGTAATTGGTGCAGATAGTGTAAGGATTGTTCACTCTCACAGTTGAGGTATATTTACATTTTTTTCTGATATTTTGAAAATGTTACAAACATTTGACTTCGAGGTAATGCAAAGCATAGGATGAAATCAAAGTATGATAGTTGATAGTAGAGATCAGCGGACCAACCCGGCAGTTGGAATGAACGTATTTTCGCCATTGGCTATCCTAGTTATCTTCCTCTTCTCCGAATGGATTCGTCGATTCCTGGGGTGTTTTTTCCGCCCGAATTTGGGAGGGCTTAAGGGAACGGAGAGACGGAAGTTAGATGTATGTATAATTAAAGGCAGATTCAACGCCGAGGTCAGGTTGAGTTGTTGAGGCAACAGAGGCGCTGCCTGTGTGACCTCGATTCCCTTCTGGGAGGTGGGGCTAGATTAGTGCAAATGGCTACTCTTTTGGTCTTCAACACTTGGACGGTAGGGGAGGTGGCAGCACGCTTCGCCACTATTGCCTGGGTCCGTATCATGCTCGTAAAATGTAATCTCAAAACATGTGCCCTTTAGCAGGATCAGTAAAAAGTGGACCAGGTTAGATAGCAGGGGTTGTGTGACTAATTTCAGGTGACTTCACTAGATCACGCCTCATCGAGGATTCCATGTCGATACTTACACAACCGGCGCGAAGATCACCGACTTGGATTTCGTCGTACGCGTCGAGCAGATAGGCGGGAGCAGTTGACGGCAATTGGGTGGTAGTGCCGTCGTCCAAATTGGAGGGGAAAGGTGTTGAGGAGGGGTCAGAGATGCTGGCGCAGCGTAGACAGACGAATTGTTTACCTTCGGGCAGACGGTTTTCGTGAAGATCTCGGTAGTTTTCGTAGCAGTCAAGGTGCACTCCATGACCGCACCTGCGATCAAATGTAAATAACTCGAGAGATGGTGCTTCGAGGTGGGACAGTATTACCGGCTGTCCAGTTTGGACAGGTGTGACTACATTAAAGAGAATTGTTTTGCGTCACCTATGTTGGAGAAAGCTTTCGGTCTGGATTGGATTAAACTGATTGCATGTTTGGCACTCGACCGGTGTAGCAGGAACCACCACGCTCGATTATCATGCGAAAGCCTCAGACCAGGCCCAAGGGAGCAAGGTGGTACGAGTCAACAAGAAATAGGATTGAATGGTCAAAATCACTCAATTCAGAGGTAGGTGAGTTAGTAGGTCCATGGTTAATACCACGAGGAGACAGTGAACGAAATGAGGATGTACCCAGTTGGGTCATTCGAGCGAGAGACCGATGGCTCTCAATGATGGGGCTGTCAGTGAGTATTTACCTGATAGTTTCTCGAATCAACTGAATGATGGTACCGAAAAGACCTGTCGAGATTTACCTGCATCTCTACACTCTACGGGCACTCCAAGCGTTGTTTAATCAACCACCCGTACCGCAGATGCGAGACTGTCGAAACGACTTATAAGCCTTAGAGTAGTAGTAAAGACGGCCAAAGAAACCGAGTGAAAGTTGAGTCCGATTTCTCAAAAAGTACTCCCAATCGGTAACGTCAGCGGGCCATGTTGTCTCACCAAATCCGGCTGCGAGAGAGTGTGGCGATGAGAAGAGAGGGGATAGATTCTGCGCACAGATCTACTGCCCTCTACACCACTTTGTCATTAGCAGAGGAGTGTGCGGGCGGACACAAGCAGTTGCACTTTTGTAGCCGAAGTCCAACAGTGACAGTTACTTGTTCCAAGATACTAGCTCGCATCATGGAAAGTAGTCGTGATGCGGCACAAATTGCCTCACTTGCTTTACGACATTTGGAGGCAGGACACGAGGCAGAGGATGCCACGTCCACTGGCCAGTTTGGGCTCCAGGCAAGAGGTGGCAAGTTCTCCTTAAAATGACCCGACAGAAAGTGGCGAGAGCACCGCAACCGTCAAGTCGCAAGTCCTCTGCCTTTTCAGAGAAAACTCGCACCTAGTAGGGGTGCCAATAATCTCACTCAACACGCCCAGTAATATTTCATACCCGTGAGGAAGCTAACCCATCCATTGCCATAACCCGTTAGTTAAATAGCGGCAAGCGTACACGCGAAAAGAGAAGGGTATATGAGCATGGTGGCCTGTTTTAGGCGCTTTCCAATACGGGCACAGTTGGAAGCACGATGAACCGCTCCTGACAGGGGCCAAGTCAGTCATGGGCACGTGAGAGAAGCCCTCGCGACGCCACCTCCAGCTGTCGTCCCCCGTCTCCAGTGGGCTTACGTGCTGCAAGAGGACTGGGACCTAGTGGCCCCAAAATCTCCGCTTCTGGCTGTCCAGACGTCTCATCACCACGAACTCTGATTATTTGAGCAATTACGTGTCTCCAAACACTTATCCACTCGATCAACGCAATTCCCATTGAAGGTAATGCAAGGCGCTATGACCCACTCCACTCATCGTCCGCAGAGAGTATGGGGGAAATGACGCCTTACTGTACAACCCCTCGAGTCAGTGCACCACCTGCCATTTGGACATGCGACCGTGAAATGGCGTGGCGAGAGGCCTCTTACCAGAACAGGAGTATCTCCGGTCGTGTCGCCTGTCTCGCGTCGAGAGTGGAGAAGCCGCCGGTGTGAAGATGACCAGTGATGAGGGAGCGCACTTTCCTATACCGTCGAGCAAATGTGAGGCCACACAGGCCACAGCTGTAACGTCCCAGGCCCACTCCTCTTTTCAGTGCCTCCCCGAGGATCCGCTCACTCTCTGTGATGTCACTCGTCATGAGGCGATAGCAGTCCTGCAGCAGACTCACCTCCTTATGCCATACACCCACCAGTTGGAGAAGAAAACGATTTGTCGCTGACCCGAATGAGGCCACTGAAGCGTCTGAGACCTGACGAAAGAATGCCCATGTGAGCAGTGACAATACCTTGTCAGATAGGCGTGTAGTCATCCAATCCCCCTCACCTGAAGCACGCGATTTATGAGTGCGGGAATAGGGACGTAGGGGCTGGCGGATTCCAACAGCTGATGGAAGATGTGATTAAGTTCTACAGGTCGCGAGTAAAGCCAAGACATAGTCGGACAAAACCTGCAGTTAGCTGATTGGATGACTGCTGGTTGCGAAGACCGGAGAAAGTGTCGATTATGGCAAACCAAGGAGGCTAAAAGGGAAGACTAAACAGCCAACCCTCGGACATCAGGAAATAGGCCGGCTTCTCTACTAATCTTGCCTCATTAGCGGAGGAGCGTTCGCTCGAGGAGTGACGAGCAGCAAACGACATCCAGGCTTTGGCACGCGACCGCATCCGATCGCAGTCTTCGCACCACTCGCTATCAGTCGCGGTGGAGGCCGTGCTGGAGCAAGTAATAAGACGTTGCCAGTGAGCAAGAAAGTCCTTTGGGATGGGCAGAAAAAAAAGAAAGGATCATGGGTAGATGCTGAGGTGAGAGGGCTGTTCACTACAATGAACGGCTCATCACCATACCTTCTTCAAGAGGTCGGCGGCCTTGTCCCGCTCCCCAATCTTCTCGTATACGCAGGCCAGTTCTTCCCGATACGCCTCTTCATCTAACATCTGAAGTGGACAAAAAACCCCCTCCACACTCAATAACAGATTACCGTTGTTCCTGACCCGTATGAATGCTACGCAAGACGGCATCTTAAATCCCCGTAGACATCCTCATCTCTCACCCTCGAGAGCGTATGAGATGACATTGGGAGAAGCTCCAATCACCATCACTATGATTGCCATTACTATATTGTTGTCGTTAACTTCTGACTCTCTCGACGCCGCCTTCGATTGGGGGACAGGCAACGGAATTCCTCCATACAGACCACCTGAAATTCCGCGTATTACGGAAAGTTGCGAGCCATTCTACACGAGACGGCCTTTGTGATATCCGACCTCGCATAAGACACTGAGAATGCGGAGCGACACGTCTACAACCGCAGTGTTCCCCTATGCAACCCACCAGCTGACACGAGTGGGGACGGGAAAAGCGGTTTGACACATACGATCGGGTCTGCGAGTCAGTCAACCAGTTGGGCGCGTCGCTCAACCGCGTAACAGCGACAGACTGTGTTCCGCGTACTACTCGCTGAATAGACAAGCCGGCGGTAGGCATCAGCAGTGCTTGGTGAATTTCTACAAAATCAAGCGACTAATCAGCGAATGAACAATGGGAAAAACCGAGCTAACGTAGGAACGGAATGGAACGGAACGGGTTTCGAACGACGAAGTCGCGGTTGGGCACTCGAAACAGACCGCTGCCGTGCTCATAGCAAAAGCAGCAGTAGCAGCTCACGAGTCCCCATGACACGCTAAGAGCGCGATTGATATGAAACTGGATCCGGAAAACTAGGTCATCACGGTCCAAAATATCATGCGACACGGAACGAAAAGGAGGATAGCCACTCCATGCCACTACTCATCTCACCAACTAGGTGACGCCGATTAGACATGGAAAGTAGAAGTTAGCAAGCAATGCTTTTGATGAAACTAACACAACACACACGTGCTTGTGATGGAACATTGGTAATCGCCAAGGGTGCACTTCACACCTGTCACTGTCCCCAATAACATGGCGAATAAATTCTGCCCGACAAAAGTGGATGTCAATCCGCTCGCCCGGCTGACCGGAGAGCAGACAGACTGACAACAAGGTGTCCAGCTTTGAGCACGTCTCTGCTCGCATGCTGCCCACCCCGAGGTGATATTCCCCAATCGTCCCCATACAGTTGACGCTAGGTGAGGCTAATGCGGAGACTGCCGGCGTCGACACAGGCCCTTGAGGAGAGAAAGGATCTTCACTCAGCCAGTCACGTCTAAGCAGCACCTCCTTCATACGGGCGGCAGGTCATACGGCAGTAGAAATCCAGACGGTACAACAAGGAGGCAAATGACAAATCCTCGTGGCGCGGCAATCATTCATGCAAAACCACATATTTAATTCGGATGATAACAGTCAGACTGCATTAGCATGCAATGCTCGTGATTACGACAACGCGCGCCTGCTCGAATTCTCTCTCCTCGGCGACAGTAGTGGGATTTGGCCGCTCATACAATGACTTTGACACGGACGAAAACCACAAAGTCTCCACTCAAAGCCGGTGCGCTGATATCCGCAGGAGTCATCGAGGTATAGGGGAGAACCCACCTCAATGAGGACGGAGGCTCGGTACTCGACGTTAAGCATGAGGAACTCGCAGACGTCCTTGCGTCGACCACCGATAAGGAGGAGATGCACGTAGAGCTCCGCCACCAAAGGGTCGGGCTTCGCTAACAGTGCGTCCAGCTCCTCACGCAGCGTCGTATCGCCTGCCACAGTGGCAACCACGTTCTCGCGTTCCAGCTCTGGCATCTCAGAATGCCTGTCAGTTAAAGGAAAACAACATGCGGGACCAGTCAACTCCTTCGAGCGTTGGCACGACTGAGCTGCGAAATTGGAGGTAGAGCCGGTGGAATTAGTTGGCTCGAGATACAATACTATCTACGGCTTTTGCTGTCAACGCTAGCTGATTGTTAGGTCTACTTTCGATGTTCTTCGTTCTTCCATCTGATTTCGCCACAAGAGAGAGCCTTGTTCGCGTTATTTTTGTTGTAGGAGATACCTTCCTGCCTCCGGCAACATTTGGTTGATCTGCTCAATTTTTTTACCAGCGTCTTTCGTGGCAAATTCACTTACGCTTGTGGGTAAGGCGAAGAGCGACCGTATGGGCGAAGGATATTGTTTCATTATTAGTTCAGCGTTTTTTTGGAATTTGCCTCCAACCTCACCTAAGAATAAATGCGCGTACTCATCACCCAGTCTAGTTTTCGTCCGAGGTCAGTCTTCCGGTCTAGTGAATGATTCAATGAGAAATGTATAGCATAAATCAGCGAGGCGATGCATTAGTGTCATTTACAGTGTCAAGTTACACAGTAAGCATTAATGGATGAATTGAGTGAATGAAAAAGTTTTTCCCTGTGCAATAATTCGTTTTAAAACGTGGCATACGTCCATGTACCGCTTCGGACCTACAATAGAATGCATTTGCGAGGCCCAGTGCCATCTCTATTCGTGGCCCTGTGTCGATGAAGACACTACCAGCCCCATTTGCAATTATTTCTGCAAGATATAAACGTATATAACCTTTTTTATCCAACATTAAACGTTTTAATTTTGAATGGTTAAAACGCATAGTGATGTAATGTTTTGCTTCTCAATATATTTTTTTTTGAATCATTATATTTTTCGTTTAGTTGAATTTGTTCATCTACTACATCACCTCCTGTACTGGCGCGTCCTTCAACATCATTGAATGTTATGTCGGCGACTGATAGTCGACCTGGTCCGTCGGGTATTTTTTGGTTCATTTGTTAATTTAAATTAAGACGACTCCTCAAGTGTAGAAAAGAAGTCCGAGGATTTGCAACAAGACACCGTGGATGAACTGGATGAGCTATACCTTTTCCCCCATTTGCGGAATGCTAGTCATAACCCACCAACCGATATATTATCGAGGCCTACGTCCGTGTCTCCGATAGAAAGTGATGGCGATCAGTCTTTAAGGGATGCCAATGTATACGGCAGAACAGTTGACACGGAAAAACGCATATCCCCCATCCGTTGGGACCGAAACAGTGACAAAGACGCAGTCCGTGTAGATACCCCAGAGAATGAGTTTTCCAAGGAGGCTGAAGAAGAGCAGTCGCAAAAAAATGCAGCTAGGACCGAGCTATCGAATGAAAATAGTGGAATGTCGACTGAGATTTTGGATCCTGATATTTTGACTGATTACGACCAACTCTTCATCAATACGAAGTATTTCCTAATTAAGAGCAACAACTATGAAAATGTTGAAATTGCCAAACGGAAGAATGCCTGGTCAACACCTATTGGAAATGAAAGTCGACTAAACAAAGCGTATTATGAGTCTAACAACGTTATCCTTATTTTCTCTGTTCGCGAAAGCGGTAAATTCCAAGGATTCGCTCGACTCGCATCATCGTCCGACCCTCGTCTCCACATAGATTGGATTCTTCCATCATCCAAAATGTCGACGAATTTGCTGAGCAATCCTTTTAAGTTAGATTGGGTTACAAAGTTAGCCAGCAATTATTTCACATAGCCTTTTTTTAGACAAGAACTTCCATTTAGTGTGTATCTCATCTGACGAATGCTTGGAATGATGGGAAACAGGTAAAAATAGGTCGAGATGGTCAGGTTAGTGTGCTTGCCTGGCCACTTCATTTCGCTCGATTTAGGAAATTGAGCCTGTTTGTGGCCAAGCACTTTGTCGTCACTTCCCGTTGGATTCTGTGGAGTCCATTCCTGCTATTGTTCGTAAAATCCAGCCAAAGAAACCAAAATGCGGTGATCCGCCTCGGAGGCGCAATGTCTCGGATCGTCTTGGTGCTTCCCAGATCCACCCTTCTTCATCAACTCGCCGATCAAAAGACTTGGGCTTTAACAATCCGAACTCTGTTGGTCTTCTCGGAGCCGCCACTACCTCGAGGAATACAATCCCACCTCTAATGTCGTCGGTAAATCTCGCCACTGCGGCCATGTCGACTGTTGCTGCTATGGCAACGATGAAATCAAATCAATCTCGAGGATCTTTACTTCCTACCAATGATATTTCTCGAATGATTACGCCCAATACAAATATCCTTCCCCATCTGCTCTCTCAAGCTGTTGGCGCTGACCCAATGACGCTTTCCGCTCTCTACTCTCATGCACCCGCAATTAATAGAATATTTCAACAGGATTCTGTTTCGCCAAAAAGACAGAGAAGTCGTGAACGCCATCGATCCCCCAGCAGTCAATGTAGCTCTGGTGGACATCGCAGTGATTCAGATTATCGCCGTCGTGATCGCTGCGTGCGTCGTGATTATCACCACTCTGAAGTGTCTTATCGTTACCGTTCGAGGTTAGGTGGCGCCGATGCTAAAGACACTTCTCTGATGTTGACTGTTATAATGTCTTTATTTGTCCCGGTGTCTGGGCTCTTTTCGTTGCGATGCCGAGTGTACATATGCGAAAATGTGATGAACCTTGCAATTATTAGTCGTAGCTTGACGTGTGGAAGTAGTCATTATTATTATTACCGATTTTGTGTAATTTGTGGATCGTTTATTATTGCTTTTGGCTGTACTATTTCTGCCCTGGACTGTCTTTCATTATATGTAACGTTTTCTTTTCAGGTTGTTAACAGTGCACATTGTTTAATTGATCATTGTTTATCAAAGAATGACGTTTGTCCTCTTTTATATATCCATAATTATGTGTATCGAGATAATGGGTGTGCTGAGCAGTGAACTATTTGTTGGGCTTCATTAATGCTGAACTTTACACTTCGCTGACGCTTCAATAGGCATTCTCGAGACAATTCACGTGGACGTCGTCATAGGGAGGGTAAGTTCTTTTGATGTTTTTGATTTTAGGAATATTTCTCCTTACCTTTAGGGAATGTTTCCTGTAATAAATAGTTTGTGGTACCTAAAGTACAAATATACTTTTTTTGTCACTCGGCCGCACCAGTACTTTCTAATGTGTTGCCAGGGTTTATTTGTTGTGTCTTTAAGATCCCCTTTTCCCACTCCTTATCTTCATTGGTTTTTTATTAGACGCCAATAGACGATAGTGCCAATTACCGATTTAGGTTCTTTTAAGTTAGAAATCTCGATTAACGCCTTACGCTCACCATGGAAATATGCCAATTCGCAGGTCGACGGGAATCTAGGAGTAGTCGCGATCGTTCAATTTCACCTTCAAAGGCTAACGCGTTCATTCATTGGGTGAGTAAAGCTATTTTAGATTGTTTGTCTGTGCCATTAGGATTCGGTGATCGGTTAGTTACTGGTTCCTATTCATACAACTAGCTCAATTGTCTTTATAGCCATCAGGGGTCTAGACAAATGAACATTTTAACTAACGCTGTCTGTATCCGAACTAATAATTTTTCGAGCTAACAGTATATTAGTGTCTGGCGCTTGGGTAAATCGGATAAGTCCAAGTTATTATTGTGGTCATTTGATTATTTCATATATTAATGCACCTGAATCAGCGGCCAAATTTTCTCAGGAGACCTTACATTTCCAAATTTTCCAGTAAATATTTCCTTTTAATTCGTGAAATTAATTTCATACTTCGTCAAAATGCAATTTAATCGTCGTATTTAGGCCATCAGCGCAACTGTTTTATAATTCCAATGTTTGATTAGATTTATAAGCTCTTCATTATCACCTTATATGTGTACTGTTTTATAAATATTTTACTCTAAGAATAGCCCTAATATATTTCCACACTAAAAATACATGTATACGGTTTGAAATCAATTTCTTTTCCGCCATTCTGTTGGAATATAGGTTCTCATCTAGTGCCTGTTTTAGATACAATACTTCATTTGCACCTTTGTGTCTGCTGTCGTGTTTTTATCGTGGATTAAATATTTTTGCAAGAACTCTAACAAACTGCTAAAGCAGGTTTATCTAATTGTTAGGATCAAAAAAGTCGATAAACTCGATTTTAGGAGATACGATTACTTAACACAGTGTTTTACTATCTTTTGCTGATATAGAACTACGAGGATTACCTGCAAGAGGTTCGGCGTGGACTTAATCCCAATCTTAATTCACTTGTGAGTTTCGTGATACTTTTCTCGTGCAGCTGGCGATTTCTTAACTCGTCTTATTTTCTCTGATTAGATTAACGGTAATATACAACCTCGTTTGCAAACCGCATCTGATGCGGATAAGCAGGTGGGTTAAAGGGTGCTTTTTATTCATTTTTTTTTCATCGGCGTGAATTGATTTGGAAAATCTGCCGTAGTTTTAAATGATACTTTCCTCTGATGTCTGATACTGCACTCTCGAACATGACCTCATTTCGACGCACTGAGGTTTTAAAGAGGTATCATCTGCTTTTTTTACGGGTTTTGTACTTCTTCCGACAAAAACTGCTATTTACCGAAAGATCACTCGATAATGTTTCAGTAGAATTGGTTTTTTGTACGTATTTCTTCGCACACCTGCTATTTGGATGCATTAGGCTTGGTCAGGTTTTAAGGATTAAATAAATACTTGTAACTAGATCGTTTGACTCAATCATACCTTTTTCTATTCAAAAACTGATTTGATTGCTATTTGTGAAGATTTTTTTGGTCCTATTTGGTTTTCTTTTCGTCTAGCTTAAAGTCATTGACGTTTTTACTATCTGTCCGCCTGAAGATTTGGTCTGAGTCTGGCTTATCTTACCACATTGTTATCATTTGTCACTTATCAGTTTGACGAACGTGTAAACGCTTTCCTGCGCAATACAGCAGCGATAAGCCCCCAGCGTTCAAACGATGGATACGGCGACTACGATGACGATTCGCGTAGTCGCTCCTCATCAATTGAACGTCACCACCGTCGACGCGGGAGTCGTCGTAGTCGACAACGATCCTATGGAGAGAACAGGCGATATGGCCTAGAGGATGAAGATAGAAGTGGGGATAGCTACTATCGGAGGCGTGGTCGCTCACGCTCGCGTTTCTACCATGGTGATGGCGATGAATACAGGGAGCGATTACTGAATCATTTGCGCTATCGGCGTTGAAGCGATCTCATTTGCATTCATCAACGTCTTGTAAATAATATTGCCCTCTGGATGACATTCTTGAACACCGATAGCCTTTATAACATTACATTAATTGATACTTTATAATCTCAAGTTTTCGCCTTCGTTTTGGGCTCTTGGAGGGATAGGTTATACGGACGGATGGACGCGAGAAGGAGGTGTAAGAAGAAGTGTTAAATGCTTCGGGAGATGAAGTAAAAACCTAGTAGACGGTAGGTGGTCCGCAGATTGACCCTGTGAAACGTTTTAACCTACCCTATGTGTGCGTTGCGTACGCACGAACTTGTTTTGCACGGCAAAGGGGGAGCTGTGGACAATTGCGATTCTTCAAAAAGATAATTCTTAGCAAGCTTACTACCACCCGAGGGTAGATGTACGTCCTTTTTCCTAGAATATTTATTGTGGCAGTCACTTGCAAATAAAAGAATCGAGCAGATATCCTCTACCATTTGCTATTAACATGAACATATATTAGCCGGTTTCTATAGGAGTACATCCATGGCTTGTTCATTAGGTTTTGCCCAGCGCAAAGAAGGAACGTATTAAAAGAGGTTTGTTGAAATTCACGACGCCACGGAGATGTTGTCGCATGTAAAAATCCGAGTACCTAAGTTTTAAGCGTGGTTGGAAAGGTGATCCTTGATTTTAACATAGGAGTTCCTTCTGACATTCGTCAAACACAAACTAATCGTAGTTCTTGTGGAAAAGGTTTTTATATATCTCCCTCCGGTATTCCTTTTGCCATGGTTAGCGCATTGGCTTTCTTAAATAACCAAATTATAATTCCCTAAAGCTTTTCATTTTTAACTCTTTTGTTTTAGTGCATCTGCTAAATAGCTTTTCGAACGGCCGACGCCGATTTGAGTATGGATTTTGCATACCCTAATCAGGAACACCGATGTGTCCCGCGTATCCAGTTTTATGCTGAACCTCCAACTCAGATAATAGATTTAGAAGAACTGGAAAGACTTGCGTTCCAGCGTTTCAGAGTGCTCAAATGCGTAGAGGTTGTCGGCCAGGTCTCCATCCGTGGTAACAAAGAGTACGACGCGAGATTGTTAACCGAATTATCTAAGCTTGGTTCGTTCGGGAAGTCTTTTACACTTAATTCAAGTCATTTGAAGAACCTGTCCGAAGATGTTTACAATGATATTACGTCTCACTTTATTCTCCAGGTTTGTTTCACGACGCACTTTGCCTGTTTCAGTGTTCTTTTCGAAATTGCAACTTAGTCGATACCATTATTCGCCGTCTAAAAAAAGGTTATGTTTTTAGCTTGTTGCAACGTATTTCCACTAGATTTTATTGAGCATTGCTTTTAGGCACTGGGTTGATAATTCAAACAACCAACTCGAGTACCAAGGCATTATATGCTCTATCATTTTAGATTGCTTGTTGCAGAAGTGAAACCATGCGGCGATGGTTCATACAACAAGAATCGGATCTCTTTCGCTATCGATTCGGTCTAGAGCGAGCCAATGCTATCAGCGAATTACTCCGTTCGAACAATCTGAACTTTCCTCAAGTCAGTGACGAAGAATCCCTCGATCTTCGAGATGAACTTGAGGCCGGCACTTCCGTTTACGGTGTCAACACAGGGCATACGGTTTTTTATAAAGTGGGATTTTTGACAACAACACCATCTCATTATCTCGTGATGACCGGCATCTTTATTTGTTCCCCGGTCAGATCCATTTCACAGAGGTCCCAGACCTCGTCCGTCATCGTCAGATTTTTCTCAAAGCTGGTTACGCCTACGTCCCGGACTTCGAGTTGGTTACTCCTGTACTCACACGTTTTCGTGCCTCATTATCTCGCAATCTCTCTCGTTTGAATCTTGCTTTTGATTGCCGCTTGGCGGAGGAGGGTTCGCGGCTACTTCCTCTCCTTACTAGTCTTTCCAAACGATATTGTGACGAAGATGACTTCGGAACGAAAAAACCATTGTTTGGTGATGTTTCTGCGAAGCAGGTGAACGATCTAGCGCGAGCGCCCAGTCTCTTTCCACTTTGTATGTCACGTCTGCATGAAGCATTGTCAACTAATCACCATCTTCGTCATTGGGGTAGGATGCAGTATGGACTCTTCTTGAAGGTATGAACCATTAGTGCCGCATGTTTTCCACTAGCCTTTCCTAACCATGTTAAAATAATCGCTATACGCTCATTCGAATGGTTTCCTGTATATTAGATTTGAAATTCTGATTCCATTCGTGAATTTGTTGCCTTTTGCTTCAGATAGGAGTAGAATATACTTACGTGAGCCAGGGCGTGAATTCATTATTCTACGCTCTGGGTGCGCACTCCTAGCGTTCGTCACCACTTATAGATTATATTCGGGATGGCGCTACAAATCCTAGGACTCAGAATGAAGGGAACTGAATAAATACTCATTGAAAGTTCCACATTACTCTTTGTTAAGTTGTAAACCAGATGAGACCGAATCATCTTTAAGCAGACGATCCAAACCGTTTAAAAAATTCTGAGAAAACGGCCTAGGGATTATTGGTGGGCACCTTACTCCTTTGAAAATATTTCGGATTATCAGATCTAATGCCGGGGTTGCTTTAACTGCTGACTGAAGGAATTAAAAAACATGGACTAACGAATAATACACAAAAAGAACATTGTAGAATATGATTAACTTCCTTGCTTTACTCGTTAAGCTGCCTCTGAACTTTTCATTAATCAGGGTTTTTAGGTGAATAGAGGTAAATGCTATCAGGTGAGATATTAATTTACTATTTGCGTTTGTATTAATTATACCTATTTCTATCATTTGGCGACGTATCTTGTCTGAAATTCACCTTTTTTCCTTTCCGCGCTTAATTTGATTGTTTTTTGAGTTAAGGTAATGCGAGTCTTATAGTTTTTGTGCAATACTATTTGAGGTAGTCGTTAGACTTGACAAATTTTAAAACCTATTTACTATGGTCACTTTCAGGGGATAGGTTTATCGCTAGATGAGGCGTTAAAATTTTGGCAAAACGCATTCGCCCCGAAGTTTGATGTGGACCAGTTTTCAAAACTATATTCTTACAGCATTCGTCATAATTATGGAAAGGAGGGCAAACGAGCCGATTATACTCCCTACTCCTGCATGAAGGTAAATTTCGAAATAAGGATTCCTCATCATTTCTTGAATTGACTGTAGCATTGATCCTGATCCACCTATTTTCGACATGATGGATCTGGGGTTGGCATTTGATGGCGATACTTTCGTCTTACAGATCATCTCTTCTAATCAGCCTGGCGTGGGGGAATTTCATGGTTGTCCGTTTCGACATCTGGATTTGGATTTGTTGAGTCAACGCCTTGCTTGTAAATTGCCTTCTGATAAAGTGGAATCGGTAATCAAACGAGCCAAGGACAAACAATATCAGTTGGCTTGTGGAGAGTTTTTTAAAGTATGAATTTTTTTGGGATATTGAATGATGAAGTTATCTCTGCAAGTTAACGGATGTTTTCTTTCAAAGGCTATGCATCCGGAACTATCGCCGGAAGATGTGTCTTCAGTGGTGATAAACCATCCGAACCAGTACTACGAAATGGCAAGGAAAGCCAGTAAGGGCCTCCCACTGTCTTCTAGAGGATCGGCTGAGGTATCATCGCAAAATATCGCGGCCGTGAAGCGGCGTGTTGTGAAGGTTCCCTTGAATGATTCTCAACTGACTGACCATGGCCACTCCGGTCTCGACGATACCAGCATTGATGAAACCTCCAGGATCGACCACATTGAGAGAGATCTGATCTAATAATATCATTCATAAAATAAAGAACTCGTTTGTCGACGAAATTTCGGAGCTTATTCAGCATTTTTGACGCCGAACCTATCTAGCTTGCGAGTGCTTTAATTTGACAAGATGCGTTCATGGTCTGATCGATATTATTTAATCTAATTAAGTCAAAGCGACGCTCGGTTATCTGTTTCCATTTGTGTCGGGCATTAGTTCAAGCGCATGGGATGCACTTGGCGGTGCTGACTGCTCTTGTATTGCCGCAGGGGATTATCTGTTTTGACACTTATGTTTGCCCACAAGCAGTTGCCAAGGGGGTACCTTTTGATCTCTACGGTAGTCCCCTTTTCCCCGTCGCTCTGTACGACACCGACAGGGACGAGATCTCGTCTCCATTTTGGGTAAACCTTGGGGGTGGATGGGTGGATGAACTTTTGAGAGAACTGGATACCACTGGTGTCGGTGATTGTCTGCTTGACGATCTCCCAAAGTGCGAAGAAGACATGCGGAACACTTTTGGAAAAATTCTGGAGAAAGTCCTTTCCCCACACCACCCATCCCAGTTATCCAGGCATCTGGTGAACAGGGTCAAAGAGGAGGAGTGGGGAAATTCACCACTCCATGACTTTGGTAATGCGACTTTGGTGGCGATCAGACGCACTCTTTTGATGCAATGTATGTATTGGTGTCACACGATGTTGAGTCTGCCCGCGAACAGACGTCCAATGATGTTGGAAATGTGTCCAAACCCCTGCAATGAGGCCACTGTCTGTTCCGGAATAGGTGAGATACACGGGACCTGTCGATTGACTGAGGAAGGCTTTTTCGTACATCAGTATCAATGCGAGTGCAAGCCTGGCTACGTATGGACTGTTTCCGCTCAGGGCTGTATTCCAGAAAATCCCTGTGAAAGGAAAAATGCCTCGTTTTGCAATCCGCAAGGCACTTTGTTGTGTTCATACGACCCGGATTTGAATGTGAGTCGAGTCAACTTGCGGTAGATCTACTTTCAATTCTCTCAGCATCCGAGTTCGGGGAATGGAGAAATACACTTGAATAATGCTTTTCTACAACTAAAATGCCGTCATAAAACATCAAACGTAGTCTCCCCGCAATTTTTCCTTATCTTTGCTCATTTCTATGGTTGTTTTAAGTAATGCAATGGCCAAGTTTTTAGCCTCAAAAGTGTTGATTTCCACATATAAAGTAGAATTTTGAAGGAAATAGATTGTACTGGCGATTTTGGGAGAAATTGATGACCCCGTGGGTGTTTTGTCACTCTCCTCCCATCCTCCGTTATCCCCTTTTTTTCACGAGGTGACTAGTCGAGCGGAGTGTTATGCCCCCGTTTTTCTCAAACCAATAACTTATTATGAGAGCGTTTCCACTTTCTTTTTCAACTCAACAGGCGCGGTATTTTGCACTCTTTTGCCGAAAATAAACGCTTCAATTTCCTGTGGCGTTGATTATTCAGTGTTGAATTCTTGTAGCCGTCTTGAATTATGTACAACTCTCTAATATCAGCCTCACTTCTCGAGAAAGTACCCTTATGCCTGCTAGTAGATATGATATTTTCTCACCGTATCTGCCTTCCGTCATCCTTGACCAGACTTATTTTCACCTGCTGGGGCCTTTCGCTAAACCCCTAAAAACTCATTTTCTTGAAAGCAGTGTCCACTTTTAGATGCCATTAGCACTGTCTCCTGGGCAGTGGGTCAGTGTTTTCACCAACTTGGCACCGTGACAGCAAGGTGGCCCTTATTTGACAATGATATAAGTCCCCCGAACATAGGTTTTTATCTCTGCTTTAAACGGATTAGAAATATCCGAGCCCAGGGGGTCTTAATACCGCTCGTTCTCTAATCCCTTTTCCTTCCTAATGCCTGCTACGATTTGGCTTCCCTCTTCTTTTTTAAAATGTCCGCTGTTGGCCTTTGTCAATTTTCACTCCGCTTTTCGTACATATCGCTTTCGAAGTAGGATCTCAACATTCTTCTGTGACCGCAAATAACTCGACGATCTCCTCACTCCCCAAATGTCGCCAATTGCCGACACGGAGGAGAGTTTAATCTTTTCCTGAAGCACGGCCTTAAAGCCTGAACTCTTCTAAACTACTGTCTACGAATTCCATTAAATCGCTAATTATACGAAGTGGGCGCACTGTTTAAATTCTTTTCTTTAGACGGATTGAAGTCTGAAAAGTTTGAGACGTCATACAATTTCATGATTTCATCCATACTGGCATAAGTACTTGCCATTCAGTGTCCGTTGAACTTTATCTCTCCTGCGCTTCTGATACGTGCTATTTTCCCATCCATATTCCTGCCCTTTCGCACGCGCAAACACCTAGGATGTATCCTGTCTCTGCAAGCCCGAGTACATGGGTGAGAACTGCTCGGTTCCAGCCAACGCCTGTGACGATTTGATTCGTAACCCCCTCCTGCCCAATGGAGGCCTCGTCGCATCGGGCAATCGGGCCTGCAACATCAACAACGATGGTAATCGCTGCGTGCCAGCACTCGATCCCGATCTGGGCCCCGTCTACTCGTGCATTTGTGCCACCGACCGATGGACTGGCGACATCAATTTGGGTTACGAAAACTGCCTCAAAAAGATCACCAAGTGCGACCACATTATTTGTATCCACGGCGAATGTGTCGACAGTCGTGACGGCAAGGAGGTTAGTCTCTTCACTCTGCAAGTTTATGTTTCCTGACTAGACGACGTGAAGAGGTTATCTCATCATAATGCCTAAGGTAGACTTCGAAGGGGCATTTAAGAATCGTTCTGAAACAATCTAATTTTCGTTCATTATAAATCTTTCGGGTATTTTACGAAGAAAGTAAAATTCAGATTTTCATCCGCATTCGGTACAAATGGTCCCCTTTAAACTGTATAAAATACTGTTATAAAGGTGATAGTGAGGGTATGCAAAAAAAGGCACTTTTCGGAGATTCCTCCAACGCGTAAAGAATGACTGCGATGTTATGTCCCAGCTTGCAACCACGCAACCTATTCAACATTATCTCCCAGGAATTTGTGCAATTCCCTCTGTGAACAAGTACAAGGAAAATTAATGGCACATCTTTCCTCTGCGCTATAAGGCTAAATCCTCAGCTGCTACATGCGTGTCCCTTATTTCCCAATTGAGGCGATGTGTGTGTGCAAGGAGGGCTACGACTCACCGATGTGCGCGACGTGGACGGGAGTGTGGAGCCCGTGGACTCCGTGGGGCCGGTGTATGCCAGCCTGTGGCGAAGAGCGCTGGGCCATCCGGACTCGGCAATGCCTGGTGGCGGAGCGTTTCGGCGCCAACTCGGAACACATCGACTGTCGCGGTCCCAGTGTCGACTTTACGAGATGCGAAGTCCACGCCTGCGCCCGTAAGTTGTTTCTTTCGATTTGCGCTTATGCCACTGATTCACCCCGCTACAATCAAAACTGCTTTCACCTTCAAACCACCCTTCTTGGCGCCTAATTTAACAAAAACTTCCGCCTTTGTGGGCCTTAAAATTGTTTGCCGAAATTTGCCTTTGCGTTTGATTAATATGTTTTATGGCTTTTATGGGAACACCAGTTCCATTTGGTACAGACAGCCTCTCTGTAGTATGGAGAATGGGAAAGCAAAGTTAACATGCATTAGTAGTATGAGATACGGAGTCCAGAAAGCTTATTTTTGGAGTGTGGAAAGCTGAAGACACTAATGACCTGGTTTAAAGTCGTACCTTCCAGATGGCACAGGTTGGAAAATCCACCTAGTCAGCACGACTAAAGGAAGTGATATTTCTTCAAAGTCATCCATCATTTAATTCCTTCCAATGAATTCTCTTAATGCTAAAATGGGTAGAACTACTTCGCCCTTGCTTTCAACTGCTCCTGGAACAGATAAGTCGACCGCCAACAAGTAGCATCCAGTACATAATGGAATGATCCACTTCGGTCAATCTTGTCATCTTATTGGATTGATCACCTTTGACTTTTCCCCAGTAAGGCAAATCAAACCTTTGCAGCCTGATCACCTTGGCTCTCGCGGTTTCTTCTCTCTGAGTATTACGTTTTAAGTGTAACGTGAGGCCGTAAATACTTGCTGCCTGCAATCGTAGCCTGGACGGGGCGATATAAGTGAAGACCCCCGTGCCTCCATTAACTTGTGTCCATGTTTCATGGGGATAACTCCGAACCCAGCACCAACACATAGAGGCAGTCCGAGAGAGAAGCCAACAATCAGTTTGCAAATCTTCACAAAGCGGTACTTCAACTTTACCCGTTCATCGCATGCTAAACTGTTCACTGTTTTGTCGAAAAGATTTTTAACAGCTGTGGAACATTATAACCCGTTCAGAATTCAATATCCAAGCTGAGCTAATGATATCTTGACTCCATATCTCCGGTTTTCTTGGAGGTGAGGAGGCACGACAGTAATAATGAGTCCACGTAAATACACAGTCATTCCATGTTACTAATGCTCGGTCAAACTCTAGACCCTGACAGCTATAATCCATTTTCGAGGAAACTTTTCACCTGCCGTTTGTTTCAGCCGCAGAAAAAGTCCTGATGACTCAGTACTTTGAGATCCGCGAATACGCCCTCCAGACGGTGATCGCAATTGGGGCTGTAACCGCCGCACTCCTAGCCCTTTGTTGGAAGTGGTCTTTCCATACAAAACTGGCTCTTAAAGTGAGGCGAACGTTACAATGTTAAGGACGCGCAGCTTCCCACACAAAGAGGATCTCCACTTCATATTGTAACATATTGAAAGTTATAAAGTATATACAAGTTATAAAGTATATGTAATCGCTCTTATACATAGGTAAGTGCGGTGAATAATAGAGTAACTTTTGATCAAGGATGTAAGGCCACACAGCGCTTTGGGGACTCCTCAAAAATTGCACAACTGGAGTGGCAAATTCTGTAGCTTCAGCATCTTCCCCGGACTTAACACCCCCTGACCATTACTTACTTTTGTCCTTACAAAATTGTTTGAAGCGCAAAAATTCACAAATGAAGATATCGAAGAAGCACTAGTTCAACGTTTCGCATTGAAAGATGAAACCTTTTCCAAAATGGGATCTAAAAATTACCATCACACTGCCAAGAAGTCATTAACAATAATGACAATTACATTAATTATTTAAGTTTATTGAGCACTCCATGAATAGGTCAACTCGCATAAATGGCAGTGAAGTCTGTGCTACTATAGGAACAAAACAATGGTCGTCCGTAGGCGACGCTCCTGACAGGAAGGAACTAGAGTGAGCACAAGTTCACCCACGCCCGAGGCAGGATTTGGAACAAAGCCATAGGCTTAGTACTGCAGATGGCATTCAAAATTGGGGAACCTGTGGTTGATGGCCTAGAACTTATAAACTTGAAGGTATGTTAGAAAAACTTCATGTATTTTGCCACAAAAAACAAATTTATGAAACGAGAGGCTTGTGTACAAAACGCTATATTGGGCACCGTCGAGAGCAACCTCAATAACCAGAGACTAAATGAGTCTGTAGATTTTAAAATCTACCACGAACACGCAAATATACGACAGTTTTGTTTGTGTTATAAAAAATAGAACATCACAGATCATATAATGTTCTCAAGATGTAAATTTACAAGTTATATTTACATTTCAATTGTTGACCCCGATCAAAAAAGAAACAGATTGCTGCCGAAAGTTAAATAACACCTAGGAGTTTTTGGCGCCATGCAATTTCTCCGAAAATTGTTGGTACCATTCCCAATCGAGATGCCTTGGTGTCAGCAAAAGTTTGGCTCGCTGTATTCGATGGGAAAGTCACACCGCGCTCCTCCAACTCTCTGGCCAGTTGGTCATCCAGAAAACGGGGAACAATGTTTGAAGAGAGAAGTGCAATTAAGTTAAGGGAACCTTCCTTTTCTTCAGTGGTTTCCTAAAGGAATAAGTAATTTTGATTTAGATTACCATTCCGTCAAAAACCAGACCATGAAATCGAAACTTTTGAAAATCGAATAAAAATCTCACTGTTTCGAGTCCAATCGCTTCTCCTTCTCCAGTATCTCCGGGACTTCTTTCAGTGATCTTTTGCCACGGCGTAAAGAGACTCGACTCCAGCAGTTGCTTCGGCTTGAGTACAGCTGAAGACACCGCCAAGCGAAGAGCACCACCCTCCTCCGACAGTATATCCGAGAAATCGAATTCCCTTTCATTCCAGCTTTCCGGTTCCTGCTCCTTCTCATGCATCCGCTCCGAAAGATTAGACAGAAATTTATCAAAACGGTTATCTCTTTCTTCAACGGATTTACGTGTTTGAGCGTCACTAGGTGCCTTTGATTTATTCTTCGCCGTCGATGCTTGATCAAGAGTTTGTTCAGATTGAAGATGATGGTCTTGTGATTGTTGAACGCGATTGCGAGGCTGTAGCTGCTGCAATTGAGACGAATTCACTTTTTTCGATTGTTCTGACTGCACGGGCATTGACCGTTTAGCCATTTCACCAAGTAGAATGCCCACAGGAAGCATCTCCTCCAATTCTGTGTCCGAAGTCTCCTCCTTAACTAACGGTTTCAGTAAAGTACTCACAAAAGGGTTCAAATGTTGTTTGACGGTGGATAATGGTCTAACTTCATTGTGAGAAGATAAAGCCCGTGACTGAGAATGTTGAGAATCGCTTCGACGCTGAAGGAGAACGATTAAAAATATTGTCAGAGTTTGAAATGATGAAACAAGTAACTAGTGACCAAGTAATAACGCACCCTGCCTCGCTTTAATCTCTCTCCTTGACCTCTGTTTTCACGATGACTGTCGCGTTCATTGGCATATTTTCGATTACAGGTTTTCCTCTCGGCCGTAACCGCTTCCTCTCCACCTCTTTCCATCGGACGCTTACCACGATCCTTCCGATATTTCTCTCTATTTTGACGTTCCATTTCTTCTGCCGCTGTCGCTTCATTCCTATTGCTTGTCTCTGACTTGTACTCACTACCTCGACGTCGTGTTCGTTTGCCACTTTCGTCGATGTCTCCATGTCCCATTGCTGCCTCCTCTTCCGTCCCAGTCGTTTCATAGGCTGGACGGCGACGCTTTCGCTCCGCAAAGCGTTCTTCATCATCGCGGGTCCGCCCCAACCTGCCAAAACTCGCCATTTCACGGTCACGTCGTCGATCATATTTGTGACGTAGGTGTCGATGGTGGTGCCGGGTACGACGGGAGGACGGGGAACGTTCTGAGGAGGAAGAGGGGGTTGGGGACTCCCGGGGGGAAACTGGTGACATATCCTCGTCGAAACGCCTCTTCTCTGGACTACAAATAAATAGCGAAACAAAGGGATATCTCATAGCAATGGGTACCTCAGTAAGAAATTCCAAATACTCACGTGGGTTTAAGTGTCACGTCAGAATGACGATTAGTTTTGATTTGCGAACGTGGGGAAGACCGTGAGTTGGATTCTGACATATTAATCTACGTATAACGAAATAGATATTACCAGTTAATACGTTTAGTAGAAGATGATAAGTATTATATGAAGCTATTGTTGTGTGAAGACTAATCACTGGGGGCCAAATGCGAGCTCATCCACCAAAATTGATGGTGTCGTCACTCATAATAACTAGCCTTTCTAAAAAAATATTGGATGGGGTACGAACGATATAAAAAAGACTAGTAGTAATTACAGATTAACGTCTAAATAGTAACAAGCACCCAAATGTTACATCAGAGAACATACTTGACGAAACGAGGATTTTTACAAAACAGTAACAAAGAGAATGGTGAACAAATAGGATGTAGCAATAAGTAGAATGTGCACAAATATATAAACTCAAAAGCCGTAAATAATTGGAATTTTACAGAATTTGTGGGCTATGTTAACAAAGATGAAGAGGCATCCCGGTTTATTCGTAACAAAAGTATGTGTTAGTGTAAAGTTCCAGATATTCGTAGATTGACGGAAATGCAAACGAGGTGTTACCTATGAAATGCAGTGGCAAATACACTTTTAACCCATAAAAAATCCGATAGAGTGAAGAAAAGGGCGTCAGGAAGTGGTAGGGTTAACCATTAGAATAAGATGGCAAAAGATTGTACTTAAGTACAAGGAAAACGAGGTGTAAGGCGCAACGCACCATGTCTCGTGGTGACATTATGTAACTTACAGGCCACACCGCGACAGGACGTGAGGAGGGCAGTCGTCAGACGGTTATACCTAACAGCAAAGTAGCATCGCCAAAAACAAATCACGCATACAAGCACTTTAAACGGCAACGCCCAGCATTTACAACTTTAAAGATAGTTAAAATTTTTCTTTAATAGGTCTGATATTTGCGTTTGTAAAATTTCACTTTATTTTTAATTATTTGTAAACGCTCTACAAGTCTTTGTCGAGGTGTACAAGTACATTATTATGTGCAGTCCTCGATATGAAGCTTAGTTTTTGGCAAAGGGTCATTTTCACGTTACAAGATAACATTTAGCTTAGACGGTCGTCAGCCTCTATACTTAAAGTGCAACCTGTACCACATATGAATATCAAACCAATTATTCTAAAACGCCTTTTCTCCATATATTTTGAGTTTGGTTCACGTTAATTCTCTTACTATATGATTAACTTTTGACCTCAATGACCTTCCCGGAAAGGTGTGACTGCAGTTTCCCCACCGGCATTGGGCTCATTCTAAAATTCAAAAAGCACACTCCACATACTAGCCGACCGTCTCTAGTAATCGTTGTAGTCTCAAACATAGGCATACTATGATTAGCACAACTCCTTGATACGGAAATTGTCTTAAAAAGAGACTAGGAAAATGGTATATTGGGCCCTTAAAGCGTACTTCTCTATTAAATCTTTATAAGTTAGACAAGATCTTTTTACTAGGGCTCCGCGCCCATCCGGTTGTGTTTCAATGTGGAGTTCGCAGCTGTGGGGCAGAGGTTGGAAGTCACCGGTGCCCCTTCGTAAAGTTTGTTATGATGTCTAACCAGCCTCTGTACTGAATAGCTTCGACAGGAAATCCGCGGACGATAACACCGCAGCAAATGTCTTTTGGTGGCTCATTGAATGACACACAGAACGCTTACAGCACTGGGCCAACAGAATAGAGTGCGACGAAACCAAGGACACTCGAAATCAAGAGCTCGCCGCCCATCTTCACTTCACTAACGTAACAATTGGGAGACTATTCCACTAAACTTTTCTCCAGTCTTCTTTTTTACTACTAAATCTGTGGAAACAGACCTACCCTTACTAACTACGCCATTCTTTTGCTATATAAGCTTCCAACTTACAGAAAAACATGGAAACTCCTCAACGCACTATTTCCTCTCCTGACATACTATCAACCCCGCTTAACTCAGGTAATATCTGGCTTAATTCTCAAACAAAACTCACCAGTACCCCAAACATAAGCAACTTCAGGTACAGGCACTCACGCAAAAGTTATTATGGATAGAGCTTTGGCCAAAGTTAGAGATCAACTGCTTTATATCAACGGCGGCTGGGAAGGGGAAACGGGAGGTTGTAGGCGTGGGATTCTAGCGGCAAAAAGGGAAGAGTAAAATGCATCGAATGTAGCTATAAACCCAACACTTGTCTTCGTCTCCATTTTCGACTTAGTTACTACAATCAACTGTCACTTTCGGAGAGACAAAAAAGGAAGTTCAAACAAAAGCGTATATGGTAAATAACCTCGGTCTCTCTCCCGTCCAGCAGGTCAATTAAAAACAACTCTACTGCTGAAAGTAAGTAACGAATGACAAAAACCACCTCTGTCAACCACGTATTAGCTGTACAGCGTTGTTTTCCGGCAAAGCTGATGACGAAAAAAATAGAAAGCATGTATGCATACAGAGCTCTAGAAGATTACGTAAAAAACAACAAAGGTTTGAAGAATTAACATTAAAAATTCAATTTATCGCCTCCCTGTATAGCCGGCTGCGCGTGAGATGGCTTTTGCAGTGACAAATATTCGTCTAGTTCTATACAGACAAATTAAGGTGTCAGCTGGGCGCTTTCAATATTTGGCTTCGAGCTTCGTTCAAGAAAATAAGATCGAGGAATTAAAATGCAGTTTGTTTAGGGGGCGGTTGCGATGGCTGCGTTGGACAGGAAGTAGTGATCGAAGCCGCACCCTCCACAGAGCCATAGTCACCGCCAGTGTTGTTGGAAGCAACGAGGCCATTCGATTTTCCTGGAGTTTGATTTACATAACTAGCACTAGACTCTTCATAGGGCCTACGTAGAGGGGCTTGCAGTACGCCTGCATGCTGGTTGAGCTGCTCGATAGTGACTGTATTCTCGATCACTGCAGCCGCATAGTTCACACTCATTTGGTCACCGGATATGGAAATCACTCGGCTTTGCAAGCCAGAAACAAAGACGCTTTTCGGAGAGACGTTGATGAGTGTATTTGTCTGCGTCTGAAGGTCCAATTAACAGATGACCTTGAGGCCCCGAAATTCGACCAATAAAACTCTCAGGAACCTAAATATAGAAAAGTGCCGCAAGTTTTTGTAAATCCAGGAGTATTTCATAAATAAGTGCGTTTCTCCTCAAGTCATGCATGATTTCAACTTAGTTACGGGGAAATAAAATGCTAAATCTGAGTGATAAGTCATGCACATAGACAAAATACATCACATAAGGTCTAACTAATTAGTTGCAGCTCTACCGTACCTGACCAACCGTGGAAGGAAAATTTAATGGGCTGTTAAACATCTACCGAATAGCCAAAAAGACTAGAGGCGCTGAAATACTTCCAGCCCTAATCATTTACGAATAAAAGGTTCCTCCATTGATGAGTCAGTCGCTTTTAAAAAATCAAGCAAGGTAGCGCATTTTCGTGACACACTTGCTAAATAACGCATATTAGGCAGTGATAATGTGGACAAAAGCATAAAACTACCACAGAGACTCGACAAACAAAAGATTCATTACTGTTGACGTCGTCGTCGACTTGGCCACGCGTTCGAACATAGGGGCGACTATAAATTGAGTTTGAGTTACAAAGGACATTTGCGCGCTTGCATTTGCGATCCCAGAGGGATCCACTTAACTGCTGAAAGGACAGGTGTAACTGAACGGCATTATCACAATGAGTAGGGTGGTTTTCACTAAATTGCCTACTAGAAGGCATAGAGGCAAAAATGTCTTTTGAAATTACTTGGTGTCGGGAACCGCCCTTGTGCGTGAGGCCTACTGAAGGCGTGCATAGGTATAGAAACAATGTGGTCAGTACTAACTAGAATTTCCCTTGTGTACACCAGGCCACCGACGCCACCAGTCGAAGACCTGAGCAGCTGAGCTCCAGCGGCAGGCGAGACAAGAGCGTTGGAATTGGGAACAGCGGTTGCACTGGCATAGAGTCCCATAAGAGCGGCGGCAGAGGCAGCCAGGTAGGCGGGTGGCTGCTGTCCCGCCTCATTTTTGCACTTATCCAACAGGCCGGAGGACGCAGCCGCTGCGACCACTGCAGCGACCTCAGCGTCAGATGTGCTGTTACCACCTCCACTCCGAGGGCCGGTGTCAAAAAGACCAAGTGCCTCACCGCTTGGTGTGGTTGTAACTCCTGCAACGGAAGTGGGGGCGGATGTGGTTCTTGAATTCGCAGAGACGACTGCAGCGAGTGCTGTCACGGCCTGAAGCGCCGGAGCTTCGGGGGTAACGGAGGATGGGGGAGAAGGACTTGCGAAGGTGGGGGTTTGCAGCGGCACGAAAGGACAGAGCTGTGCAGTTGCTGCTGCGGGCACCGGAGGATATGTGGTTGCCCCAACAAAGGTCGCGGCCCCCCGCCCTCCCAGGTACTGCGAAGCCAATCGAACTTGTGGATTTGCTCCCGCGGGTGCCGCCGTCGCAGACGGCATGATCGAATCAAACATCGCTGCAGCTAAATGTCATATACGCCTCCTGTTATCTTCAGCACCAACCACACTTATAGTCATTTCAAGCACAAATGGAGAAGGGGGCACGAGCAACGTTCAAATTAAATATGTTAAGGCACAGTCATACGTCGAATGACTTCTTAGGAAGTGAGATATGCTATCTGATTAGCAGACGTCTGCTTCTGTTTAAGAAAAGATGGACATGATGTCCCGCCATGAAATATTCGATCGAATTGGATGTACGGCTCAGAACTTGCCATCCACCGTCAACAGTTTTCGTTGAGGTAGTCGTGTTCAGAAGATATCATGCAATAGTTTCTTTCCTAGGCTTAGGCCTAATCTTTCGTGTAAGTTGACAGGAGAAAAAACCTTTTGCAAACAGGTTAACACGATCAGTGAAGATATCATTCCAAATTTGAAAAAAAGGTTTGACTGGTACGAACCCAGCTGCCCTTCGACACGAATTCTTCCTGCCTATCTCAGCCAGCATGCATCGTAGCACCTTGATTACCAGTCGATGGTGGATCTCTCATCAATAACCAGGCCTATGAAGCATACGCTGAGGGTAGCGACACGGAAAGCCTTCGGATGAATGGTTGTACTGAAAACGATTACGCTATCAAAGCAGTACAGAAGCGGATATCCCAATTCTAACATGCTGCCACTGCTTCATTGGAGCAACGCTATAATTTTGTAGAAAGAGGACTCCCTCTTAGTCCGACTGTGTGATTTCTCCTATTTCTCGACAACTTTATTATCTCGTGGCTGTGCCAGTGCACTCGACAGGGGAGATACGGCCTCGAAGACGCAGATTTGTTCGCCACCGACGAAAACCCATTTTTGAATTTGGGCAGTCCTTCCCATCATACTATTAAAAGGCCTCATTGTAGGAGCAAGAGGAAGCAGCCTACCTGGTATGAATGTAGGATTTGAGCAAATAGATCCCAATGTACTAGCATTAGCCGTTGCCAGTGGTGACGTAGATGAAGCCTGTTGTTGCTGTTGATGATGATGAGGAACATGATGATGATTGGCTGCAAACACCGCGCCCGTGGGGGAAGCTAGGGTAGCGCCCCCGCCACCACCGCTGCCACCACCAATGTGGAGGAAAGCGTGCAAGGCAGCGTTGTGTTGCTGTTGTTGTTGCAGAACGCTCAACTGGTCACTGTTATTGACGAGTTGGAGGAGGACGGCGGTGTCCATGGGGTTAACCGGTGCCGCGAGAGGACCCACAAGGTAGGAGTTGGCGGCGGCGGCGGCGGCAGCAGCGGCGGCGGCAGCCAGAGAGGAAGGGTCCGGACGAAGGAGGATATTGCTCGTGTTTGCCGTGACGAATGGGAAGGCGTAGGGCGAACCGGTGGGATAGACACTGGAAACAGGGCCTCGAACATCGGCATAGGAGAGATTGGGACAGGAAGAGGATTGGGGGTCGGAGGCAATCACAGCGAGGATGAGATCCATTGCGACCCGCATTTGATGCAGCTCACCTGAAGGGAAGTAAACAGGAATCTTAATAACAGAAAAGAATATTGCTGAAATTCGCGCGTGAGACCTTGCGCATGACTCGAGGCTGCTATCCGCCTCTCGAACAAAATCCTTATTCCAACTCTCGATCCACTATCCTCACCAAGGGGAATCATATCGTGTTGTGCGTCCAGTCCTTCCCAATCCGTTGAGACTCAAATTTTGAGTAGTTTTCGCCAACACAGAGATTCGAAGAAGAAGGCAGAAGACTGTGGGACACAAGGAGATTCTATGCGCATATCGGCGTGACTCAGAGGATATTTCAAAGCCCAACATTGCCCACTTTATTGGCTCAGGTAGCATCTTTTCAAAGGAAAGGTGAATCTTCTCCCTGTGTCCTGATCGACCACACTTGCCGCTTCTTCCATTTACGAAAGGTGGAGGTGACTTCGAGAAGAGATAACGTTTACGGAGGGACGACAGTTTTGACCAGAACGTGTGTGCACCTTCCCGAAAGAGGCTGTTATTATTTCTCTTCTAAAACCTATCGTTTTTTCCCGAATAACTCTCTCACTCTCTGTCACGCATAGCCTTTGCCTCCCGCCGAACTGCTTATCCTCAGGCGCCTGCCAGTATAAAGGACGGAAGTTGGGTGCCCTACATGCACTGCCACGAGGTGCAACTTTGTTAAAGTAGAGAGGAAAGCGAATTAAAGTTCTTTCTGTGCGTCTCTAACTTGATTAATGCGCTATACAGTGAAAGAAATCAGTTTGATATTAACTTTTGCATAAATGGGACGAGGATGATGTCGGGAAGGCATCCAGCGAGCCTATTTGAAGGGAAACTAGTTGTACTCTGCCGTGGTACTTATGCAGGGAAACACATTCCTCACTTGTAGTGGAAATTATCGCGAAAGTTTGAAGTAAAGAAAAGAAGAAGCTCCACTGGTCCTAGCACCGCCTTAGCCGCTAACCACGGCAAGAAAAAAAAAGCGGAAAACCACCCAATTTAATATCTTTAGAGTTTCAACCGAATCCCCCAACTACGCGTGTATACTGCGTGTTAAAGTTGACTCGTTAGAGCGACTGGAAGACACTACACACAAATCATCCTACCGACAGAAAAAATGCCCCCGACAGCTTTCCCTTTTAAGGCATTGCGAGGTGAGGATGAGGTCGCAGAACGCAAGACAACACGCGGCTCTGTTGGTTCACTCCTCGGCAGGTATTTGGACGATGGAATGACAAGTAAGACGCGGTCTAGTCGGATGTCTAGTGTGCATTGCAATCAGAGGATCTCATCTTTCCCCCCTGATTTAACGGATTCACACCTCATAGACGCATCCGTGTCACCGTATTCATAAATTACTCAAGGGAGAGCGTAGGTGATATGCAAATAATATTCGCGTTACTTACATCGACTTCTCACAGATGGCAAAAATTATGTGGATTAGTCTTTCTTATGTGGAAATTAATATGGCTTCGGTCTCCTTAGCGTCCGCGGTGAACACATCTGCAGACTCTTCATCGCTAATCAGTAAATCACAATTTGATGGGCAACGGGGCGAAGAGGTGGCGATGGTGTGGCTGGAAGACAAGGATGACGAAAGGGGAAAAAGTGTTTCTCACTGCCCAAAAGCTAGAGCAGAGAGAGAGAGAGAGAGAATGAGAGAGAAAGGCGGACTGGTGGAGGATGCAGCACGCCAATATGGCAAACCACTTCGTCGGTCATTAATCATTTATCGGGTTGACTAGTAAGAACTTTTCATGTTGGAAAAAGAAAAATGACGCTATTTCGGGTTAACAATGACCATGAGGAATGCCACAGTACTGCTAAAGTAGTAATTCTAATTTTCTTCCGCCAGCAGCATTCCATTTTACTTAGTTCCCCAAATGCCCGTGGGTCGGATGATGTGTACTGAGCGCAGAGGGGCGGAGGGGGCGTCTGCGTGACATCGGCGTCTGGAGGCGAGGCTACGCGTCCTGATGTTGGGTGAAGCGACGAGATAAGGAAAGAGAGGAAGGGCAAGGGGTCCTGCGTCAAGCGATTTTGACAAATTACTTCCTGCGTTTGTTATTAGTTGCAAAGAAATGAGGCATAGTCCCGATTTAGGATGTCTGTAGACATGTTTGCGATGAGGTCATTCACTCCTGCACGACTGTGATGAAACATTTTGGATAAGGACCGAGGGCTGGACAATCGTCTGACCGACTTATCGGTGGTTAAGGACGCTATTGCAGACACTGGCAGATCGCCGACAATACGTGCACATCTGGCACATGCCGATAGCGTAACAAATCAGCGGCTTTCTGGTTTTCCCACTAGAAACGGACGTCACACATCTGTGACGCAGATTCAAAAAAAAGAAAATTAAGTCAAAAAATGGAAGAAATGTAAAAGTTTACGGGGAACCTGAGTGGAAACACACCAAAGCAGGTAGGCTGGTATGCAGTTCGTGCGCAGCTGGCTAAGGGCTAATAGTAGCCAGTGAGCAGAATGCTGTCTACCTTGCGGTGAAAATGTCAAGGGAAGGTGGAGATCGAGGAACAACCCCCACTCGTCAAATTAGCCTACAGTAGAAACAACAGTAGTTAACTTTTGCTCAGGGCACTTATCGCAAAATAAAACATGAACTAAAGAGGCATTTTGGAGGGGTTCGTAAACGGATTTTCATCGCGACTGTAGAAATTACTGTCAACGGTGGCATCGCTCGCAACTGATGCTGGTGGTTCTGGAGAGTAGTGGACTTCGGTCGGTAATACGGCCGAGAAACTGTCAAAAATATATCAGCCAAATGCCAAATGAGGCAGAAAATATAATTCATTTTCTGCGAACTCAGCACGTTAGGGCGCACAAACTTCCTTCTTTCCGGCGAGCCAGTAACATGTTCACGGATTTAACATGAAACTCGACACATGGTATAGAAAAAAAAGGGAAAAAGGAGGCGAAATACCTCCAACAATCACGCATCTTTCCGGCAAGGAGAATTCGCGAGACTTTTGGGAGATCTGAACGTAGGCCTCGGATCGCTCCTTGATTTCCTGGATGTACGAGCCATTCTTCCCAATTATCATGCCCGCAGTGCTGTTGGGCACCAAGATCTTCACCTAAAAAGCACACAAAACAGATTCATTTAGAAAGAATGCCACGCCCAGTAAGCACTTGTTGCTGACAAGTGACATCCTCCGTGTAAGCATGTCAAACCCCGAGTGCGGCATAGGAAGGAGGAAGAGGAAAGTGGGTCACTACACTTGGACAAGTGGGGAAGAAACAACATCTCTTGCCCTCACGGTGACTCCTCACCTCCCGAAAGCGCGTCGTGTGTCACTCACATCCTCCCGTCCTGCCGCCGGCCCCATGACTCCCAGTGGCCACTTTCCACTCGCTTCCACTGAAGTGTGCTCGAGTGGAACAACACCTACACTGCAATTACAAAGCGACGTTTAGGTAATCACTAAGTGCACACAGAAGGGCATTATCACAGGAGGGGATGCAAGTAGCGAAATAAGGTGATCTGTCCATCAGTTAACAGGGTGGAGTCGAAGAAGGGCAGTGCTTTCCGCCAAAGGAGGCGGTTTAAATGTCTCTCAAAGGGACCTCCGCAAATCCACTTTATGGACGAAAACGTTCAACCTCGAGGCCACTGAAGAGATGGTGCGGGTGGCGATGGATTGAACGAGAAGCACTGAAACTGACATCGTAAGAAAAGAGGCTGCGCCGGTGGAAGGAGGACAGATTCAGATGTTGCGGACCAGTCACAGTGATGCTGTAAATTTCTCAAATGGCACTTTTCAACTCCTCAGTTGACTCCTTGGGATGAAAGTCATTAGAAAGCCCTACGGGTCGGAGACCACAGGTGAGGCGGACTCGGTTTCCTCGGAGCGAGAAACACGACCAACGAACACGCCAATGAAGGGGGGTCTAAACTATGTGCAACGCTGGTCGACACTTTGACGCTGCCCACAGGTAACTCTGACGTTCCCACAGTGACGGGAAGGAAAGCCTATTCAATGGTGTAACCATCCAAATGTAACGATCTCCCTCAAGTGAAAAGGAGACACTACGCTACATTTGGAGATGGGAAGTTAGGCGGCGGTGGCGGCTGCACCGGTAGCAACGCTAGCGGATATTTTGAGTTCGTTTATTCACGAGAACTTACGAAGGTGACAATACCTTCCAACCACCAAGGCATGCCGGCGCGTAAGCACTAACAGCCTAATTGTCCCATATCACCTTTGATCAGAAGATGGCCGAGCTGGAGTCATTTCCTTCACACACCACGCGCCTCCTCCCTTCTGCCGTCTCGTTACGCGCCAAGCTACCTTTACTGCGCGCCCTCCGACCCATCTCAACGTAGCCGGTTGTAGGTGGTCGAGTCGGCCTCTCGAGGAGGTCGACCGCAGCAATTAGGTGAGAGGCGCCAGCTGAGAAATAAGTGAGTGTGCAGTAAAAGTCATTCACGGCGACGACCTCAAAGTACTCAGATTTCAAAGAGGTCCCAATTGTCCAGTGGGGAAAAAATTATCAACCAGCAGACTTGGATTCAAGTGACACTTCGTGAAGGACTTTTAATGGAGACGGGAAATGGTGGAAGTGGAGCTATTTCAATTCCGCTGCAGGATACATCTCTCAGGAGGTCATTGTCTCTCACAAAATGCTAAGATTAATTTACTTTATGTGTGTAAGTTGAAGCCAGCGCACGAAGAAAATACCAGATTGGCAGACTACACGAGATTAGGAAATAGTAACACCTCAAAGGAGAATTCCTCCCTTTCGGATGGCAACCTCGCCCCAAACGGTAGCCATCTTAGCGACTTTGAATCGAGAGGGCGTACGCGAAGGCGTGGGGTGAGGGAGCGGTTGGAGGAGGAAATTTACAGCTCACACGAGTGAGGATATAAATCTGGAGAGGGCGGGCGTTTCATTTCGCCGGAAATATTTGACATTTTGAGGGTGGAGCTGTGGCTCAGATATTCTCCCCTCCCCTCGGCAAAAGGTTAGGCTGGGCGAACTTGCATGACGAGAAAATACCAGAAGGCATGTCGAATTCGCCAATCCTAAGTACTTTCTCAAGTGGCATTTCCACTTTTGACATACTCCGTCATGACTCCAGTTTGACGCAGTTTGTATGCTTCCAAAACACTCGCCCTCCTGCGTTCTCCTCCTCGTCCCCTCAGCTACTGCCGTTAAAATAAACACGTAGATGGGCGCTGCGGGGCTAACGCCGCGCCGCAGTTGGGGCGAGGACGAGGACGAGGACGAGGGCGAGGGCTGCCGTTCCCGTGGGAGTTGATGTGAATGCAATTAAACACTTAACAAAACTACCACTCTTGTTTAATTTCAACTTAAAGTCTCCCAAAAAGTGGCTTTCACTTAGTTGATCACTTTCGTAGTTGTGAAGTAATTAATGGAATGTTCTAGACGCTAAACACCGACGCCGTGGCAGCTAAGTGGGAAGTCAGCGAACCGCAATTGGGGGGACGAGGATGTCCGCAGTGAGACTCCTCCAGCCCCGACGTTCCCCACGTTTCGCTGACTGTAGAAACTGACGTGCTGCATAAAGTTGCAGGAAAAAAAGAAGCGATGACAGGGTAGTTTACCACGTCAGGGGGTGAAAGCTACCCTCTATTCCAATGAAATACGTCCGGGTTTTTTACTCCCAGAACCACAGGCTCAGCTACACCGAATGTCAGAATCGTCAAGCGCCTATTTTCTGGGCTGACGATAGTGAACAAAAAGTGGATTTTGTCTGTGGCAACATCCTCCTGCAACACCCCGCTGACAGAGCCAAATCAAGTCACTTATGAGTTGTTCATGGACTGCTTAAAAAAGGAATAGACGGTTTTAATCACACTACCTGTTTATGCCTTTCGAGAACTACCCGTCCATCAGTAGGCTGGATGGTAGTATCCGGCTTCTCGTAGATCCGCTCCATTACGAAGGTGTGGGTGGAAGTCACGGCCTCAAGGGTTCCAATAATCAAGCACACGCGTTCTAAAGTGCCTGCAGAATGATCCACACGAAGAGAGAGGTGAGAATGGAGCAGCGGTGGCGGAGTCGTGAAACATCGTGAATGCTCAATAATGAAGGGTTGTGAAGGGTGCTCTCAGTGTGAGCAGAGAAAGAGGAGGAGGGAGTAAAAGAAGTTAATGAGACGAAGGGTAAGAGGCGGATACGCAAGGAATGAAATATGGCCAATTCTACCATAAATGGGAGGGTTGAAGAGCATACAATCTCATCGCACAAGTCTTCATCCAACCGCCTGAAATTTTGGCGGTAGGCGAAGCTTAAGCACCTACATTCCGCCTATTCATCCACTAGACTGCTTCATATTCCAAGTCATGACTCGAAAGCCATCAAGGGGTAAAGTGGGAAGAGGTCTCACAGGAACCATTGTTTGCTTGATGCAGGGGCACAGAAGCCATGACCATGCACAAAATCCCTTCCATTCTGGCCATTGGCCACATTATCACCTCGTTTTTCCCATCATAGATTAGGCGTCAATCAAGAGTTCTCCCCGCTGCAAACACAGGGCAAGTGCTACTGGCTGTTTTAAAGACCACCAATGCAGATCCCTGCCCATCTTCAAGTGCTATGTGACGGACTACCAAATTTGCTCGTGCTTCTATGTAGTAAAATAAGTACACGTGGGCGCCCCATCCGCATAGACAGGGGATACAAACGGCCGTGGACGGTAATTTTACCCAAATTGTCGTCTCGGGGGAAAAATTAGGCAGTCTGATTGGGGTAACGAAAGCACTACGATTAAGACCGCCTCGTCCCTACCGACGTGGAAATGCGGTGACAGGAGGAGAGGTGGCAGTGTTGCGTGCGACGCTGGCTGCGGAGGAAAGGGGCAAAGCCGGTGCGAAACACGCAAGCCGCCGCACGGCAAACCTGAAGAAGATGAGGCGGGGGCGTAGAGACGATCGAATGAGAGGAGGAATGGCAATGCCAGTTGTGCTACCTACTATCACCATATTCACAAAGCGACACAGCCAGTGATGAGGGAACAAGCAAATTCGTCAAAACTCAGCGCCTTTACCTTGCGACTGAGGGGAGAACTGCAATTCAAGGAAATGAGAGTTATTTAGCATTATTCCCTCTCTTCAACTACAAACACACATCCCCGAAGGAGGTTACCGTGGTCGTGGGGAAATAGTGACAGACATGCTGGGTGGAGAGCTACGCAGAGTGCCAAAGTCTCCTTCAGCCATCTTTTAAGTATCGTCAGCTCCTGGTGGCAAGAGCAAAACCGACAACACTGATATCACTTCTGTACGGTGAGGTGAGGCGAAGGAACAGTGTCATTTAAACACGACTGCAGATGAGGAAACAATGAAGGAAAATGCCCTGCACTTTAAAGTAACAAAACCCACTCTGATGATGCTTAGGGGTTAGGCAAGCACGGAGGACAGTGTGCGAAGCGGTCTGGTGAGGAAGAACAGCGCACTTCCCCCCATGCCTTCTGAGAGTGCTTTTGAGGAATTACGCAACCATTCATGATTCCTTAATGGGGCGCGAAATGAAAAAGCACTTGCTTCCGTCCCAAAATGTGCACTTCAGACGATTCCAGTGCCCTCCAAGTGTCTATAAACCGGCGCTCCGATCCCTGGGTGCGGCAAAAAAAAACAAATTTCGAAGGATAGAACCTGTTTACAAACCCGTCTGACGATTGCATTGTAAAGGTCAAATTGAAGTATGTGGCTGAGGATAAATTCGCTTGCTAATTACGCAATATCATTACCTATTGCTGTGTGAATGCGTGTCATCCCGGGGCAACGGGCCGAGGACCACATATGTCAATAGTTGGGGAATTTCGTCCCGAGAGTGATGAATCAGCACCCGTTGTTCTTCGCAAGAGGAGAAGGAAATAGTTCCTGTCACTGCGGGACGGAGGAAGGGGTCCAACTCAAGTCGGGTTGCGCAAAGAAGGGCTGATGAGTATCCAAAATCTAGATCACGAGCTTCAGACGTAACGACCTTGGCGCAGCCAATCGGGCGCAAGGACACATCCCATCTCCGCATCCGGTTAACAAAAATTACCAAAATCGCGCTTTCTGACGTGAACTGAAATAGCATTTCCTTGTATTGCCTAAACTAGGCAACACTTTAATCAATCAAGAGATGGATCTTGTGAATTTAGGTGAGAATTGGCGGGTATGATAATAGCCCTTGCCTCGTATCAATTTCCGCCAAAAAAGTATACTTTGCCTTAGTGGTAATAACTTGAAAAGAAAAAAAAGAGGGATATTGCGTGCGTTCCACCCAGACGCATTAAAATTTGTGTGGCTCTATGCAATCCTTTTAGATACTGGCTTCCCATAAATCAACAAATGATTTCGCGAATTTTTCTACTTGTACATTGCTTTGGCCTTGAAGAAATTTAACTAACCATTGACAAGATGTTAACCATTCTGAGGATGAAGACTTTGGGGAGTATGGAAAAGTGGTTCACAAGCTGCCTAATGTCAGGAGTGTAATGCGCCCAGTTGGAAGCTCAGGTATCCAAATTAAATTGTTGCTTATTCTTAAATAGAGGCTCATCAGACATCCGACAAATGAATACACTGAAGCTTGGATGAGCGTGTCTCAGTTGGATACGAGAAAGTTCAAAGGAAATCATTTCATATTCATAGCCCGAAACACTGCATCTACGTTTCGCCTAGAGAGAAGCATTGGCCGTAGGAACAATGAGTTTGCTGTTTGTTGAGTGCCCTATTAGGGGGGAAGGCTAATTCTGCCGTTTGTAGGAGAGAGCGCGCATACGCTACTGATGTTCAAGGGAAGAACACCTAGAACGGCATTCGAACGCGGGGCCTACTGTTGGAAAGGAGTTCACCAGAACATAGATGAGTGCTATTTTGATTAAGAAGAGATGCAAACATTGGACTCAGAGAGCGCCAACTGGAGGCTTTGCAATTACAGGTGAAGTACCAATGGACTCGATGCTGGCTTTTTGGTGGAGGAGGAGATAGAATCATTGTAGATAATACGATTTGCCGAAAGGCGTTTAACCATCAACGAGGCTCGTAGTAGTAACGCAATGGACAGGCCCTCGGAAGCAGACGGGGAGGTGGGCAGGGCGGAAGGGAAGGAGAGAGGGAGAGGGAAATTGCGGAAGAGCAGGCGAGTGGGCTGGATGACAGGGAGGCAGGGCGAGCGAGCGAACGAACGCGCGTGAAGAAAAAACTGGAGCGTTTCACAGCACGTGCGCTCGCACGGCGCGTCCGTTCGTGCAGGGCGATGGCGCACATAGACGCAGATGCATCACGACGCCCCCTCCCTCCACCAGCGCTCTCCCTCCTTCTCTCTGTCGCCCCATCGACCAGTAGTAACCACGAGCGCAGTTGGAAAAAAACATCCAGCACACACACGCACAGCGCAGAGCGAGAAAAAAAAAACTAATTACACGGGCGCTCGGACGGTGGAGAGCCTACGCAAACGGATGCGTCCCACCGATTTAACGCACGCACATACAGCCGCACGCATGACCTTGACTGCCTCAAGGTCATATTGGCGGCTGCGACGACGCAAGCTTCCACTCCTCTCTCCCCGAAGCCCTGTTTTCAGTCTCCATGATGCAAAATGTTCTCACGTGTCAGAAGTCAAGGAGAAATTGGTCAGCAACGTAAGTAGCAATCGTGTAGAATAAAACTGTAATCAAATCAATCGCACGCAGTGTCTTAAGGCCATTTAAAAATCGCTCGCTCGAAAAACCGGCTATCGGGATGACATCGGGAAGAGGAGAGCGTTAGTACCACCCTTCAACGTTGCAACCTCGTTGCCAAGCCCTGATCCTTCCCACGGAGGAGGAGGGCAGAAGATGCGCGCACACGTGGTACCAGCGGCAACGGTCCATGAGAGATGTGCCCACATGGCAGCAGTGCCCCGAAAACAGAGCACATGACTTGACGGGTAGCAAACCGTTGCAATTATTAATGCGAGGAGCACCTAACCACGTGGAAAAATCCCATGAGAACCGCTACTATCCTTAAGGTTGTAGTCTCAACTTGATGTCATTTCGAGGGAACACGAAAAACTACGCTTTGGTGAGAAGGCAGATGTGATGAGAGAAATGTCAATCTCATCGTTACCGCTGTGACATTGCGATTGTGGGGAGTTTTTTTTCCATCAATGATACGATTGTGGAACTCCACCCCGTCGGACAGGCGTCTTCTACCCATTTTACCCGATGACGAATGGATTGCGAGGAGGAGGTGGCGGAGGAGGAGGACGACAGGCGGGATAAGTGTAGTGGGGACTCAACGCCCAAAAGAATAATAACACATTTATGTGGAAGGTGCCTTCTCTTCCCTCCACGCAATGTGACAGGCAAACACTCCGGTAGGCACACACCCCGCAGTGACTAATGCCACGTCGCGATGAGTTTACCGAAGGGGAAGTGGAAGACACGTCAAATGGGGCAGGACTTTGACAGGTGGTGTAGGACCCACGCGACAGGAGGATTGACACTGTGTCGGGATGGCCTCAGGCAGAACCACTTCCCACCTTCTGGAGTAAAATTCCCAAAGATCCATCTTATTTGGCACGACCAATGTCAGTAGAGGACAGTGAACTTTCGAATTCCTTGTCAGTATTTAACCACTAAATACGAAGTTTTGAATGGCTAATCACCTCCACCTAAAATGGAGTCACTAGAATTGGAGTGCGGTGAAAGAAGACAGAACCACCTCATCATCATGTGCTTTTACAAACAGACTAAAGATGTTTATGAGATTAGACCCGTTGGTGCCGCGAAGGACGATCTAACATTTCAGGTGTCCCCAAATCCATCGAGTGGAGGAGACAGAAAAGAAGGTGATGTAGACGCAGTGCTGTCAATCCAAGTCCCTCTTTTTCTCTCAATGGAGTGCAATTTCAATTTAAAATGCCAAGGCAAGCTAAACTCTCCCCAGTATGCCACCTACTGCTAAGGCCAAAAAGAACCGAAAATAATGGCATTTGCATCAGTTACAATTAGATAGTACGAAACTCGAGAACATTGTGCCCATCTTTGTGCCCCCGACTGGCCCCCACTCAACTCCACTTCACTTCACCCCACACCACCCAACTCTCCACTTCCCGTTTTTTTTCTCATGCTGGTGTGGTTGCAACTTGCATCAAGCAGCTCCTTCCCCTTAAGCTGGAAAAAAGAGATTGCTGAAATGGGAATTTAATGGTAAATGAGGGCAAATCTGCAGCTGCATAAACAATCCTCTTTAAAGTGTAAGGAATAAGGAGGAATAACAACAACTGCCTGGCCACCACATCCGAAAGCGACTATTTTTTTAGCGTGGAGGGCAACGCGAATGCGCGATTTAAGTGAATTAGCATTTGCGAGGATCCGCTCCAAGTGGCACATTTCACGGGCACCGAGTGGCTGCGTTGACAGTGAAGTTCAATTAACTGCGAGTAAAACAGCGGAAGAAGCCTTCGACACATCGTAAACGCGTATTGAGTCCTTTCGGGGGAACATTAGAGGGGAAAAATTATCCCGACTTGTCTGGCGTATGTGCCCGCCTACACGTCGTGCTAGTCCAACATCCCTGGAAGGTTTCATCAAATTAATCCCCTCAAGCCTGTCCCGTTATCTTAGCCTCAGGGAAGCTGCTCATGACACCACTTTTTTGCAGTTTTGTTGCCTTCAGCCGATAAGAATGCAGGTCACGCACATTGGGAATGTGCTGAGGTCTCAGGTGAAAGAACTTGACATCACTTTCGTCAGGTCTTAATTACTCCAACACTCTCAACGACTTCTACCCCGAGGATCACACAATAGGGCTGCTTGAGAAATAGCATAAGAGTTCAAGAGAGAAGAATGTGTGAGTGTCAGATACGACTGGCACCGCAGCTTATGCGTCAAGTAATGACCAACTCGTGGTGATGCGCAGCCGAGAACTTTCTTCGGGGCAGAGGCCGCGCAATGACGCCGGTCGTGTGAAATGTGGTTGTTGAAGGCAGAGGGAGAGGGCAGATAAAACAACTTCCACTCCACCTCATCACCAACAATTTCGTCAACTCAGCGCTGATTTGGCGGAAGTCGCTCTCCTCACCTATTTGAGTATTTATTGGTCTAAGCAAACAACTAAATAATTGCCTCAATTTTATTTTTTTATGGCGCTAGGTAGACGACAGGAGTTAAATTATGTGGGGCTGGGCCATTTACGGCCTCCTGTTGAAGAGAGAGTGGGACTCGAGGGCAAATGAAGGCGACAATTTGGACGCCGAGGCGACGGACATAACAGACTGCGGTCACTCGGAGATGTACAAGCCTAAGGAGCAATGTGCCCGCACAAAGTCGCAGTGAGATTATTTCTAAACACGAATACTACTGCGAGGAAGATGACCGTGCAGAATGACGTGGTTGCATCGTAATTGCGATGAAGAGACGTTCGTCACGCCACCAAAATTCACTGAACCGCACGACTGTTCCAGCAATTGTAGCAAACAGTCGACGCGGTCAACCAGCGAGAGGCTCCTCCCGTCCTCGTGGAGGAAGATTAACTGGAGTTGCGCGGTATCTATCCCACGCTTCCCTCTCTCATGCTGTCAATCAGTGTTGCCAGTTTAGTGATGGGTGCGTGTCGACACAAAAGTATGCCTCCACACATACATGCCTGCACGCACACGCAACACATATTCCCAAAGGTAAGAGAAAAATTACTGTTTAAAATTCTTAATAGCAACAAAAATCTCCTGTATCCATGTCCCCGAGCACACGAACAAGAGCAAAGTCGTTTGAGAATTTTCTCAGGGAATTTTCCAACGAAAGCTGAAATTTAAACAACTAAAAGATCCAGTGAGTAGCCAGTGCAGCATGAGGAGACGTTGTAATGCAGTGCAGTCGCAACGTCGCTCCAAATTCTCCCACTAAGGAGTCTTTCCCGCGAAACAGGCACACAGGACAAGTTGTAACACGATGCTGATTTTACCTTCATCAGCGAAATACCAGCACGGGCATGCTACTCAAGTGCACAATACTCCTTATAAGTAGCAGTCGACGTCAGTTTTTGGATGATATCATAAATTGTCATCTGCTACTCACCATCTTCTTTATGTTAAGGGTGAATTTGCCTGGACCTCAAAGTCCTCACTCACACAGGTAAGATTATTTCATGGCAGACCAAAAATACTTTACTCGAGGAAAATGTAAACACGAGCCTCAACAACTACGCCTTGACGTCATGCAACCCACATGGCTGCTCTCAACTGTCCCTTTTGCGCTGAATGCCGAAAACACCGCGTCTGGTATAATTAAACGCACTGTTTACCCGCTTCTATGGTCCCACTTTTTTCAGCCCGCGGCCACAGGTCCGTCTACCAGCAAACCATCTTTACCAGCTGCCGTAGACACGCAAAACCGCTATGGGGCTTTTTAACAATAGTTCATAATTGCTACATCAAGCGACTGATAAGCCGAATGAGCGCAGGTTGCAGGAGAAATTGAAAATAAGCAACCAGAAGCGGAAAGAAGTTTGACGAATGCGAGTCTCCTGCTCAGAAAATGTGATTGGCCTCAAAAAATGGGACTAGCAGTGAAAAGGCGGTAAGGAGACGTCAGCTCACACAGATTGACTGCGAAAAGTCGGTTTTGGGGACACATTTTGGTCCGGTTTCTCAATGTCTGTCCACCGGATAACACTGCTCTAAGACAGGAAGATAAGAAGAAGAAGAAGAAGGCCTGTCCTCCCGCCACACTTTAGTGAGGGTCACGTATATGTGACACTGCGGGCATGACATTTGCAAACGAGTTTGTGAAGTTGCGGCTTTTTCCACAAAAAAACCACAAAAAGAATTACATAATCGTTCAATCACATCAGAGGCGTCACGATCCAAATGACTGTAACAAAATGGCGAAATATTATAATTTCCCACAATTGCTCAGGTCTACGACAACGCAGTTGTGAGGCGGTTTTTCGGGGAGAATGGTGCAAATGGAGGTAGCTGCACCAAGGCCTCGCACTGTGGGGAGGAGGTGCGTTTCGCGTTTAAAATGTGCGATCTCGACCCGCAATGCGGACATGTGTCAGAAGGCATCACTGGAACAACGACAATTGCACATCAACATACACTTGGAAACGCGCAGGCACGTAGTTCAGACCCTTTCGCTGCCTACAAAAGGTGGTCTCCAGCCTTCCGGCCAACCTCGCCCTCGCGAGAGTCGGTACTACCGACACCAGCGTGATGCTTATGAGAGGGAATGAAAAAGGAGGAAATCAAACGCGCACGCGTGACAGAGAGAGAGAGAGAGAGAGACGTATTCTACTTCTGCTACGAGGCCAACTTTCATGCCTTTTTGCACAAAATGGCAACACTAGAACAGTTGTCCGGGCTAGGAGCGAACAGACGGGTTAAAGTGCTGTGAAGGCTCAAGTCTATTTTGTTCTTCTTGTTTGATAAGACGTAAGACAATCAAAAAAGTAGGAAGCCCGGTTCATGGCCACCTAACTGCGAATGGCAAGTTGAGGAGGACAGCCCAACAAGACGGGATGAAAAACGGGGGGACACATCAAAGACACGACTTCATTTGACAAAATATGATCCACTAAATAAAACTTGACTGAAAAAATGTCACTTTTGACGGAATAAGGAGTGCAATTGCGCTCTCCTGAGTAACTGAATATTAATAAGCTTCAAAGATAGTCTGTTGTGCAGATAACCATGGAAGGGAGGCGCAGTGTTGTCTTTCAAGGGAAGGCTAATCGGAAAACAATCCATAACTCTAAAGTAGTGTCGCGATGGCAAAAGTATCAAAAATTTTGAATTTGAATAAATTACTGCGTTCAACAGTGTGGGGGGGGGGGGGGGGAATATGGTAGGCTTTATACTCAGAGCCTCTTGCCGGAAAGTGACATGAAATCTTGTTCAATGAAGACTAAAGTCAGTCGAAAGGTGACGACGACTCAACAATGAATGTGAAGATGTGTGGAAAAAAGCAGCTCGACATATAAAGATGAGTGAAAGACAAACTACTTGTGTAAATAAATTTCATAACCTGAGGGAGAAAGACCAGAGATGCTGAAATTGCGATGTAAAGGAGATTAATCGCATTTCTGAAAGTATTAATTACCGACGGTGAACGATAAAATGAGAAGAGGGTAAACGCTATAGGTGGGGTTTAACACATCAACCACAATTATGGCAACAATTATCTCCAAAAACGGTATATTCTCACACAGGAATGGGCAATTAAAGTATTTACAGCATAAGAGATCAGACATTGACGGAGTCCATAAAGTGAGGAGAGAGAATGGGATCTTTAAGAGCGCTCAGCTTGTTAATAAAAGGCGGTTATGGAGAAACGGGTTGCATCCAGATCCCTGTGCCACCTATCCCATTCATTTAGGGAAGTCAACGGGAATCCGATGAGTCATGGCAAAAAATTCAAAGTCGCAAGCATACAAAAACAACCAAAAAGGCGATGTAAAATTACGTGTAAGCGACTAGCGTGGAGACGACTGCAACATGACTCGATGGTCTCGAGTCTAAAGAGGGAAAATTAGTTGTGGAGACCACGTTCCCCATTAAGATGCACACAACAGTGGTTAGGAGGAATACAGGCTGCAATAGAGTTACTTGGAACTATGGGAGGATCGGATTTAATTACAACTTAATATCCGCATGTGAAATTCATCATGCTGCGCAGAACAATAAAAAAATTCGGGAAAATCTATAAGCGAGGGAGAGGGAAGGTGCTGTGGACCATTACGAATGCGAGGGCTACATTGTAACCAGATAGTCACCAAACATCCTGCCGCTTAACAGACCGCGTCACCCCCTAACTGGACCCAAAATTTTAGCCTAGGTGAAAAACGTATGCCTTTAACCCTTCTGGTGTAGGCAAGTGTTTACTTCAATCAGAGGAAAATGGACGACTGGAAGCGAACGCTAATGGAAGTGTCCAGAAGCAGGGTTATCTGCGGCTGCATAGTCAGAAGAACCAATGTTCATGAACATGAATGTTTAATGTATTTCAATGGAGAACTAGTCTGCGCCAAGGAAAATGGTACATGTTATAGGACAAGGAAATTGGGTCTATATTTCCAATGCTGGAGCCCATAAACTTGGTCAAATAGATTACGAGACATAAAATTCGAACATTTAAGAACGAAATACGATATTTTTAAGTACAACTACTGTAATAGTTATCTCAGATAGCATCACTTTCAGAAGACCAGCCTGTAGCTGGGAAAGACAGACAAATAACCAAGGCAAGGTAATCCAAAACTCAAGCAAGGTTAGTTATAAAATGAACAAAGACTTTCCGAATTTGCAACTTAATACCAAGACTATCAAAGTTGATAGGAAATGTCATGTTGCAAAGTATGCAGGTATGGGATAGTGACTTCAAACATATAAATAAGAGTACAAAACAAAACTAACCTGGATAAAAGTCATTTCTTTTAGACATTTTAACTTTGGCCCCACTTTCTTTCTGTATCCGTTCAATTGCTTCCCCATCCTTGCCTATAACTGCTCCTGCGGCAATCGATGGAATCAAAACCTTCAATTGGACCGTTGGTGCTAAGGTAATAAGGCAATACAGTTGGTTACCAAAATGGAACCGTGACTAACAGGGGAGTGAGGCGTTACAGACAATTATGGAACCCAAGTTTTGCAGTGCTAGATAACTGTGTTGACAAATATGGAGAATAGATAATAAGAGAAGAGAGAGTGTCAATGTTAAAATTCAGAGAAATTTTATAAACTGGTGCCCATATACTGACAAGTATTCAAGGCCTCAGACATAAAATCAGGGTATATATCGGTGAACGTGAACCTGATTAATGAGCTTGTCTATAGGCAAGAACAACATTAACAATGCAGCTAACCGTCAAAAATCAAAAATTATTACATACTAACCAACTGGATTTTTACTTAAGCATATCGAATTTTGTGAATAACGTGTCGCAAAAGCCAAATTAATGAAAATATGGAAAACTAAAATACCTCCACAATTTGGCCTTTTTGAACTACATCCTGTATCGTAATGACCATCCGAATGGCGTTTGCGAGATTCGTTGCTGTCATCTGACCCAGAATTACTTCCTGTCATGATAAAATGGAGACAAATCAAGGCGGCGAAAGGGCATCCGAATTGCCGCTTTTGTTTGGCCACGCTCTCGCCGAAGGTCGATATTATCGTTGTTAGTTTAGCAGTTGGCATTGCAAAAATAGAGGTCCGCTAAGCTGAACTATAGAGAGAAAATGTGGATTGTATTATAATTTTAATAAGCTGCGTTTGCAAAAAGATATTTTTTATAATGTATGTAAGGTAAATCCGGGGAAATTAATGAGCCGCACTATGGACATTATAACGCATTTATAAATAGTGCCATAAGGTTAAGAATTACGCTCGCATCTCAGACAATTGTTTCTGCGATTTTTACTTCTTAGCACTTTTTCCTGTTTCCAATTTTTCCATTACCGCTATACTTTGACAGTCATGACTTACACAATCAAAGGTCGTCTGTCTAATACAACCTTAGTCATCCGTTAGTGACCCCTTTTGCTCTTTACACTATAAATTGTGCGACTCACGAAACCTCCTCGTGCGAAACAATAAATAGAGTTTAACCTTGTATAGCAGGACGCCACCGGTAGCCAAAGCATCTTTCTCTCCTAAACGACATTCGAACTCAAAGAAAAATAAAAATACGATGTAAGCAGAGTGAAAATATGGCTTATCGAGCACAACATTTACTGCGCTTATAATCTCCGAGGTGTCAGAGATAGCCATACACTTTTAGATTAGGAAACGATTATGATAGATATTTGTAAATGGAGCGTGCTCAAAGATCAATGCCATTAAATTATAAGCGATGACCGTTTCTTAGCCCAACTTGACACCTTGGCGATTCCTTCTCCTGCATCGAACCATGTTTAATTTTTTACATAGTGGGTCAACCAACATCAATTAACATCGTGATGTGTACCGCCCGCCCGGATTGATTTTGGATTTCTCATGGCTTTGTTTGACGATTATTTTGCTACCTTTCTCTGTTTAGCCTTGTTTTGTGGTGTTAAAAATGTTTTAGCATTTTGGTTCCCGTAGTATAGTTTCACATCTGTTTATTCTGGCCTTATTTTCGTAAACAGGTATTGAAGGGAGGATGTCGCCACTCATTGGAGTATTCCAAATATTCGTAATGATCGGCTACGTAATTTACTACTGCCTTGTTATTGCTATTGATACCTGCATACACAAGCCTACTTGGACACTTTTTCCGCGCACGGTTGTCGCGTAAGATGGATCCACGCTATGATAGCGCGCTAATTGGAATTCTTCAAAATGAGGGTAGTCTTGAAAAGTACTTGGAGGTCATGTTTGGTTTCTTGATGCGTAGGTATGCCAATTTTTTTTTGACGCCACAGGACTGATTTCTTTTATGAGCATAAACAGGGGGACAAATTAGGCTTTCCTCCGGGACATGCATTAAATATGGTCCTCAAGGTAATTGGTTTATCCTTTCACAAATCATAGTCTTTTGATAAATACCACACTATATTTAAAAGATATCAGGAAGAACATTTGGCGTCACAGCCAGCGGTTCAAGAAGCCAATTCCAAGTGTAGGTTACTTATTGCTTATTCCCAATTACAAATAGCTAAGAAACCCACTGGTCATTCGGAGCCCAATAAGTTCAAGGCAAATTCATCAGATTCTAAACCTCCTTCCGTTGGCGACTCCAAGCAAGCGACTGTGAAAGCTGAAGTTAAGTCTGGTTCTGGTTCTTACTTCAAAAAAGATGAAAATGGCGAACGCATATATGAAGCAGATCCTGATTGCTACAATGGCGCTAGACGTGATTTGTACTCTTGGAGCCAAAGGATACTTGAAATTGATATCCATGTGAAGGTGACTCAGACCCCTTTTTAACTAGCTCTTAAGATACCAGAAAGGAATTAAGAGCGCACGTCAGTTGCTTGTGAAAATTGATCGGAAGCACGTCTTCATTACAGAACGGGAAGCGTTGGAACCAATACTTGATCTCGATCTTTATAAGGAAATTAAGACTGAAACCGCGCAATGGTCATTCGAAGTTGACGAACACCTGGTTAGTGAAATTGTGTCAAGAATTTGATAGTTTCTTGGCTTGTTTTTTGTCTAACTTCAGTCTTCTCGACTAAGCCTGACCTGAATTTTTCTATTTTCAGTAATTATATCTCTGTATTAAGGCTTACTTCTGGCAAAACTGGTATTAACCGTATTATTCTATATTTTAGTATTGTAGATTAGTATGTGTAAGGTCTTTGATTTTATTGGCAAACAGTTTAGTCGCCAGTTTCTCTTCTCAGTTTGCCATAACCGACAATTTTATTAATATTGTCTCAGCTGACATTGTCATTGGACAAGGTGGACGAGTACTGGTGGGAGGCAGCTTTTATGGGAGAGAGGAAAAGATAAACGTACAGGAGATCGACTGTTCTCGTCCCATGCATGAATTAGACGACGAGGCCCAAGGTAAAATCGCGCAATTGCTTTTTGATCAGGAACAAAAGCGTCGTGGTCTTCCTACTACTGAAGAAAAGGTTGGTTTGCGAAATATTGAAGGGACGACACGCATTCTAATCATCTTTAATATTTTGACCCTGTTGTTAGGTCATAAAACCTATGGATGATGTTCCTTCTTCCACATTATCAATCTCACCTTAGCTTATTCATGGTTTTAACGTAAAGCACAATCTACTGTGAGTCAAGGAAGATTCAGATTTAATTGAGTTGCTCTTAGGGGAAACGCCTACAGGCATATTTGCGGTAGTAATGGGACTTCCATGTGTGATTATTACCAGTTTTGTGCTCAATGCCAGGTGACCTCATGCATTCTTACGGTAATCACTTCCGGTAGACCCAATGACGTAAAAGTGCCCTCATACTTTCGGTTATAATATTTATTATTCTAATTGTATATAAAGCTCCAACTATTTGCTTTATTTCTGTCCTTTAAATAGTGCATTTGGAACCTCGAAATATTTTTATTATTTAGACGGACACGAATCTTTGTCGATTCAACTGTCCCGTTATATATTTAACTATACTGTTTTGGTACGACTGTCAGCCAGTGAAATTAGAATCGGTGTTCTTTCGGTCTGTTTTCGTAACGAATTGTTTTCAAGAATGTAAACCCTTGTGGAGTTGAGGACAGGTTGGGGCTCCAAACCACGCTAAGAACGCTATTACATTGAAGTTGTCATTGGATTGTAAAAGATGGAACTCCCACCTCTACGCTCGGCACAAACCGGTATCAGGTTGTATCATCTCACCGCTTGTTAGGTGATCCACACGAATGTACCGAATAAAATAAGGGATGAGGCTGAAGACTCAACGTATTAAAAGAGCTATTGTCGGTCGTTCACTTTTCATTGAGTGAAATGTTTTGTAAACCTTTTTCCCATGATTGTAATTATTTTTTCTCAAAGCTGCTTGTTTCTTTTCTTTGGTCATTCATGAAATTTTGAAATCGCACCTTATGAAAACTAGTTTTCTTAAAATAAAGGCAGTGGAAAAACGAGTTAATGACCGGCTTCTACTCACTGACCCTTTTGTCATCTGCCTTTTCAGAGAATCCAGAGTATTTTGAAAGACGCGTGGGACAAGGACGGTTCCCCTTTCAAAGGCCAGCCATTTGATCCTAGCGCTATCGTAGCGGACTCCTCGGGGCAGTTCTCGATAAACAAGCCTTAAGCTAACCTATTTTCTTGTCATTGAGTAAACTACAAATTTATGAACAGCTTTGCGAGGATGCTTTATTCTTTTACTTGGTATTCATATATTAGTCGCCAATCTTGCACTTTCCTCCTCACGTTCTTTCGCCTCTTAGTAGTAAATGATCGTGCTGATTCGTTTCGGTTATCGCTTCTGTTTAAAAGAATAGAGAAGCTTTGTGGTTTTATGGAGTTGTGCTTAGAAGGCTGCTTTGTGATTACACTGGAGTTTGGGGGTTTGGCTAACTATGGTTTTGTGCAGCAGCAATCCGAAAACGCGGAGAAAGAGTGAAAAACTTAACTTAAACCGACCACAAGGTCTTTAAAGTGATTACGCTACGAGGGAAGATATTTTGGACGTGTTAGTTGACGACCCGGTATCCGTATCATTACGATTTACCTCATGTTTTAGAGTAGGCATGAAACGTTCGATTGAGCGAGTAAAGAAATCGAACGACGGTTCTCCTTTTACTGTGTAAGCAGTCTGTTTAAGTTCAAATACCTTTAAAGGAATTAAATGTAAGAAATCGGAAATTTTATAGCACATTTCCTATGGCATCCATGTAATGCCGCGGAAATTCGAGAAAATCAGTCCCGTTTGGAATTTGCATTGATCCAGAGGCAGATGGGGACTAGTCCAAATGAATAGGCGAAGGCTACCAGAAAGCACGATTTCGGATGCAAACGGATCAACCGCCTCGATTCGTCAGTAGGATTATAAGTTTCGTGAATATACGCCGCAATAAATACATTTTCTGACTACGCTTGAAGGTTTTGTAATGATGGGATATCACTTGTTCCGTAATAACCATTAATGTCTTGAAAACATTAATAGACGAATCGTATCATCGACGAGCACATCACACAGGCCATTTTCGGTTTAGATAAACGTTAGTGGAGTTTGGGGGTCCTCATCACTGAGTAAAATGTATTTGAGCCGGAATCTGAAACACTTGATAATACCCTCAACTTATACTGTGCAGTTTTCGGATCCGGTGTAGATATTTGGAAATTCGCCCCCACATTCAGACAACTTAAATTGTCAAACAACTGCCGTATTAGCTATACTTGGAAGGGACGGTGTGAAAGATCTGAAGTCAAATGGAAATGCACACCGAGGTGGTCACACCTTCCGAATAGAATGTTGATATCTATCTAAATTTGTAAAAAAAACTATGCGAACAAGTGCTCAAACCAGATGGCAAGGAAATTTTTTATAAAAATTCACACGAAAGTAAAATTATGACCGGACTTGACTTCTCATGTGGCTGTAACGTTGGAGGTGCACCAACTCATTGACAATCTTAATGATTAAAAGACAACTAATACTACTTTAATATACCGAATAACACAAAATTGAGATATTTTGCAAATCCAGCCTTTATATCAGCAGAGAAGCCGTAGACGGCGACCTAAATAGACATATAGATGAGGAGATTTTCAGTGGATGTGGGTTATCAAAGGCAACTATTGGTAAATTTCCCGTGAAACAGTTCGTAAACTTGGACTACTATGTGAAGCATAATGGCCTTATCCCAGTCACTAATTTGGGTCTTACTGAAGATATTTTTAATACCAAACTTTCCAACTTCGTTGCAATAATTAAATACAGCGTTGCTTTAGGATGGTTATAGCTCGAATGACAAAATTTGTTTTTGGAAGATCTAATTATTTTAACAAATAAAACTTCAATATCAACTGCTAGGTCGTGTGTTCACTTTCCGAAAATGGCGACATCAGCTTACCTGGATACTCTAAAGTAAATAACTTTATATAGCTCTTTAGTGATCTGGCTTATATGATGATTTGGTCACATCACAAGGTTTCTTGTTGCTAAAGTATGCTATTCATTGTAAAGGTGTTTTGTCGAACGTTCGGCTTATGTAAGAATACATTTGGGCTTTACACAATGCCATGAAAACCCATAGAAACTTTCCTTCTTTGGTAAAAATTCTGCGTTTCATTCGTTGTGAGCATTTAAGTTCTTTTTTACTCTATCGCGCTAAACCTCGATCCCTACCTACTTTTGTTATTACTTTATAACCCGAGCACTTCCTCATTGAGCATTCTTTGTGTACGTTATTCAACCCCTGTTTCTTCCCTTTACTGTCGTGTTTCTTGTAAATGTCTCCTTTGCTAACAAAACGTTTTATAACATGAACAAAAATTTGTAAACACTATGAATTGATAAAGTTGGCATCTCATTCTCGCTTAATAATCTCATCTACGTTTCCATCTTGTTCCCAGTTTACATTCTTTATCAGTTGTTTAACAGTGAAACAAGTAATTTTACCTTTTTTTCAGCCGAGACAGTGAGTCTCAGCAGTATGAAAAACAAAACATCAACCGTCTTCAGGCTGAAGTTTCAAGAATACAGAAGAAGACATACACTAACTGGATTAATTCTCACCTCAAGTCGGTAGGCCAAACTTTGTAAGACTTAGTCGATGCTTCAGTGCAACATGGAAGTGACTGATCTCTATACCGATTTGTGCGACGGGAAACGCCTCATGCAACTTCTAGAGTCATCTCTAACGCCAAGCTTGGCAAACCCAACCAAGGTGTTTTACGTTTACAAAAGATTGAAAATGTTGGCAGGGCTCTGGCCTTCATAAAGACGAAAGTACGTCCTTACTCAGTGTTATTAAGTGAGGTTGCATCTGTTTGTCTCATCAACATGATATGAACAACAAAACCCATAAGTGTGTTCACGTGTAAGCAGACGAGCTCATCACTCACCACCTGTCTACATCCCATAATAGCCATCCCCGATGTGAGAACTTTAATAAATACGTTCTTCTAAGGTACATTTAGAGAACATAGGTGCAGAAGATATCGTCGATGGGAATCCCACCTTGATTCTTGGTCTTATTTGGACAATTATTCTGCGCTTCCAAATAGAAGAAGCAGTGTATGAAATTGTAAGTTTGCCTCATGACTTGCATTACAATAGTAATTAAAGAACCGAGGGTTTTAGATTTTTCGTTGCCGCGATTGTTTTGCGCCGACTTCCTTCTATCTGTCATGGAATTTGATTTAGCCCACACAGCCAGTCATTACTCATTTAGTACAATGATGGCTCTGGTCCTTGCTGAGGATAACATTTGTGGAACTTAATAAGTTTTCATTGGTTCCCAAAAAAATAGACTTATCGTCGTATATTGTCTCATTCTTGCACACTTTTTCAGAATTACTCACCTGCGCTCCACGGTTTTTTTTCTGACTTCACAGGAATTCTTCTCCAGTCTTAAATTAAACACGAAATGCTGTCAAGCAAAAACACGCGGCAGATAGTTTTCTTCCCTCCGTCGGGGTGGGAACACTTCACCTCTGTCTGACGTAGACTGTCGCGTTTTGAGTTCTCGTCTCTTAGCTGTAACAACCCACCTGGGGCGTGTGAGGACACCGCGAGGAAAGGCCGGGGGGGGGGGTGGTTTACCGCGAAAATAGTCACCTTGACCACTGACTGCTTTCTTTCAGGAGCCAGAGCAAATAGGCCCCCAGCGTTCGGCCAAAGAGGCGCTTTTGCTATGGTGCCAGAACAAGACTAGGGGTTACGAAAATGTGGACGTGAAAGACTTTACTACATCGTGGCGCGATGGAATGGCTTTTGGGGCTCTTCTTCACAGCCATGATCCTGATTCTATCGACATGAACAAACTTCGACCGGATAGGCCTATAGAGAATTTGACAATCTCGTTTAATGTGGCCGAAAAGTGGTTCGACATCCCACCGATGCTGGATCCTCCCGGTAGGTCAAATATGCTATGAAATAGCCCTATGTAATGGAAGATATACTCTGTCCGAGAAGTTGTCAGTAGGTATAAAATTATCTACTGCCTTAGATAATGACGTTATGAAGTGAAATCGGCACGAACTGAGTGACCACCTCCTTTGTTGTACTATTAGGCTCTTCAGCAATCCCTCACCCTTCATTGTTACACTTCGCTGCCGGCTGCGGATTCGGCCGTTAGTCATGCCAGCATTTAAGGTTCACTAATAAAACGGACTGATCGCTCAAGGAGCAAGTAAATTAATGTCTCTCCCCTCTAGTTATCAGAAAATTTCCATCTCAAGGGGTCACTTGTAGAAAGGAAGTCGAGTGCCATTATAACTCGTGGTGCTTTTATGTGCGCATGCGGCTTTGTGCATTGCTGCACACACTCAGGAGTTCGGTTTACGACGCCGCACTGTGTGGCATAGCCCCTGTCATGTTATGTCGCGACGAGGGGGACTGCAATTGTGCTCACTTTGGATTCCAAACTGTAGTGTTCTTGGAAATCCCAATCTGTAATTATCAAACGGATAGAAAAAGTATGGGACAATCATTTAGTGGATGGAGAAAATCGAAATGTTGACTAACTTAGTCGAAGACCTGTGCAGAGTGGAGTTGGAAATTGGTGAGCACCATCACGTGATTTTTAGACCTTCAAAAACCCGAGTAAAATTCCCTCGTATTTCATGGGAAGTAGTCTTTCTACTTGCTCTCTTGGCCAATGAAGTTGGAGGATGTGGCACAGTGGCTTGCAGTTTCGCCATCTCATGCACCGATAGGTCAAGTAAAGTAGGGATGGTGTGAATGTCTTTTCTTCCACATTCTGCCTTCGATGACAAGAAATAACTTGTTCCCTCGCTCCAGACTGCATTAATACTTTATTTGGAGGGTCGTGAGAGTAAGTGGAGTAAAGTCACTCAGTAATACTAACGGCCTTTGTGGAGTATGCGTAAAAAAGGTTGTTCGCCTAGTCGTTAATCTTCCACACTCAAGTTCTCCCCTTCTCTGTCGAGCCCACCAAAGGTAGATCGACAGAGGTGCGATAGGCGCTCGCAGAGAGAGAGCGAGTCTGCTTTCATTAACCCGATGTGTTCCGATCCCTCCAAAACACGGAAAAAACGGCTGCCGTCCCTAATTGCCCCACCGACTGCCTTCCCGTGACTCGTAGCACGCCTAAGCGCGGCTTTTCCCTCGATTAAAGAGTTCCTAGTCAGAAGTCGTGGTTGTGAGATCTTAATGGTGAATGACTTGACAAATTTGCATAGTTAATTGTACTTTTCACTATATTGAAAAGCTCGTATTTATCAGGGTGGGGTGTGCCGCTTGTTGACTGCTATTTTTATTCATACCAATACACAAAGAATTTCAAGTGGCTACAAGTAATTCGGCGAATTTTACACTTAAGGGCGTATGTTTTATTCCACGTGTGCCCAAATATCGTATGTGACTTGAAGACAATTGTATTAAGCGGTAAAAGTTGATGCATGCGCATGCGTGCTTGAAAACACGCATATTAAATGAGGGTGTCCTTCCCAACGCCGTTTCTACGCCCCCCTCTCTCTCGCCGCCACACCAAGTGGCCGTGGGCGTTGGAAGGGACGTGGATCCGCCCCCACCTCCGCACACGTCGCGGGGATCGAGGGCCTCGGCGGTTGGACGCATGCATTGAGACGACTTGGAGGTCTCAAGGGTCTGTGAAGCCGACCCTCTCCAAATCCCCCACCAACTTGAACAGTTGTCCATCTTGTTGGAATGATTATACAGTCGTATTGCCAAGCAATTAACTGCATCACAGATAGAAAGAGGGAAAGAGTATATAAACTTAAGTCGACAGACTTTCTTCTAGACACACCAGAGGGTTACTATAACCACATTTTGAGTAAATTTATCATTTCACACCCTCTTCAGATGTGAATGTCCCCAAACCGGACGAACGGTCAATTATGACCTACGTGTCTTCGATGTACCAGATACTGAACAAACGCCGAAACAGGAACAAAAATGCAAATCGTGTGGGGAAGGTGAGAACTGTGGTTTCGAGTAAATTGCCTTTTGGTAATGCGACACAGAATAAAACCATTGACACCATAATTCATCCCACAGTAGATAAACGTAATCCCTGGAATAATTCTCCCATATCCTCGGGGAGACCCATTCATGTCAGAATTTTAACGTCACTTTCTCCAACATCCGACTTTTCGTGCTGCCGTCTCCCAACCTTTTAAGAACGAGGCTCCGGTGAGCTGGTCGGCCGACGACGGTCGCATGAAGGCTTCCAACACACCTTCACGCGAGGAATGGTGTGATCCAAATTGACGAGACTTGAATGAGTAGCCGAGTAGACGCAGATCTACTGCGCGAAGTGTCTCGCGCACATACGTACATGAGAGGGCGTTGTGAGAGAATGTGTGTGTGTGTGTGTGTATTTGGATTTTCTTCAGGTAAAACCATTTTAAACTCGTAAGCAATCGGTGAGTTGAAAAAACGAGCAGCGAGTGAAGCAGCATTTGCTGTGTTAGTCGGCGTCTCATGGCGGATGCGCTGTGTCCTTCCACTCACACAGCCACTGCCACCCGATTGCGTCACCGCTGTGTGAAGACTCCACCTCGGTTTGCCTTCGAGAGCTGATTTTCCACATTTGTCATTCTTCACTTATTCACACATCTTAACTTTAACTGTTAGGGGCATTGGCAAAGTGGCTTCTCATCTCAAAACGATTTTAATGCCAAAAGCGTGGGTGAACGACAGGGTAAAGGAAGGCACACGTCATAATCGTTCACCTACCTCCAGACCGTTTGTTAGTAAAGTTGCCAACTTGTAGACGTAGGCCTGCGTGGAGGACTGAGGGAGACATCCCCGGGAAAGGAAGGGTCATGGCAAATATCGGTTGCTTCACCGGCCTATCAGTCCCATTGCCTTAGCAACTTACGGTTTTGCCTTCCTCCATTCAGACGGTCAACCAAGCAATCAAACTGAGTCGTGAAATCACTCGCTATGAAGTTGGCATCAGGGACTTACTCCAGTGGATCCGGAATAAAACAGCCTTTTTTCAACGGTCCACTAAAGATCTCCCAACAAGTCTTCAAAGTGCCAAAGCGGCCATTTCAAACTTCACGCAGTACAGGCGGGTGGAGAAATCTCAAAAGTGAGCCATCCCTGATTTTTATTGCCTCGCCATGCTCCCTGTCTGGTAATTAACAGACGCGATGCCCGAAAATCACAGTGATCTTGACCATCCAACTCCCAACTTTCCATTGTTCTACGAAAACTTTTCTCCTCGATTCCACACCATTTTCTAATTCACCTCCTTTCACTCAACTACGCCCCCGGTAAGAGGTCGTGAGGCCTGAGCGTCGTATACCGCGGCCTCGGCGCATGAATGAGGCTGGGTGTGAGGATGTTGAGAGCGCCAACAAGTTCAAAAGTTAAGTGTCAAAAGAGTGAAAAGTGAAATTTTATTTTGTCACTTCTGTGAGTCAATCGTCTATGAACCGCCAGAGGTATTTTTTCGCTGCCTCGATACCTTCCACCCACCTCGTCACTTATCACTTGTTCGCTCTGATATGGCACCACTTTCGCTGTTAAAATGACTCTGAAAGTAGCCAAACTTGGCACACAAACCACTCCCAGTGTGGAACCGTTTGCTTTGTTCTTACCTCCCCCCCACTTTTTAGGGTGCATTTGCGTGGGAGATTGATTGTGAACATTTTTAAGACGCATTTCATACCCATACCAAGCGGTCACTACGTGAGGCTCACAGAGTTGTCATCCATTCCCGTCATGTCTTCGAGACATTCATTTGATCTTGAAGATCGTGGTTCTGCTTCACCTATGCATAACGTCTCATTCATTCGGCAGTCTGGTTGCTAGCTTGAGGAGCCCTTCCTAAGCTATTTCTCTATGTAGTAATGATCACCGGGTGGCTGGAGGAAAAGAACCATTGCAGTTACAGCCGAAGAGAAGGCTCACGAAAGTCGGCCCTGCTGCTACCGTGTAGGTTCGTGGGAGAAGCGCAGTGACCCGAGGGCCGAGTCAGGAACGAGTTGAAGGTTGATATCACCAGTGATACTCCACCTTTGCAGGTATGAAGAGCGGACGAAGTTGGAGGAGTGCTTGTTTACCATTTCCCTCCTGACAAGGGAGCTACGCGCCAAAGCCTACACGCCAACGGACCCCCAACTCCAGTTAGCCACGATCTCCAGCGCCTGGGAGACCCTTCTAAACGCCGAGCGTGAATATGAGAAGGCAATTCGAGAGGCCTACCAGAGGTTGGTTTTGGCCCTTTTGTGCAAATGTCTTGTAATCGCAATCACACGTGGCTCGCTGGCGTTGCCAAGGGGACACTTTTGACGGCCTTTTTAACACCAAAGAGTATGTCACGAAAGACAAGCGAAACGCTGTGTGCAACCAAGAGAAGACTGAGGGACACGCCACTGGACAAAGCGACGGTGATGGGGCTTTAAAAATTCATCTACGACAGCGTCAGTAGGTGTTCTTCTCCGGGCAGAGGCGCAGCCTCCTTTTCTCGCTCCTTCACTAGAGTCTTGAAGTTGACTCTCCTTACAATCTGGTGTCTCGCGAAAATTTATGTCTACTTAAAGCCAACGGAGATACTCCACTCAGTGATTGAAGAAGAGGAAATTAAGACTAGGATTTTGGCAGTATTGGTGACTTTCGACTAGTACCTTTTCAATTTCTCAGCCAATGACTTTGCTGGTGATTGGTGGTATTGCGCAAGAGTCCTAACACCCTCGAAGCGGCAGGAACGTTGGTGAATAGGCAGTGAAATACTCCAAATGAGAGTCTACCGCAGTGCGCGGTGACGTCCTGGCACAATGCAGTTGGTAACAAAAAGCCAAATTATTTCATTGTTACGTGAGCCATTTTAGCATCCTAAAACACACCCAAATCCTTCAAAGGTAAACTAGTTGAAAATAGTGAGGCACTCCTACAGGCGCGGTCACTCTGCTCAAGCATTGCTCCTGGTAGGAGCCCTTACCGTTCGTGTAAAGTCTCTACGAAGTGCACAAAAGTCGAGTGACATTCTCTAGCCTCTGACAGCCTCCCCTCCCTAATTGTACGCCTCTTCCGAAAGGAAGATAATAAAAGAGTAAGAATAACACACTAGAGTCACCAATCGTGTATGTGATGAGGGAATTGCCCACATGAATGGGTGGAGAAAGGCAAAACTTAGCAGCCATTCAGTTTAACGACAGGCCTTAACTATCCAGCTGGCACGGCTTCCTAACCAGCGGAGTGTGGCGCCTCCTCTAACTTTTCACGCATTAGACGACCTCTGCAGAGTAGCCATTGGCAAGACAGGCCTACGAGGTTACCCCATCACGTAGACTCTGCCCAAATGGCTTCTTGTGGGTCGTGAACACGTGCCTCCTCCTCCCCTTCCACGATCACGGTGACCTTGAAAGGCGGCTTCTGCTGGGCTGTCTGGCCCTCCGCCTAACTCAGCCTGGTGGACCTGACTGCGCGGGCATTAGCATGCACTAATTAGCATAGCTTCGTGAGCGAATTCTCCTCCAAAGTGAACCACTTTAGTGCAATTAATGCCTTATAATGGCCTACTTAGACTTTCTAGAGGTGTTGAGAGACAGAATTAATGTTACCTACGTTGACACATTTTAAAAGCCTTTTGTATGAAAGAAAGATCTACTTGGACTCGCAAGCTCCTAGTAAATAGGAGATAATGTGACGAGGCATCCACAGAATCTTGTTTCCGCAAGTACGGCTGCCTCCTTTGACGTCGTCCTACCCGGTGCCGTTTCAAGAGTCGAGTTACTGACTGCAGCCTCGACTCGTGTTACTCATTGCACTTAGTAGAGCTTTTTTATTATGGTCTAACAGACTGGATAAGTTTGAACAGCAGTTGCGTCGATTCAAGCACCAGGCGGGACGGCGATGCGAGTGGTTGACCGACATGGAGGATTTGTCAGAGCGTCTCCAGAAGTTGTCCGGCTCACAAGTCGGCGCCGCAAGGAAGGCTGAAGCACTTCGAATGGAAATTGAGAGCAAGGAGAAGCGTTTTAAGGAGCTGGATAAGCTGGCAACGAGCATTGTCAAGAACAGGGACTACAACAGGGACTACCAACGCAGCAACGGAGTGGAACAAGAAAATGCGAACATTCAATCACGATGGGCTGCCCTCAGTGGCGCCAAAATGCGCGCTCTTTTGGCCCGCCTGGCATTTCCCCAGACGCGGGCTGACCTGTTGGAGCAGCTGGAACACAGCACAAGCAAACTGCGGGAGTTGGAGGTACTTGCTAGTCCATCAAATTTACCATCCTAATAACCCCAAATCAACCCAAATTCCGTCATTTTCATGCCATTCACCGCTTTTTTTCCCATGAAGAAACCTAGGCAACTTTATATTTACCTCTCATTGCAATTAATTAGAACGTTTTGAGGCGGATAAGTCAATTCTCGTTTGATCACATGATTATTTCTTCCAAAAAATGCTTTATGCTTTCGCTGCAAAACAAAAACAGTTTAGACACAAGTGAATAAGGTTAACCGGAGTACTGAAAACAAACGGCGTCTGGTAGTCGTCAAAACTTTTTAACGGCTTCCTAATCTGTTTTATCACGGCACCTCTTGACGCCTGCACGTCGGCGGAGATGACTTGACGACGTCCTTGAAGTGGAATATACACAGATCGGTCATTGACGCGACAGGAAATTTGCTTGGAGAAGGTTGAATTATCGTTTGGCAACATAATCAGTCATGGGCTTATAATAAAGGTGTTCGTGCCGCAGCGCTAGTGACTACAGCTGAACTACTTTCTGGCATTCTGTCACACTTTAACCTTAGTAACAAGTGAACGACCTTTTGCGTTCCACTCACTCCCAATTTCCAAGCAGCAGATGACGGTGGTGTCGTTATCGCAGTAGCTTCCTCCTTCACGAAATTTTTTTGTCACAAGTCGGTGTTGACAACTACTTTTGATGGATAACAAGAAAAGTCCTTCTCGATTTTCACTGACTCACCGTGGCACATCCGGGTCCCTTTGGAAGCCGCACGCCATTCATCGAGGCCTCTTGATGTTGAGCACCCAGAATCCCTGCACCACAGTCTTGAGTGGCGTGGATTCAAGATGGACAATCTGTTAGTGGTGGGGCCACCGTTCCCTTTACTTAACTTGCTTCTCTTGAGTAGTATAAATTCCGATAGCCCAAAAATTCCTACCAATAATGGCAACCATAGTCTTGTCAACCTCTCTGAATAGTGGCTTCTACGATTTCGTAAGGATTAGTACAGATTGTATTTCACAACTTACTGCTGTGCATCTAAAAAAAATACTTCGTGGCTTTGCAGAAATTACTCACACAGCCAACGAAAGGAGAGATGGAGACGAAGAAGAATGAAGATAAATCAATTCCATTCGAAGTTATTCAGGCCGCTTTAGATCGTCACAGAATTGCGGAAGCGGAGTTTCAGCCTCTGGAGAGGAAATTCCTACAGATTCAAAACTCTGCGGAGAAAATGTGGTCAAATGCTCCTCCTATGCCTAACTCAGGTAAAATTTCTCCCTTTACTCTGCTCAGACACGAGATGTTTGGGTCGTGGAAAGTGTAACCGGAATGAAGGAGGCTCACGGTCATTGTATAGTTTCCCTTGCGAAAATGACACACGGCTGGCGTGCCGTGGCGTATGGTGGAGTTTTTTGTCGAAGCACCGGGCTGAGGCACTCGTTTCGCGCTTTAACCTAATTAACAGAGAAGTCCCACTGCGGCTCTATCCATTCACGTCATTCGTGTGTTTCGCAGACTGAAACACACACTTTCTTTACAACGACTCTCACAAACTTGCACGATTTGACATTTGGTGACCACCTTTAAGTGCTTTTTTTCTCGTTCACTTCTCAAAAGTCAGGGATTAATCAAGTGTTGTGCTCACTTTTCTCCATGTTGCCAGATTGTTGGCCTTGTAACTCGATTCACTTTTGGATTCCTTCGCATGTTTATGGGCGTTTTCCGAATTAGAAAGATAAAACCTATCTGAATTTGTCATGATATTTAAAGCGAACTTGCACATCAACTCTCAGATGACCTAACAAATCTCAGCGCTGAGGTTCCAGGCCAATAGTCCTGCGTAATAGTGCACTTGCTATCACATACTCTATTATTTTCCAAACAAAGGTTTTTGGTTGTTAGTTAAATTACTAACTAAAGGTAATTCGAGTGTGATGGTGAAACTGTTCGGATTTTAGTACTGTAGTTTGATTCCACGCCGAAATCCTACCTGCATAGCACCGCATTTCTACTAGTTACGGCCTTCATGACAAAGAGTAAGAGAGAATTTAAACGGATCTATTGAGAGGGAGACTGATGCGAAGCGGGTTCGCGAGAGATAAATTCTTATTCCAGCCATTTCGACGTTCAAAAAGTGGGCCAAAAGAATCCAGCATATATTGATGCAAACGGGAGACCATTTTGCCAAAATACCAAATGACATCTGTTCAGTCATGAATGTGACAAAATGGACTTTACAATAAAAGTGTTCATGTGTTTATAGAATCGGAAAAAGCCAGCGACTTCAATAGGTGTAAAGCCGCTATCCAACTGTGGAATAGCGTGGCAGAACGCAGTCTGAGTCGAAAGGCGAAATTGGAGGGCATTAACTCGAGCTACAGCCTTTCCGCCGGTCTCGCAAACGAACTCAAGTGGGTAACAACCATAAAGACTGGTTCCCTAACTTCTGCCAAGGCGCAGACAAAGGATCTCAAAAACGCACGTGATCTGCAACTGGCCCAACGTCTCTGTAAAAAGTACCAGGTAACCTCACACGCGCTTTTGCGTGGTGGAGTATAAAGCTTCCAATCTTCTCGAAGGGGCAGTAGGTTTCAATAGCACATGGTAAAGAAATGATATGCTAGGTTTCTTGAGCAACCCATGTACCACAGGAAATCCTTAATTTTTGGCCAAATTCCATTTAGTTAGGAAATTTCATTTATATAACGAAAGTATTTTGAGGATGTTTTGCTAAAAAGCACACTAAACTTCCTAATGATGTGCAAATTATTCTCGTTCAGTGAAATTTTACCGATGTTCGGACTAATTCTGCACAGCATGACACTAAGGGGAGACGGGGTGTCAAGTTTCAGTGCAGATGGTAGGCGATATTCCATCTCACAAGCTGGGTGGTGAAAGAGGGACAATTTCTTAATTTGTTTTTTTACACTTACTCAACAAATGGACAGAGGAAAATGTCATTTCATTGAGACTGGTGGTCAACATCGTCGTACATTATTTTCGTCAACTGGGCTGGAGTTATTCGATATTTTTTGAACCAAAATATGTAAGAAAAGTAGTTCATCCATGGGTTTAGGATCGAAATTAAATTCCTCTAAACGCAAGTGCTGCACAAATGTAGCAGAGCGCGAAAGGAAGACATTGTTCAACGAGTCAGTTGGCGTTTATGTGGATTGTGGGCAAAATGAAGTGGATTATTGTCAACATTACTGCATGGATTTTATGTGTTTTGTTTATCGCCGGTATCCAGAGCGGTAATAAACGAGAGCACTTCTCAAAAGTAAACGAAACAACAGACTAGATTTGGGGGGAGAAGTAGAGTAGCTTCCATGCTACTTTACTAATTGAAGTCGTGTCGAAGTCGCAGTAGTTCCTCTGAGAAAAGCGGATGAAGTTGGTACCTCTCGTTGGAGTGGAATAACCTCATAAGACACAGGAATCAATTTTGTGGATGAGGTGAAAACGACTCTATAGAATCAAATGTGTGATAATCAGTGTTAAAGTTGAATACTGAGGGTGTTACATCTTCTTAAAAAAACTTTAGGCAACGCAAAGTGAGGTGACCGCTCATGGGGCTCTTTGGGACGACCTGAAACGATCAGCCGAACAGTTCTTGAACGCAAGACCGAGTGGTGGGAGCAAGGGCGAGGATCCGCTTGCCGACGTACGCACCTCGATACGTTCGCAGGTGTCGGCGATCACTTCGGCATGGCAGAATCTGCGAGAAGAGATGAAGTCTTACGAGGATGCGGTGAATGAGTGTTTAGAATCAGCACAATTCTACGCTGATGCCGACGAGGCATCCAGGTGGATTCAGGAGAAAATTCGTCTAGTTGAAGCTCGCGGAATCCTTGTTCATCCTGTGGGCAGTGAAAAGGAGTTGGAAAGTGCGTTGAAAATGTGTGGAACAGACTCAAGTTCGACAACGGTAAGCAACTGAAATGTATCTATGGATTTCGCAAATTCCTGTTCCCCTCGTTGACTTTCTCTAGCCTGCATGCGTTTGCCAATTGAATTGTTTGCCATGAACTTTATCCGTTTTAATAACGATAAACCTCTAGGCCTTTTTGCTTCCGGCTTTACCTTCCCGAAAACGATAAGTGAGGTGGGTAACCTAGCGGATATCTCGTTACAGGCGGAGAAGAGACGTCTGACAAACCTGGAAACAGAGATGGAAGCCTTTAAAAGCAACGACTTGCAGCGCTTGAATTATATCTCCACCCTTCTACGTAAACCAATGGATTCTGGACTTGTATGTTACTTTATTAACAAGCATTTGAAATGGGTAATAAGCTCTTCCCTAACATACCTCATCCGTCGTTTTAAAGTTGAGACCGGAACTGCTCGTAAATAAGGATGCTGACGGTTCGGATATTGACAGCGAGGTCGAGGGGTCAGTAACAGGACCGAAGACAAAGAATGCTTCCACGAAGAACGTCGAGGGTCGGGCCCAGGTTATCGCGCGCTACACGGCCAAGGATGCAGCTCAGAGGGACATCAGTGTGGAGCAGGGAGAGGTGTGGGCCTATATTGGAGATGCTTAGTCAAAAACTCATATTATGGACCGAAAGTTGGAGCCTGAACTTAGCTGTGTCCCTTTGCCGCATTGTAGATAGTGACGGTGATAGCCTGCACTAATTCAGACTGGTGGCATGTGCGGAGGAATGTGCGGGGCCAGCGCAACGAGGGTTTCGTTCCAGCAAATCGGCTACAACTTCTGGAAGCTCCGAGTTCTAAGGCCCCGAGCTCCAGATCCGACGCATTTAAGGCCGTCAAAATGGAGGTTTCACGGGGTCTTAGCATTCGTAAAGCACCCTCTGGTCAGTTTAACATTTGATCATATCACAAATCAAGCATTTGTCGCCGTTTATGTCTCATCTATTAAAACACGTAACAGACTATCTACTGACTTATTTTAAGCGAAATGTTTTATTACTAAAGCTCCATGTGAATAGCAGTATTTTAACGGTTTTATGAAAGCAAAATTAACTTAAAGCTTAGTAGATAAGCGCTAAGTGTAACTTCAGCTCAATCGACATTGCGCAAAGCCGCTTCTTCCTTTGTTGCCAGCTCGAGGTGTTAATCAGTTGCACTTCGACAAAGACAACATCCTGAAGCGTGAACAGGTCGTGAGTGATGAATTTAACAAGCTCCACACGTGTGTCCAAGTATGTCCTTCCTCAACCACTTGACCACACTCGAGTAACTTCTCGCTCGCTACTTTTTACCCACAGGCACGAGACAACTGTTTGGAGGACACACTGGCCTGGCACGACTTCACAATGAAGGGTGCGAATTTCGAGACTTGGCTGAGAAAAAAGGTGCGTTTTCTAAGTCCCCGGTAGTTGATCAAGAGGGCTGGATGAAGGCATAACAGATGACATTTCACGTCTTTAGACTGAGCAACTTCAACGAGATAGTCGAAACATGAAAAGCCACGGTCCTGACAGTGCACACATTGAAGTGAGTTTTTGAGAATTATCCGCATGCACCTTTTTCCTCGGTGAACCCGAAGGCTGATTGCTCTTCGTACTGTAGGTGACAATAGAGGAGATCTCGAAAGGCGTCCCGTTACTGGCCGAAATACGTGAGCTTGCGGATATTTTGACCGGAGTCATAAAACCGTCCGAACGTCCGGTTTACAAACGCGGTAGCGGGTAAGTGTTGGTCGAGGCGGTGGGGATGAAGATCACTGTTTGCAGCGCACCAACTGCCAACAGCCGTAGTTTAATGCCAACGTGCCACTGTCCACTATTTTTAAAGTTAAAACAGTCTCATGTCAGTGGTAACCGTCCCCATTCACTGCCTTGTCCGCATCTTGTCGAGTTACCGCGGTCGATTCTGTCCTTGACAAGGACGCGTAATGACCAATCAGGCGGCAGCCTCTACCCAATTGCCTGTCCAACTGCTATTTACTTTTTTATTTTACAAATGTCCAGTGAGTTGTTCTACAAGAAGTTGGCCGCCCGGCGGATGGACGAACTGCAAAGACAGTAAGTTGAGGATTACAGCGTTTTGTATCCTTGCCTTTACCAACTCGTCCTAATCTCCTTTGGCGTGATTTAAGGTGGGAGGATTTGAATAAACGAAAGACGTCTCTGGAGGCCTCCATCACCGGCAGGTAAACCGCCTGACTTGTTTATGCTCAATGCTCACTTGTTTATTAACTTTTAACCTTTGATTGCTGTTAATGTTTATAGCATGTAGGTGTGGAATATTAATGGTGGTATAATCTTGCGATCATATTGCCAAGAATCAGTTAACCAGCTATCAGCACCTAGCCTGATTGCCGCACATGAAGTTCTACGCACCGTGAAGACCGTTGTAACCGTTAAAGGGAGATGTACTAACTCCATTATTTTATCCCGTTAGTTTGGGGCAGTTTGAGAAATTGGCCGAGACAATGGAGATTCTTCTTAATGATCGCATCCTTCAGCTTGAATCACTTCCGTCGTCGGCCACCAACGCGGAAGCAAATGACGACCTCCTGCGAAAGGTCAAAGTGAGTTTACGCCTTCAAGTCACTCCTCGTCCCACCCGAAGGAGTTTTGCTCCTTCCTTTAGCAGCCTTTGGAGAACCGACAGAACGACTCTCCGTCAACAGCCCTTATGCTGAACCCCCTTTTATTCGCTGTTGTAGACAATTAAAGTGGAGAAGCCGTCGTTAGAAGAGAAAATGTCGCGTCTACGAACAATTGGCAACAGGTAGGTGTTGAAGTGCAACTCACGCGTCTTGTTGACACTTTCCGCCCGTCATTCATTCCACTTTATTTTGCCTAAAGTGTCATTCAGTCGCAGCCCAATGAAGCGTCTGCCGTCAAGTCACGACTGGGAGGAATTGACAATTTGTGGGACCGACTACAGGTAAAGTGATGCGGATTCCCACCGAAGGTCCATCCTCAGCTGCCTAGTTTGCACATCCATCAATGAGTCCACTTCACACTCCGACTGTTGGCATTTTTGCTTATTGTGCTTGGTTTGTGGAAAATTTTGCCCATGCAAGTTGTCGGTGCATTGTCGGTAGTTGTAAATGAAGGCCACATTTCAATCTGTAAGAGTTACGTCCTTCCTCAGTCTTTACCATTGTCATCTCCTGTTGTCTGCTAAGAAACTCCTGAAAAGTCGAGAAAATGCCTACAGCGCAGCCGCGGTCGATTTGGCACTGAGAGAGAAGATGAACGACTTGGAGGGAAAGTTGAACGACGCAGAGGAGCAGATTGGCACACTGGAGCCCACTGGTGAAATTGTGGCAAACAAAACGTTCTTCCAGTCTCTCCTGCCGCCCGACGTCCTCAAGCAGAAATTACGAAAAGCCGGCGAGTTGGATGAGGACTTGAATCTCTACGACGCTGCGTAGGTCCTCTCCACTTTCTCATTGGCCTATCTTGAAATCTGTGCACAGCAGTACACGACTAAGAACGAAAAGGTCACCTCAAAGCTGAATTCATTTCCAGCCAGATATTTACATTTTGAAAAAACTGTGCCATAAACTCTCACCTTCCATCTTTATTTCAACGTGTGTTTGCGCAAAGAAGAGCAGACAAACCACTCCTGATGCAGGGAATATTTCAGGAAGACGGTAACTTCTGTGTATTCATTGCATGGTTGTCTTTCGACTCCGTTTGGTGTGACGTTCTTTTACACAATTTGTTTTGCTTCCGCTTGCTTAACCTTCTCAAAAATCTTCCTCACTCGATCGGGGTTTTAGCACGGCGGAGTTGTGCAGTCAGGCGCGCAAGTTGCCGGAAATTAGCAGCGCCAAGGAGCAAATGCGTCCCGCCGCAGATGCCCTTGCGTTGAAAAACGAGGAATTGAAGCGTAAACTCGAGGGCAAGAAAGACAATCTCGATAGCGCCATCAAGGCCCAGGTAGACTCTTCCCTACGAAGACCCACTTTTCCTCTTCTTGCACACCTCAATTTGCTGGGGCGACTTAACCGAAGAGTAGGTGATCAGACTAGGTCTGAACGGGGCGGCAGAGTTGGAGAATTGGCGATTAACCATACGGAAAATGCAAAAGCACATCATGGTACGAAAGCCTTTTTTCCGGAGCGACTTCCCGTGGGGTAGAGGCCCACTTGAGCGTTTGGAGGACTTAAGATGCGTGAAGAGGCGGTCGCACACGTGGCTTCCGTCTATGAACGTTTCAGTTGCTGGTTAACCCGGAGCACCGGAGTGGATAGAAAAAGTCCTTTCTCCTAGACCTCAGTAAATGCAATTCACCAGTATTAAAAAAGCCCTTTGCCGCATGCATTACAGTTAGAGAAAATTTTGGAACGCATTGATGATCCTTTACCGTCTCTTCATTAGTCGACTCACCCTTCAACATCCCCTGTGTTTCGTTTTAGAACTTTGCTTCCGCTCTCAACTCAATAGAGGGCAACATAAAGGAGTTGGACATGCGTCTGCAGATGACGGAGCCTTTGGTAATGCCGGTGACTTTTGTGTTCTGTCGAATGCTCGTGCATCACGTCTGCTCATCAGCTTATCTGCCCTGCATTTCTCCCCCCTCAGACCTCTCGCACAGACGTGGAGAGAGAGAAGCGGAGAGTGGAAAAGTTGAAGATTGAACTCCTGAAAATATTACGGCTGTCGGTGTGAACGAGGAGCGCATCCAAGCTGCCAGCCTCCCCAGGTGCGCCAACGACATACCGCCGTTTTTGGCGTTCGGTTGTGGTCCTACTCATATTTTGCTTTCTTTTTTACTTTAGGGAACTCTTGATTCCCCTGTTGGACAAATGTAAGCATTTACGAAACACCGCGGGCGGTGTGATAAGACGAGCGGAGGCTCGTGAAGCCGAGATGGAGAAGATTATGCAGCATGTCGCCTTCCATGACGACGCAAGTGATCTCGAAGAGTGGTTGGAGGAGAAGAAAATTGCGGTGCAGAATATTCCCACGAAGGTTACCGGCGACAGCCCCATGGAGAATTTGCGTCAAATCCGAGCAAACATCAAGAAACTCGGCGATATTGACTCGGAACTTGCTGCAAATCAGAAGGTAGGTGAACCGCTCGAGATTGACTATTGAGATGACCTTATGATACTTCAACTTCACCGTTTCAGGCCTTAGACAACCTGAAAGATCAGTCGACTCGCCTCCCCAGCTGTGCGGACGCCGCGAACTTTCCGAATCCACAGAAACGATTCCAAGACTTGAATGGAAATCTCATGGACCTACGCAGATCCATCGGATCCAAGGTGAACGACCTGAAGAAGGGTGAATCTGCGGCTCAGTTTAACGACGACGTCGACCAAATCATCAAGGCTTCTGTTCTTGCTCCTCAACTCGCTGCTGCTCCTGGGGAGTCCGCCGACCTTGCAGCGCAGGCCTCGCGGATTCCCCGTAACTATGCTGAAGCCGTCAATGCGTTGAACGAAGCCCAGGTTTGTGATCCCGCTCTCCTCAAACTCTACAAGCGACCAGTCCGCATGTTTGTTCGTTTATACTAACAAATCGGCATCTCTAAGTGCAAGCGATGATGTTTCAAACTGTTACTGAGCCTCCTTTCTCGCTCTCACTTAACTTTTCACTCAGGACTTAAATTTGAAGGCAACTCGACTGGTTTGACAGTCCCCCTCTCTCCTGCCCATTTGATGTCCCGTTTGTGCTTGTAGAGACGCAAACAAAAGGCTATGGACGATCTGGCAAAGTTGAATGAGGTGGAGGAGAAGGCGAAGAAGGCCGGCGCATGGACTCCAGAGCTGGCCGCCCAAGTGAAGAAGGAGAGGGACAGGTAGAATGCACTTCGAAATTAACATTCCCCATACACAAACACAGCACACATTGATGCATAGACTTCTCATTAGGGTGCATTTATCCCCTTCCTCGTTTCCCTAATTTCAAAGTGGGAAGCTGACAAAAACACTTTTCTCTAAAGAGGGGGGCAATTTTATCTTCCTCGCAACTCACATGATCACCCTGACGTACTGCTTAGCAGTCAGGCCTTTAAACTACCAATGTTTTTACTTTCTAGACTGAATCGGCAACTAGGCAACCTCGACGACGAAGTGAGACGAAATGAGGACCTGGTCGACTGGTACAAGACGGTGAACGAGATAAACATGCTGAAAGACTGGGCAGACGACCAGACCGCGCAGGTGCAAAATGACCTACGAAGTCAGATTACCTTCAGGACGCCGCAAGAACAGGAGGCCCAACGTAAACGCCACAAGGTTAGTCGGCACAGGCAGCACCACTGACACGGTAGTGCCCCCGTCTGGTCAGCAGAAATACTCTCTTACCTCAGCCTTTCGCTTTGTGCTGCGGAAATGTAACTTCAGTCGGGCAGTCTCAGTTGGTAGGCGGCTGAGAGGCACATGTCCTCCTATCCGAAATTCTTGGTGTTGAGTGGATTTGCGCCCAGCATGGAAAAGATGGACAAGAAGTATCTCGAGACCATGGCATTTCCGTTCAGAGAAATAGACGACTAAGGTTCGTGGTGAAAAAAATAGTTTGACAAAGAAAGACAAAGAAAGTGTTAAAAGGGGAGACAAAGAAATAAAAAATTAGATTAGCCAGGAGTTGCATCGCTGAACCTCGCATTGGTGGAAGGCTTTCGTGTTCCGAGGTAAACGTTTTGGTTAACACAAAGCTTTTCCTATTATCATGCCCTTACTCACAGGCTCGCATTTCCCATTATTGGGACTTACCACGCCGTCTTAGACTTCACATCCTTGGTTGGACAGATACAAGTGTCAATCTGAAATAATTCGCCATAATTCCAGACCTGCCTTTCATTGTCCGTTGCAGAGACTTCGGGATGAGATAAAACTGAGGGATCCCAGAGTCCAGCAGTTGCTCAACGCCAAACAGCGGCCAGTGCCGCAGTGTCTGGCAGGAGATCCAGAGGCCGAACAAGTTCGTCCTAATCTCTCGCGCAGTTGGACGGAGCTTCAGTCGGCCGCAGCCGCTCGATTCCGCCAGTTGGACGACGCAAACACCAAAGCCAACCTCCTCGGTGAAATCATCGAGCTGACTAAAGTCATCAACGCCAGAGCAGCTGACGTCGACAGGCTGGTGAACATTAAGTCAAACCAGACAATTGACAATTCGATAAAGAAACTTCTTGTAAGTTACACCCTCCATTGGCTTCGTGGCAGTGGGTTTAATGCTCAGGCAGTAGACGAAGGTAGTCGCAGTCTCTTCACGGGATATCAAGTTATCGTAACGCTTTCTTTGGATAAAAATTGTCTCAGGAGCCGGATTCCCTTCTAACAAGTTTAAACAATTCTTCTGACATTCGTGATTACAAAGAAAATTAATCATTTAATCGCGTTTGACTTGCAGGAGGCTGAACAGTACCAGAAGGAGGTCGCGCCAAAGGTGGCAAATCTTGACAGTCGAGCGAGTGAAGAAGTATCCTCTTCGAAAATTCATCCAAGTTTTGCGAAACAGTTGAAAAACAGTAGTGATGAAATGAAGGGTGCCCTCGGGGACTTCAACGACAAAGTAAACTCGGCAAAGTAGGCCTCTTCCCTCCCCTGACGTCCATTCCCAAACCACTTTTCCTCACAATTTTTTGTCATCATCCAGGCGGAGTATATTCTTCCAGAAGCGGGTGCGTTCATTTGACGAGAAGGCGGAGGACCAACAGCATGATATTACAAACGCCCTCGCTTTCGTCAGTGCTGTCGACATTGGCGACGATCCGCAGCAAATTGAGGTGAGCTGGTGGTTGGCTGGTAGGCGGTTCATACTTTCACTCAACTCAGAAGGGAGCAAAGTAGCTCCGCTCTTTTTCCTTCTGATACATTGACGACAGTGTTTATTTCTCCCTCTCCTCACTCCGAATGGCAGTCAACGGTAATGAACCTTGCCTTGACACATGCCATTCTCGGCTGGATGCGTTGATTTTTACGGAATTTAGGTGTCTTTTGAGGTTCCAGCTTACGAGGTCGGCATAGAAGTCGGGTTACAATAAATTAGTGGGAGGTTAACTCGTCTTGTGCCCCTTAGACATTAATGTGCTGACCCACGAATCGTACCGACGTCCTCTGCGTGGTGGTGCTCCTATTTGTGCCTTCCACATGCCTTTTTCTAGGCGAAGTGTCTTGCAAATTGCCTTACTGGCTCGTAATGCCGCTTTCACGTCCACTCCATACATTAACCGGGATGATTTTCCCTTAGGAAACTGTTGTAGAAATGTTTGGCCAGCATTTGCTTACGCGATACCAAAAAAATTAAACGCTGGCAGTGGGTGGTAGATTCAGAGCTGAGACGTAAATACTCGAGCCTAGTAATAAGACGATCGGCGCCTAGCCTCGCCGTGCGTGAGATCAAAAGCCTTATGGGCTTAGCCAGTCGACGATGCAACCGTTCCGCGACTAACATGTGAGCGTCACTGTCTTACTGTTACAGAACCTCAAGAACCGCTGGCAGGTGTTTCTGGCCGATCTTCCCAAGTTGGTGAAACGTGTGGACGATTGTCTGGTGGAGGGTCAAGTCTTGTCGAAAGACCTCGAAACCCTTATAGCCCCGAAGTCGGCGCCGGTAGTCTCGAAAGCGGCCGATTCTAGCCATTCCACCTTCGGTTTAACCATCGATCAGATGAGCATGCAACCTCCGTCGACTTACCCGCTCTGCAATGAGCAGTCGGTGCGGGCGGGTGCCGAACAGGTCCGTTCACAGGTGGAACGTCTCTCGCGGGACAAGGGGCTGCTGCAACAACAAGTCCGCCTCATTCAGGGCCGATTCGACCGCACCGGCGACATCTCGCAGTACGCTCTTCGCCTCATCTTGACCCACTCACCAGTTATTTATCCCCATCCTACCCGTCGACATGAAGTCAAAGGGCATTTCACGGTCACTTTTCCCTTGTTTCAGTTTCAGCCAAGCTTGGGAGGATTTGATGGAGTTGATAAGAAACAGAAGCGCCAACCTGACGGCGTTGAGCGCGGTCGCGCCCAAGAGCATTTCGGCCCTGTCCGTGCAAGTGAAAAAACATGAGGCCTTGGAATCTGAATTGGTATCCATCCAGCAACAGGTTTGTTAAGCATTCTTCATTACTTTGTTTGCCTTGCCTCCATGGCTCCTGAAAACCATTTAAGTAGCATTCTTGGTCGAATTCTTCTGTTTTTTTCGCTCTTAAGCATTCCCGTCGGTGCGCTTAGACATCTTGACCGCAACTGCCCCACTCCTCACTTCTATTTGGTTGGCAACTGAGTTGTTGCCCATTTTTCGGCAGATGGATTTTACGCCTTATTTAATTATTTTATTTTATTCACTTAAATTACCTAATCTATGTTTTTTCATATCGTTTGGACTTCCACCTTTCATTTAGTAAGAAAATATATCGTTTATTTCCGCAGTTTTGTTTTATCCCACTTTAAAGTGGAAGAAGAAGACGTGCACTTCCGAAAAGATGAGAAAGCATAGCAAGCAAAAAAGAACTTGCGTTCTACAGATGTGAACGAAGCCTTAAAAGAAAGACAGTGTAGTCAAAATTTGTTTCCCAGATTTCGTTCTGGTGATATTTCATCCAAGAATTTTCAATGATTTGAATGTCCATTCAGTTGAATCGACGAAACACACACCAATTGATGTTGCGTATACATGCGTTGAAAGAAAACTTAAGGAACCTTGACTGTCGGAAAACTCACCAGCTCAACGCATTAGTATTCCCGATTCGTTTCATGTGAAACGCAACCAAGTAGATACATTTCTGAAAAATACTGCGTGCTGGCGACGAAAAGTGGCCAATTTAGAACGACGTTAATCGGAAGAGATCGTGGGCGATGCAGGGTAACCCTCCCCTCCCCTCCCCTCCCCTCCCAGACGACATCAAAAGTAGAGAATTATTAAAAAAGACTGTGCCGTCTGCAGTTCGAATTTTTACCAACTGACCAAACCGTCAATTCAACGGTGTACGTTCAACAACTCGCCAGTCTGAGCGACGCATCACGAGCAAAGTGGCTAGAGAAGTGGCCAGTTGTGAGGATGTCGTTTTCCGCCATGATAATGCGAAGCTCCACACTCCTTTGGACACTCGCCAAAAGTTATCGAATCGGGGTTGGAATGCGCTGAAGCCTCCGCCACGGAGGTCTGAAGTGCGTGCTCACACGGCCATTTACTTCGTCGTTCCATGCAGAATCCCTTAAGTGGCAAAATTTGTAACGTCGCTAATGGTGTCACATCACACTTAATTCAGTTTTTTTTTAAAAGAAAACATCAGAAATTCCATGGCCTGCACGATGGCCAAACGTCATTGACAAAAGCGGACAACAGCTAATTTTTAATTTTCATTCTTACTTAAAATCTGCAATGACTCAGGCGCCAAGCCACTATCTACTGCGAGTCCTGTTAATAGCACTTTTAACCATCTCCTCTCTAAGGTTGACGATGTGAATCGTGAGGGCCAGGAGATGATTTCTTTCCTGCGAGGATCCAACCAAACCAGCGCACAGCAGACATCGAAGATGGAAACCCTTATTACGGATCGCCTTCACCGCCTCCTGGCTGCGTGGAAGGAGCTCAACGTGAAAGTGGTGGACAGACGCAAACGACTCAACGAGTGTAGCCGTTATCTGCAGTTTTGTGAACAGGTTTGTACTAAATTTTGTGCGTATCATTTAGCGAGTGTCCGAGGACGGTCACACGAAAATAGGCAGTTTCTCTTCACTCTCGTGAAGGGGAGACGACACCTTTTGAATGCCATTTCGCTAAATTTTCTGGCTTATCCCAGCCGAAAGGCACCTTTGACGGAGGAGAATTTCCCAAATGACTTGTTTTCCGTGTCTCAGTTGGTCGGTCCCTAAGCTTCCAATCTCCTAATCCACCTACGCTTACGGCACCCAGATTGTCACATTCAAAGACGAGAAACGGCTACTGGTGGCCTTCCCGTTAACAATGTAGCATCTCCTCAATTCAGCCTTCTTCGTAAGTAGGAACATTCGTGTGTGACTGCGGTCATTTTCCCCCATTGCTGAGTTGGCATGCGGTCTGGAGGACGAGTAAGTACACTTCGCACACCGACAGCATGTTCAACCTACCTCGTCCCCCCCCCCGGCCTGCGAGGCGAAGACGGGACTGCTGCGGCCGAGTTCGCTAGTGGGAAACAAACCCGTTGCCATAATTTGAGCACGAAGGTCTAGCCTCGATAAGGTGTCACGTTCAAAGTGACCTTCTCTGAGAGACTTACACGCCTAAACGCAGTCTCCCACTCCGCTACGCGTGGCGTAATCGCCCTTACCGACGCACAGGCAAAGTTTTTCCGTCATTTGTCCACACTGCTTGGCAAAAAGTTTTATTTTCTCCTCTGCGTATGCACCGAGGATTGTCGGATTAGCGTTTGCACTGTGGTTTGTGGCTTCGGCGTCGAAAGTTCGCGTTTCTGGGCTCCGTCACTGTGTCACACCTCTGATGTGCGTTTATAGGTCCGAGACTTTTTATTCTGGTGCCACGAGGCAGAAAGCGAAGTCGTTTCAATCGAGCCGACGGCCAAAGCAGCAGCCGAAGCCTTTGCTGCGATGGACCAAAAAATGACCCTAGTTAAGGGCAGCGGTAAACCCAAAGCTCCCGAGTCAATTGATGTCAGCCAAGCGGAACTCCTGCAGGCCAATTACATCCGGATGTCGGGAGAGCTTCAACAGCACTGGAAACCCCTTTCGATGAAGCTAGTGGCTGAGGCGGAATCCATGATTGAAGAAAATCACTACGCAGCCGGTGATGTGAGTACCGCCTTTGCCGCAACCCCCCCCCACACACCCTCCCCGTCGTCTGGCGTTAATGCACTTCTGACCAGAATTCTTCACTGTCCTACAGCTGAAAAACAAGGTAGATCAAATGGTGATGTCGCAGCGCTCGATTGACGATGGCCTGAAAAAGTACAATCACTGGATTTTGCAACTTCACGACTTGCTCCTGCTCAAGCGTGAGGTCTCCAAATTCACCAGCCAAACGGTTGTTCAACGCGCCCGGGTGGAAGCGATTATGCAGGAGTGCAGCAGCAACAATCAGGCCTCCGCGAAATACGCCGCTTGCGACAAACTCGTCTCCAGCCTCGATGCAAGTCCCTCACCCATCTTATGCGAATCCTAAAAAAACTGCTTAACTTGCTATTAGGCTGGAAACTAGGAGACGGGTTTTAGATGTACATAGGAAACAAGAAGCGCAATTTTCTGCATTACCCATTATATATTTAGTCGAAATAACTTCCATTGGCTTCTACGGATTTTTGCCAACGATTGGGCAAGTCCTATGTTGCTATTTCGAAGAAGGTCTTGACTGTCAGGTTTAATGAGGTATTTAAAGCCCTGTAAGATATCATTTTGGTTATTGTCTTTTTCCTCTTAAAAATGATTCGTAATTACGAAAAAGGCATTAGTCGGTCGGAGAAATAACCTGAATATGGAGGATGTCGGTAAATGTCACACTGGTGGGAAGTTAAGTTGTCAACAGTAATTGAAGCCTTATGTGGTCGTTGTGCAGTAAGATTGCGCCGTACCGAGTGGGCAATGCTAATTGCTTTTTTATAAGTTTCTTCCCATGCATGAGATCTGTTTCACGGCAATAGGACTCCGCTGCTGTTATGCTTCCGCCTGGTTATCCGAAAGAATGATGGACGCTCACTCCTTGGCCACTTCCCCCTATGCTAACCATAATGCATTTTTTATGAAATTCGACCCCGGGGGTGTTTTCTTATCTCCCTATTTGCTTGATCGTTTTCGATTATCACACCAAATGCAGTTTTCATCACAAGTGATGATTTTCTGTAAAAACGGCGGCAATCGTGTATTGCGTAGGAAACAACGAAGATGCTCACCTCCTCTTACACACATGAGACTCACTTATTTATTTATTTATTTATTGTACACGGATGTTTTTTTCTATTACACTTTTAGACGTATGGCTAATTCCCTTTAGTTTAGATTCAAGTTCACGAATGGTTAAGTGCGTGGATCGGACTCCGCAGTCGTTCTTAATTCCTCCCTGTTATCAGCATGAGTTGGTAGTTTTCCTTCCGGCTCCTTCACGTTACTCAACTTGCCAGAAGGAGCTTTGTCGAAGCAACATTGAGCGTTTTTTGACTAGTGAATCCATACCCTAATGCGTCACTTACGTTTCTCTCAGCTTGTTGAGCTGTCCTCTCGTTCAATTTGAAATAGCGCAAGAAAAGAAGATGTAAATTGTGCATTGTTTCCATGTGGTTTTGGAGAAAAATAAAATGAGAGTGAAGCACACGTAGGAACAAATTTTCCGAGGCTGCCACCACAATTTATGAACAAAATTACCGGGCCCAAGTTACAAAGTATCTCTCACAGTCGCATATAAAGGCAATCCAAACGAAAAACTCGTTTCATAGTTTCCAACCTAATATTTCCGTAAGCAGAATTTGCATCATTTTAGAAATTTACTTGCCTCCTAGTGTGGAGACGGCAATGTGGGCCTATTTCGCCTCGTCCAGTCTCTTCAGACTTCAGCGTTTTCCCCTTCAGGTGAAGAGCATGATACGAAGGACGGAGGATATAATGAAGGCAGTGGATGCCAGTGATGACAAAGTGGCATCGTTTGTAAATTCCGCGAATCTCATGATACAAAAGAAGCACTATGCCTCGGCCGAGATTCGTGATGCGGTTGATAAAATACAAGCTGCTCGGAACATCGTTAAGCAGGTGGGTCGGTCACAGAATCGCCGTCTGGTGCCTTCGAACAATTAAATTTCGTTGACTCACACACTTTTGACTCTGTTTCTATGAAACCAGGTCTGCGCTGATCAACTGGAAAGTCTCAACCGACGTCTGGGACAGGTGTTGTGGGAGGAGGACGCGGAGGACGTCGAGGGCTGGTTGACAGAAATGGAAAGTGAGTTGGGCAATCTCATGAAGTCGCCATATAAGACGAACGAAAGGCAAGAGTCCTCCACAGAGGGTGAAAATGCCGTTAGAACCCAACTTCAAATGTTGCAACGGCAGGACAAATTTCAGGCGAGTTCTCCTCTCTAAGGCAGAATCGGTGTAGTAACATCGGAGCCTAATTAATCAGTGAAAATGTTTTAGACATCCATCTTGGGCAATAAGGAGCACATAGAAGGTGTCTTGTCACGCGGAACGAAGTTGGTGGAAGCGGAGGAGAAGTTAGCCGGTAGGGAGGGCAGTTCAATTGGCAGACGCATCAACGAACGACGTCGAGAGATTGAAAGGCGATGGGGGAGTCTCACGGCCTCACTAGCATCTACGTCGGCCGTGTTGGAGGCATCGCGAGACCTTTTACGCTACCAAAATGAGGTAGAGTCACTTCTGTCCTCGCTTCCTTTGCAATCTGCATACCAACTCGACCGGTCTGTTTGGCTTTTTAGGCGGATGCTTTGGAGCGTTGGCTCCGCGAGAAGGACATTCTCCTGGCTAAGGGCGACTTCGGATCCGATTACGATCATTGCATGGCTCTGAGAGAGAAGATCCACGAGCCTGCTGCCGGAAAAATTGTATGGTTTTCCTTCTATTTTACATTGTCTGTAGCCACTAAGAACAGTAATTGTGTTATTTCTTTCATCTTTAAGGTTAACGATGCAACGGTTCGAGATTTCCAGTCGCTCTCGACGCGACTTTCACAGGCACTTCGCAAACCATCATTAGGAACGCATAGTTCTGTTGTGGCTTTGAACAAGCAAACGGCGGCGTATGTGGACGGCCGCACGGAGGATATCTGCAACCGGTGGAGGCGTGTTCAGGAGAACCTCGGGAAGTACTCCAGCCAGCTTGAGCAAGCCGCAACAATCCACGAAGTCATAAGCAAGATTGACAGCCTTCTCCTTCAAATTGGCGATCGTAAAGTGAAGGTAGGAGGAGACACTTTCCATTCGAAACCATCATTACCCGATGATTTCCTCTCTTCCAGGCATCCGTGAGAGACGACTTGACCAAAACCTTGACTGTTAGCCAACTGGAGGCTATTTTGCGCGACTTACAAACGAACGAGCGGGATGCTTCCGCCATTGAAGGTCAACTGAAAAAGGTGGAAGAAGAGTCGGCTAGAATTGTCAACTCCTTTACTGCCAGTGTCTCCAAATCCCAGACATCCGGTCTGGTTCAGCAGATAACCAGCAAAATGGTGAGTCGCAGTCTCCTTCCTCTGTGTCCGTCGTCCGACACGCGTTTGCCCTTTCAAACAGCCCGCCACTTCCGCGCTCTAGGGTCGTCTGCAAACGGAGATTGGGGAAACTAAGATGCTCTTCAAGCAACGCCGGGACCTGCTAGAGTCGAAACTGGCTGCGCAACGCATATTAGAGGTCAGTCAAAACATTCCTCCTGGCATTCATTAACCAGAGGGTTGACGTTGAAGTAACTGGGAGAATATATTAGTAAGTGACCGCGTTAGAAGTGTGACGAAGACTTGAAAAATTGCTAACTCATGTGAAAGCAGTACAGTTTCTCAAATGTCGAGCATGAGAAATGACTGAGGGCGAGCGGTGAAGTTCTGTGTGGATGTACGCAGCTGCGGGAATTGTTAAAAATCCCTGCCAGTGAAATGCGCTTAACCAATCAACAATAGTTTGCTCTTTAAAAAAATCGTCTCCCTCCCCTGTGTGCAGCACTTTAGAAGACTCATCCTTTCTGTTTTGGTTCCCTTCACGTTAAACTCCGTCTTTGTCTATAGCCTTGGCTAAAATGAAAATGGAGTTTATAGAAGACACCTTTCAACCAAGCCACTGTTCTGCTCCTAAAGCTACTCTTAAGGATGTCATAGACACTCGTCAACTTGTGTGACATGGTCAGAAATAGTGTGAAGGCTGATGGTAGTGATTGAGCATGGCGAATCCGCTTTTCAATGGGTCGTCTCATACAAAGTCGACACACCTCATTTACAGGGCTGCGGACAAATAGTCGAATGGTCAAATGGTGTGGTGAAAGAACTGAAGCCGCACATAGTCGGCACAGCCATGATCGGACTGGCGGGGAAACTGGCAGCATTAAAGGCGGCTAAAACAGGCAACAAAGAAATCACCAACGAGGAGAAACGCAAGGCCTTCATCGGCCGCCTTCGTCGACGCCTGACTGACTGCCAATCGGAGCTGCCATTACGCCAGCAGCAGTTCACACGGCTCCAGACACAGTCCCAACAGTTGAAGACCGAAACGGTGGAGAAAAAGGCGATCCCAAACCAGTTGGCCCAGGCCAATGAGGCGCTCAGGACCGCTGCTGACATTCTCGCTCGTCTTGGGATACAAGTGGCGATTGAGGAGAAGCGCCAGGTATGACCTCTTCTCCAGTTATTGAGGAAGACTTTGCTTTTTAACCCCCTACTCTTCATTCCATTAACGCCTCTCTTGACTCCTCGGCCTCCCACATGACCCATATAATATTAAGTAGAGTTGACGCCCATTTTGAGGCGTACACAGTAAGTCAGGAATCTTTTGCCCAGCTTTGGTACGCCTGCCACCTTCATCGTCTGACAAAGTACCCGCTTTTGACAGGTTTTCCCTATTGTGTCGACAAGAGATTCTTATCATCTAATGAAGGGTATACTGTTCCCAATTGAGTACAAATTTTCCCTACTAATTGACTTTAGCATTTCTAGTGACTCTGGTAAGAACTGCATGAAGCTGTCGCAAAATTGTCGCTTTATTCAATTTTATAGCTCAGAAGTATAGACAGCAATGTAAATAAGTTTAGACCTGAACTTAACTGAATTCTACTTATCGTAGGCCTTTGCTGCTACTGGGAAACAGGAGGACCGTTGGATAGAATCGGTGCAGAGTCAAGCCCAGCAGGCGGTTAAAAGCGCGTTCCGAGGACTCGCAACGGATTCCGACAGCAGTGGAGACGAAGAAGTGAGTTTGTCTACTAACTTTTAGTAATACATAGCCAATTTATGTCTTCTACTCAAAGCTCAAACTCTGTAGAATATCCAGCCAATGATTGTGGCGTCTACCAACGGCCCACAACAATACGCGGCACCTCCGTCGGAAATTTCGCCGGAAACGTGCTTAGCTATGCTGGATTCCCTGGCTTCGAGTCTGGAGGATCGTAATACGTTGAAAAACCAATTCGACGAGCTTCAAAAATCTCAAGCCAATTTTAAGGAAGCCCGAGAGGTAAGTTGTGATTTCTTATTCAGCAAAAACATTTCTGCCTAGATTTATACGCCAGACAAGGTCGAGGAGGATAGGCAGTTGCTGGAAAAAACTCAAGAGAAGACGATGATGACCAGCCAAAACATCGCCAAAATGCGCGCTCAGGTGGAGGCGCGAACTGAATGCGACAGTTGGTTTGTGTCCGCCACCGAGAGTCTCGAGTGGATGCGGAGCAACCAGGCGCAGGCCGCTTCAACGTACGACTGGCGTGTTACGCTCAAACGATTCGGCGAAAACGTCCCCGGGTCCGAGAATGACCCGTCATGCGGCCCTAAGGGGTCAGGCGGAATGGCCAGGAAGGTGGCTGCTCACCGTCGCTTCCTAGTCAATGTGAGCCCCACTTTGGACTGTCAATTTGAATCATGTCCTTTTTTGCCGACCGTTGAAGTTGGCAGCTTATTCTTTACCTTTTCGCCTAACTTACACAACATTATTAAGAAAATTTGAGCTCCATGAGACCCCAAGTGGGGACAGCACTTGTGTCATCCATGGAGGTCCAAAAGATGGCAATACATAGAGGCATTGCTTTTGACCAGTCTAGTCCGTTTTCTCTATAGTTTCAAAGTCCTGCAATTAAATTCACTCAGCAAAGTGTCCTTTAAAATTTTCTGCAATGCGAGAAGGTATCAATTTTTTTGGATCCATTCGGTTGATAAGAGAATCCGACTATAGGAAGGAGATCGAAGTAAATTCTGTTGCAGCCAAGTCACAAAGCTGACCGGGTTGCCTCGTCCGAAGGGTCTCGAACGTTCGGTAACGGTGACAGATCTCTGCCGTAGCGTTTGGCGATGCACATGTCTGGTATTTGTCATCAGCAATGAAAGTTGAGATCCATTAGGCGCGTTTGTGTTCGATGTCTTTTCACTAGGACCCATTGAGTTGAAATGTTTTACTTTGCAACTTTCAAATGGAGCCTCACATTTAAGCCCTTGGCAAATTCCGTCAACGACGGCAAGTAGGAGGCAGTCCGACCAATGACACGGGAATATAATTCTGACAGACCCCTGTTGAACTACTAAATATGTTAGGCTTAAATAGTGTCATCTTTTCCACTGATCCAGATTGATGTCGGATTGGAGATGGTGGACCGCTTGTGTGAAAGAGGCGAAGAATTGGCCCACACGAATCCCAAAAAAGCAAATAAGGTAAAAAAAATGATCGGGGAGTTAAAAACGGAGTCGATGCGCCTCCGCAGCACCTGCGAGGAGCGTACCAGACGATTGAATGAAGCCAACGAGTTAGTCGAATGGGGTCAACTTGTGGACAAGGCAAGGGAGACCGCCCAACGAACAGAGGCCCAGTTGATGGTTGATGACTACCATAAGGGTGAGAATGGACTAAAACGGTTGCTGGAAAGCCAAGAGGTGAACTTAATGGCCCCAAATCCGCAGTACTTTCTTCCGAAATCTAAATTCTACTGGATATGTAATGGATTTTCTTTAGGTACTCGCTCGTGACATTCAGGAGGCCCAGAGAGCCCGAGTAGAGGGTCTATTAAAGACGGCTAATGAGGCAGAGAAGAAGGGTCATTTCGCGGGCGCGAAGATGGTTGCAGAGGCGCAGGAGTTGGCCAACACCGTAAAAGTGGCTTTAGTACAGTTGGTGCAGGCTCGTTTGAGTGCTATCAAAGTGATGATCACATGGCGTCGTCTGGAAAAGGATTTGCGGGCGGAGAACGGGTGGCTGACGGAACAGCTTAACCAAGCCCCACTCAGCAACGAATCACAAAGAGTAATTCTCATTATAAACATACATTCTACTTATAATGTTTAAGTAGAGTGTTCTAATCTGGGATTATGGGCAATTTACTCGTTCGTCATATTGTTCTCTGATGAGGCGAAAGCTATGTGCCACATAACTATATGGATTCACTTCCCTCAAACTCGTCCTTTGCCAAAAACAATTATTGTCAATTATCCGTTTCTTTCACGTACTCAGAGCAAATGGTAGATTAAAAATTTTTATTAACTAGAGCACATCTATCTAAATAGCTGAGATATTTTCTTCGATAACAATTAACACTTGCTTATCTCAATCGGAATTTTGCATATTTTGGCCGTAATAAATATGCCAATTTGCCATCAATGAGGTGAGTGGCTAAAAGTATACTTTTCCTTTTTCAGATGCAAAATTTGGACTACGACACTGCTACAAAATACTTAAAATCCCTCTCTGAATTAGCTTCTCGTCTAGCATCTCAAACTCCCAAAATCAACGAGATCGTTGACGGCGTTAAGAAATTGGTCGAAGCCGGTTCTCAGGCAACAAAATCCATCCTCTCTGAACTTGGCACTCTGCAAGAGGCCTCTCGTTCAGCCAATCAACTGATGAACCTGAAGTCCGAACTTGAGTCAAGAGTCTGTGTCAGGGCCAGATACCTGATCGCCGAGCACTTGTATCTTCAGGTGAGGTGTTGGTTTTGCATATCACCATCAATGCCTTTCATGTCTTCTCGAGCGTATTATTTTCGTCGTAGTATGTCCACGACATTCGAGAATCTCAGGAGTGGATTAAAGCCAACTTCCATCCGGTTTTGAAACTTGCTCCGATGACAGACTCCAGTGGCACTAAAGTAGCCCTTCAGAACGTCTTGCGCCTACGCGGTGATGTCGCCGCCTTCCAGCGCAATACGATCGGACCTCTATCAGCACGAATGCAGCAGCGTTCCATGGCGGATGATGAAAAAAGCGTTGATTTCATAGCGACTGAGGAGAGAACTCAGGCTCTTGTAGGCGACGATCTGCGGAAACTACTCGCCATGTACCATGGCGGTTCTGAGCAACACCAACGGGAAAACATTCAAACAAATTTAAATCAAGAAATGGTGCGCTCCCTAGTCCTTATTTCCAATTGCTTCCCAGTTACTACAAGTTACTACAATAGCGAGAGATTGCTGTGGTTTAAATCCGTTGTATTTCCAATGCTAACATCTTGAAATTAACGTGGACTTTGAATCCACAAATTTACCTTCTTCAACTTCTAGGAGGAGCTTATGACACGCTTCGACATTCTAAGCGTCTACTTGGAACTTGTCGAGCTACGGCTGAAGCTGAGGATTGGAGTAAATGCGTATAATACACAGGGGGATGAGTTCAACAAATTCCTTTCCACTTTGGAAACCGATGTAAATAGCAAAGATTACGGTGTGGACTTGGAAGAATGTCGAGCTCTCTTGGCCAAATTCACGGAGCGGTTAGAGGTGAGGTTTGTTACAGTACAGCCTACCGAGTACGAGAATAAGTAGACTCTAAATACTTTTTCAACGATTAGAGTACGTCCAATTCCGGTGGTTCTCAATTGAAGAATCTAACTAAACACGCACAACAGCTTGTTGATACTGCAGAGAGTCTGACGGCTAGGATTGATAAAGAGGAACAGAGAGTCAGCAAGAGTAGATATTCGGAGTCGCCGGACGCTCTACCCGTAAAGGAGGAGCTCTTGAGTCTTCGTGGCGGTGTTCAGCTCGACATGAGGACAGTTCGCGAAAGGCAGGCTGTACTTGACCAGGCTTGGGTTGAGACACGCACCGGCATGAAGAGAAGGAAGGAGGTGAGTCGAAGTCACATCTTTTCCCTGCTGGCTTATGTGGGTTCAATTTTTGAGTGCCTGATGCTTGTAGAACCTACAATCCGCAATGCAAGTGCACAGCTATAAATCGGACATAGCTGATTTGCTGGAGTGGATTTCAGAGAAGTCGCCAGGAGGACGCGAAAATCGGATGGACGCCGCTTTAATCAGTCGTATGAATAGTCTGATGGACAAACGACCAGAGGCGAACCTAAAGAAGTCCACTGGCCTTGACAAGGCGCTCACGGAACAGGAGAAATTGCGACGTGAGGTCAATGCCATGCAGAAACAAGTGGACAAACAGGAAGCGTGAGTGCCCAATATAACTACCTCTCGTTGCCACTTTCCTTGAGAAACAACCGAAACGATAAAATCAAAGATTTGTACAGAATTAGCCTCCTTAAGGAAGTGAAGCCTCAAATGCCTTGACTACATCACTTGGAATGCACAATTTTTGGCAATTTAAAAAGCCATTGGAGGGCTTTAAGTCTGCTTTAATGGAGCAACTTTAATCCGCCCTCCTGCAATACAACAAGACATGTAACTGTGTCCCTGCAATATGAGGATATCAGTTATACCAAACACTTTTGCACTCATTTCATATGATTTTACGTGCGCACGTACGGCGTGTCTCCTCCGCTCCTGCTTTTAACTTGGGCATAGGGAGGAGAGGAGAGGAGAGGGGAGGGGAGGGGAGGGAAGGTAAAGCCGGCTACTTTTCTGAAATGACCGACGTTAACCCCTTCCACCGCACGCCGGTCCCGATGCTCAGGATACTCTACGCGCGAAGGTCTTACACCAGCTAAAAATACGTCTGTCTACGCTTCCTTCAGCAGGCCTGTTCCGTTTCCTTTACTGAAATGCCAGGATGTTGATTCATGATTAATCTGTGCAGTAGTTAATGGGGCCTCTGCGAAGTGGGATAAAGAGGAGGCCTAATCAACCGCACGGCACAGGATCACCGCGTGTACACCTCCAGTGGATAATAAATGAAGTGGAGGCATTTCTTCACTTAGCGAACGCAACCGCTTGAAAAAGGACTTTCCTGATCAAGCCTCAGAGGTGGAGGCTCAGTGGACACGGCTGCAGACGGCGTGGGGCGCCCTGCAGACGTCGGTGGGCGCGGAGAAGCAGCGGCTGTCAGAGGCGCAGCGGGTGACCCAGTGGCAGTCGCGCTGCAACCTCCTCTCCGGCTGGGCGGACGAGCAACGCCTCGCTATGCTCGCGATCCGTGAGATGCCAACTGACTTAACCGAGGCCCAAAATCTTCTCGACCTCCATCGGCAGATTCGTTCTCAGATAAATAAACGCGTTCCAGAGAAGGAGGACATTATCAGGTGACGCTTTCTTGCTATCTCCATCTCCCGCCATTAGGAACCTTTAATGTTGAAGCTAGCATTTTGAGTTTCTGCAAGTGAGGCACCACCGCTAGGACGGAGTATGCACTCTTCGTTAAATTTACTCATGTAACAGTGCCCTGCACCCCGCCAACTCTGTTGTACTACTTACTTCGGAAGCTTTCTCTCAGAGACCACACTTTGTTCTTGTCTTAAGGACTCGCCTATTCACCTCTCTGTTGTTTTCGCCCAAAAATATCTTCTAGTGTCTCACAGGAGCCAGATTTTGGGAATACCTTGGGTGGGAAGGACTTTTCACCGAATCGGCTGCTTTTAACTATCATGACACGCGCTTTGAGTGTCTACTGCGCGTTTTTACTCGTCTCTTGCAAATCTGCCTCATTTACTCCATTTATTTAATTTAACGAAATTCGCCCATATCCATGCCTTGAAGGAGGGAAGCTTGTGGGAGCATGGAGAGAGATAGCATTTTATTTCTTGAAAATGTTAATGGATACAGTCGCTGAGCGAGTGAAAATTCCCCCTCCCGAGTGTTTGTTTTGCATCATTTCCCGTCATAAATAACGGCTAAATCAAATAAATAGTCTTTTTACGGGTGTGGCGGAGTTTGTGGACTCTCAAGGTCGAGAGTAGATGCTTCCACAACACAACATTACTCCAATGTCAAAAGACACAGTTGTCACTAGGGGGCGAAAATAATTCACAACTTCACATGCATTATCTCCACCCACGTCCATTTAGAAAGCTCGGGCGTGGGCGTGAAAGATTAGTGGCGTCATACCAACAGAGCTACTTCCCCCATAGTTGTATTCAGCTAACGAGGTATGAAACGTTTCCATACTCTTAACTCTCATCACACCTCTCATCGACTCAACTTTTCGTGGTTCTCCACTTCCCCGTCTTCAGTGAAAGGCCTTACAGCTCCTCCAACATCCTGTTAAAGACGGTTTAGTTGAAGCCACTTGAAGTCGGTTGCGAATTTCTTCTGCGTAATCGGAACCACAGGCACCTTCTTGTCGTCGCCAATTGGTAGGGAAGGCGGAATTCGGAGGAGGAAGGAGGCGGGAAGAGGATTGAGGGTGGAGGATGCGGGGTGAGGATGAGGCCGAGCAGGGAGCGCGGAGGTGGACAAAGACTACGATTTAATTTCACCACAGATCAGATTATGCCAACCATCGATGTCCAAGGCATAATTCACTCTATTTTATGAGACTTGTTATCTCGAGAGGTAGAAAATAAATTTCAAGCGTGAGCCAATTATCCGTGTGGCTTATTTATGGAATGCTTTGATGCTACGCCCGCAAACACCATTTGTAATTACTTGCTCTTAGGCAGGGAATTCGATGCGAATAAATCAGCCGTCCTTTGTATAAATGCACTGTCAGGAGGAGATGGTGCTTTTATCCCTGCCATTACACTGCACTCGCACGGAGTGGACACTTTATTTCCACATCTGCGTCAAGCATAAAATGCCCATCGTCGTCGTGAATGGTGAAATCCGGCGCCGCGGACGAGAACCTTTTAACCCGCTGGCAGCATAACTGCCGGGCGGTGAGGCGAACAATGCCAACACGGCTAGCGAGCTTGAACCGCGACCGAGAAACCGTGTGGACTGCCGTGATGCGAGAGAAAAACGTCCGGCGCAGAAGCCAACTAAAAGCACCTGCTGGACCGGGGCGCGGCGGTGAGTATGGAGGTGGAGGCACTTCCTACCACACAGGCTCGTTGCCTCACAGTTTGTGCTGCGTGTTCAGCCTCTTTTTAGACGAAAAAAAAGTCCCGAGGTAGCTCCATGAGTGCGAGGCAGTGGGCAGGTACAGACCATACAAGCACACGGGGGAGAGGTCTTTTCCCATCCCCTGCAAACTGACTTTCCCTATAGTTTAGCCACCTACCCTGATACAATGCAATGCTGAAGCGTATTTCATAGCGGACTTTGCAATTTTACTTTAGGTCGGGACAGGACCTTTCAAACTCTATTCCCTCGTCCAAAATAGTCATTCAGAAGTCGTCGGAGAGGCTGGAGGCAGCGTGGTCTCAAATGCACTCTGTGTGGTCTTCGAGGAACAACCTCTACGATAAAAATCTCGACTTGAGGGTGAGTCTTCCCGCAGTTTTCCTTCGCAGTTAACTTATTTCGACTCCACGCTGAATACAGTGCCGAATGCTGCCCCTGTCAGTCAGGAAGTGAGGACGTAAGGAGTTCCGGACCTCAGCGCTCTGTGTGCAGGACCGGCTAGTTCGCGAACTGACTTCCTCGAGGCAGCGCTCCCACCGCATCGGAGCGAATCATTGCTTCAACGGCTCCCCTAACGACCCAGTAAGACAGGCGGACACGACTTCGTCGGCACAAAGAAACCCAACTTGAGTAGTGGGCAAAAGACTCAAAGTAGTGCATTAGAGTATTCCCTTAATTGAACTGTCACGGGCAGCAGGAAGCATTTCGGAGGCAGGCTATCATATAATTGCCGACCAGTCTCCCCAAATCACCCTTTTTCCGCTTTGTAAACAGTCAAATGAGGGCGAGAGTTATAACTCAGGGGGCGGTCATCGGCAAGACTACGCATCCGTGAAATGGGATTCAAGTGGTTTGGCTGATTTCCAGAAGACAATATTTTCTTTCTATTTTATATTTTTAAATAGGTCAGTTTGGAATAATCTCAGTTGTGAATGCTCAAGGCAAAATTCAGTGTTTCGGGTGATTTTTTTGTGTTAATTTTGGTTTGTACACAACAATGACGCCAATATCTGCAGACGAATTCTGAACGGCATAAATTATAGTCAAACAACTTTTCCCCTTCCCCTATGCTAATCCGCAGCAAGGAGAAAGACAAAACCCCTCTCTTAGACATCTGCAATTTGTTGAAGGAGAGGATAATACTAGGGTAGAATTCCTTCTTGCCCGTGGTATGACTTGGAAAATCCCGACCAGGAGTCCTTGCTTTCCCGCTGCGGTCATGATTCCGAAGGGGGCAGGCTTATCGCCTTACCGGGCCTCCGCAGGCACCTCAGTCGGAGTGTTGGTGAAGCCTGCCGCTCGCATTAATCCCAATAACACCGTCGCATTTACATATCACACACGTCCTGCCCGTGTTTCCTCAAACCCCCATTGTTGCCTGCTTAAAGCGCGAGAGCTGAGGTGTTGAGGCGAGATGGAACGCCTTTGTTAATTCATTCCACGTATGGCCACACGTCATCCGTTTTGGGGAAGTAAATCACGTGAGGTGTCACTTGCGCTTCAAAGTTGAGTTATCCGGACCTCTCTGCTAATGAATATTCAAGATGGTCTGGGTGTCGCCTTCTCTCTGTGGATTTTATCTGTGAGCCCGTAACAGAGTGCAAAGGGGCAGTCCAAACTCAGCGCCGATGGTTGCGAATTGCGTTCTCTGGGGCAGACGTCCCATTCAAGCCCAGCCGAGGGAAGGCTTTCGTTGCTCATACATCCAAGGGGCGAAGATCTTTGATATTCTTCCTCAACTTATTTATCCATTTCGAAAAGTGAAAACTGACTGGCATGCTAAACCAAGTAACAGCACTTTCCGTGTCGACTGCTTCATCCGGGCTCTTGGATTAAACCATGGTGCAACTCATTGGACAGACATTTGTTCTGGCCCTTTGGAAGAAGCGACTGCACCCTTCCGCAACGGTGTATAGCTCATCCCCCCGACGGGAGGCTTTTACTCACCCCAGGGGACAGGTAGTTGACGTGAAGTGTCACGTTCGGGAAGAGGAACAATTCATTAGGCCCCCACCGACGAGCACTCGCGGCTATCACGTGGGGCGGCAGACCAGACGCCTCTGTCTAAGTGCGTTTTCAACCAGGGTGTTATCGCGTTGCGGCGAATAAATATTTCAGACGTCGTTGAAAGAGCCCTGCCAATGAAGAGTGCATTCAGTCAACGTAATGCCCGATTTAACCCAACTGTCCAGCGGTTTTTTTCCCAAGTGAAAAGCGAAAGTCGAGTGCGACTTTGTCGGAGGAGTCTAATATGGCAAAAATGAAAAGTGAACTCAGGTGCTAGCGTTCCGCACCATCAACTCGCCAAGAGTCTCACACATGAATTGCGGCGTGCTCGGAAGAAGGGGATACCACAAAGTCCTGCAGGCAGACGGAGGCAGAGGGGAGGCTTCCACGGTTATTTTTATTGTCATGTAGGCGGTAGGCATTTCGGTGTAGAAGAAAACGCTATCCCCGACGCGCATTCTTGGCCTCAGAGGACATAAGAGGATGCAATGAAAGAGGAATGTTGTGTGCTACCCGGTACAAAAAAGGTGGGACTTATTTTTATGGCACTGAAGCGTGAATGAGAACCACGCACAATGGAGGCCATGCCTGGTTATTTGTATAAGTCGAAGAATATGGGCGCAGCGTAATACTGCCACGTAGCTTTAACTTCTATTTCTCCTCCTGTCGTTAGAAACTCTATGCTGAGATGGCGGAGCTGGACGCGTGGCTGGACGATCAGGAGCAGAGACTGGAGGACACGACGAAGATCGTGTCGGGGAACGCCTCCTTGGCGAGTGTTGAGCAGGCGATGGCCAAACATGCGGACATCGAGAAAGCCATTGAGGATGCCCGGCAGCGCTTTGACGCTATCAGACGCAAGACTCTTGTGGAGACGCTCAAGTTTGAGATGCTGAAATTGATGACCAAGCGTGGAGAAGGCAGCGCTGTTGGCGATCAACCATTCTCTAATGAGCGCATCGCCGAAATTAAACGGCGTGAAACATCCAAACTCATTCGCAACAGGTGAATTTGGTATTTCTCCCATGTTTTTGTTTACACCGATATCATTAAGCTGGCAGTACTTTAGAGGATCTCAAGCACTACACTGTAGCCCGATTTGCGACGTTCTTAAAGAGGATTATGCGGCGTGAGAGGGATGTGAATGGAGAGATTACGAGGGCTGTTTTAAAGGAAGGGCACCTGTCACTCGTGAGACTAGATTCCCAAAGTTTTGGTCGTACCTCTCTCAGTCATGACTTCCGCCGGAGCAATGGTAAATGGTGGACGATATTCCCCCGTGGCCATATCACTTTCGTCAGTCGCCGTTCACAGGAATGTTCAAATGCAAACAATGTGCGGAGTGTTATCTTCGGCCCTGATTACAACCCAGTTTGCTTTTGTCCTTTCCGTTAGGACGAAATTATGGCCTGCAGGCACGCAGTTATGAGCAAACACTGAAGTCGAGACGAGATAAGGCCACGGAGACCAAAGAACTCACAGTATTAACTACGACGTGGCGAGTCTCGTCAGGCTCGCCCATCCACAAAAGCCTTTTCGGCCGATTACACACAGTTAGCAGCGTGCGATGCCATCCTTCCTTAACAATTGCTCCCTTTTTGGCTCAGGTCATTCATTCGTGGCTGATTTCCAGGCTGTGGAGGGGACCGGGCTGGCGGGGACAATTAGCAAGGCAGATGGTTCGCGGTAAACTTGAAAGGTTCCCGCAGCCAAATATGCGATTGAGAGGGTGATCAGTTCACCACTTTTATCATTATGCTGACGCAAATTCCGCTTCATGTCTTGCATTTTGGGCAAATACTGTCCGAGGCGATCAGCCTCTCCGCCTGCGTTGCCTCGCCGTCCGATGATGCGATCGCGTTCTGGTGAAACCCTCCCCAATTCGGCAACATTACCAGCATTTAAAGGCTATGTTTGGAGAGAAATAGTGATGAATAAATGGAATGCATTTAGTAACAGGATGAATAAGTGCAGACGCTTCCCGGTTTGGTCATTTAATTAAGCCAAGTTCAAAATATGACTGCCAACTACTGCCTCCCCGCTGTCAAAATTCATGTTTAATTAGATGAAACCAACACCACTTTCGTACTTTTCCACCAGAGCCACATTGCGCGTTTGGTACTTTTTAATATGCCTTGGTCCTCAGTCCTTGCATGCTATGGTGACTTCGGGCAGAAGCACCGGACGCCAGGCCTAATTTTAAGGCTCTTTTGATAATTATCTTGAGGCTCTTCAGACAAGGCGTCCCATTGCACCAGTTACAGCAGTCAGCAACTGTTCGAGATACTTAGCGCCAGCGGGACCCGAAGGCCTCAATCCCCCGCAGTCTTGTTTGTTTCCGTCGTGTTCATGCCCATTCCGTATCCGCGCAGACTGTTGTGCCTCCCTCGAGAGCATCGAGTTGACGTTGGCACTAAGTTACTTCACGGAAATTCCCACGATTCACAATGACATGGAACCATTAATTAGGTCGGAATTCCGGTAGTGCCACCGAGGAGTCAAGCTTCCTGGCATTTGTGGCGAGCGTCGCCGGGGCCCCCTGCGTCAGTTTACCAGACCCGGGGAGAGAAAGACATGCAGGTGGAGGGCGAGCGCTTCACCATGCTTCGGGCCCCATTCTCCGTGCCGACTGTAGTGTCGTCTTTCACCTTCCATTCACCCCGAAAAGCCGAATTAGTCGCTGGGGTCGTCTTGTTCGAAGTAGATGCTGCTGCCGTGACGTAAACTTTGCCGAACGTGTTAACAAGAAGGCCTATGGGGGACAAACCGCTGAGGAAGATGCTATTTCTAATGCGCATTTTTGGATGAACCCTGCTGTTGAAGGGCTGACAATACTTCGTACCCCCTCACGAGAAATAATCCGAGATTTGTCATGTTAAGATTGTAAATGTATGATGGGAACGTTTATCGTACACGCATAACTTTGAGAACTGTCTACTCGAGAACTGTTCAGATTCCGTTTGCATGCCGGAAAAGATCGTAACATGCTCTTAAAGCCCCTGCACTGACGCTAAAATTGAGTGTAATTTGGAAATTTCTGTTTTCATCTTTCTGCTATTACTAAGTAACTTTCGGCTTTAGACCAAAGCAAGTGGCAGCCAGTGTGGATCCTGTTGAGCAAAAGAACGAAAAGAAACTTCGAGACATATTCGGCAATCTCGCTCCCATAGAGCCGAGCATTGAACAACATGTACAGCACGCAGCACCTCCTGTCCCAGAAGTGTCTCTGGCTCCTCATCTGAATGATTCTTTCGGCATGACAAATGCGCACTTTGAACGACAGTCGAGCGAATCCAGTGACATCGACAGTTTGCCGCCTTCCAAGCCGGTTGAGGCGAGGCCCCCGAGTCCACCGAGAAAGGTTCGTAGTCCGTCCACACTGTTGTCTCCCCTCAAGGACAGGCGAAGATCTGGTGGCAGAGTGGCGCGCAACTCGAGTGATGCTTCAGTCTCTTCGGTCTCTGCCGGTGCCACTGGTGCAGAATCACCTGTTGAGACATCGGACCGTCGTGGTTTCAAACTACTACGCCCTTCCTTCAGATCAAGGCAATCGGAGGATCGCGATTCACCGTCTTTCTCCAACTCGCCGGTCACTGAAACGATCAGAGGGGAACGACCGACCTTCACCCCAACATTCTTCAAATACTCCTCAGACAGGAACGCTTCCAAACCACCGCCTTTACCATCTGACCGGCATGGCAGAATTCCAACCAGCTACGATAGCTATTCTTCAGCATATGTGAGTGAATTGCACGGTCAGTGACCGTTAGCCTGTCTCAACTCAACTGCCAGCAGTGTTAGGCACAGTGTCTTCACCATTTGAACAATGCTAAACGAGGAGAAAGATTTTAACGATGCGTAGGGAAGACCATTCTCAGGATCCTCATAATTTTACGGTGGTGGTGAGGAGCAGCTGTTCATCCTCCAGACTGCCAGACGGCGGGTAGAGTTCACCGCCGCAGACGGGTAATTGCGTGTTTTAGTGTACCAAACCCCTGGTGCATGCGGGTAATTTAAAGAATTGCGTCAGAAGTTTCCAGCTTCCTATTCGCGTCGAGGCAACGGCTTAAACCCTCAACTAAGCATGGGTGTAAAATGTCCCCATAAATTGAAGTTAATGCTATAGGTAAAAGCAGGAAATTGTCTTGAGTGTTTGCAGGGGTGTGCTTAAATTATTCCACAAAAACGGTAGATTATAAATTCGGTGGACAGCATCTGGTATACGTCCTATATTGCCTACACTTAAATGAAGGGGATTTTGAGTACCGCTTTAAAATTCCTAGGCGGAGGCGGTTTTGCCTTACGCTACTTGTTCACTCCTCCCCAATGAGCACCCACGAGAGAGTAGGTGGTGGCAGATTTCTGAGTGTCACAAAATGCCGGGATGCGTTCCACGTCCGATTTGTCTCTCTGCCTCTACTCTCCGTCCTGCGTCTGCCTGCCTGTCTGCCTGGAACACTCATCCTCTTCTCACTTTTCATTCCCTCGAATCGCTCACTTCTTCCTCCGACATGCTTTCCATCGAAATGGACGACATTAATCCTTTTGACGGGACCTTTCGACCAGATGGTCAAGAATGTTTTAAGAAATGAGGAAATTATTGCAGTAGACGCCTCACCCACTTCACCATCTCATTTACAACTTAAGTCACTGATATCTGTGGCAACCACTCGTTTTTTCTGCTCCCCTGCCCTCTTATTTACGCGGTATAGTCGGTATTCTGCCCTCATATTGTTACTTTTGAGTAAAAACTCGCCATATCGTTGATGATTCTTCTTGAGGCGTGTGTAGAAGGGGCTACGCCCTGTGCACGACGCTGGGCCTAAGCCGCATCAACTCTTTCGCCAATCTCCCATTTCGTTTTTCGCGAATCATGCTAAACCATCTCACCAAAAAGAGGAATATGAGAATTAGCACCACGTGTACTGCTTTACTTGTAGATGGTGCCATTTTCCCTTTAAGTTGGCAAAATTATGGCATTTTATATAAGTGCATTCATTTAAACTTTGGCATATTCCACTGCCAAAGCGAAAATCAGGGAAATTGGCGTCTCTCCTCCCGTCGATATGGGCACAAAACCTCCAGTGAAGGTTCGGCGCCTCCGCAAATGCGCCAAGACACGCCTCAGACGTCCAACCGACTAACAATTAAGTCGTTCCTCGTTTGACAGACTGACTTTGTCTCCTTTCCGCTAAGCGTTCTCACTCGAAAGCACACTCCTCAAACAAGCTCATGTAATTGCGTTTGGTTTCTCGCGTTACTGCCATTGTTTAAGCTAATTCGCCACTTGTATGCATTGAAATATGAGGTTTAAATTCTCTTCATCGCGTGTATACTCCCCCAGGGCAGTCTGTGCTAACATCCAGCTAATTACGCCCCAATTTAACTGTAAATTACGCCATGTAATTAGCGGTTAAATGGGCGCGACTTTGGTCCGCCCGGGAGCTGCGACGCAGCTCGAGGCTTCTGCCTGAGGCGGGAGTAAACCGATCCTCCCTCTATCGCCGAGCATGCGACGGGGAGGGAAGAAGGGTTTCTCGCTGTAGTAAAGTGAGCTACCTTTTCGTAGCCTTCAAAGGCCATTCACCTCTTCGGTGTCCTCTTGCTAATGCCGTTAGATACTCCCATCGTAGTCTACACTTATTCTTAAAGTTGGTGGCACGCCCGGAAGGCCATGAACCGCCGCTTCTTGTGCGGCATCTCTGTGTTTGCCTTGCATACCATCCTATTTATATTTTATTTTGCTTGTTGATATGGTAAAACAGTACGTGAGAAAGTATGCAGCTGTGATTTTCCTATGGGTTTATGCCTCGAAAGGCTCGACAGGATAGATGCGGAGGCGAAGCGGAGGCGGAGGCGGAGGCAGGGGCGGACTGGGGGCGGGGCGGGGGGGGCTAGGCTGGACGAGGGTGTGGAGGCGGAAGGGGACGGGACGGGACGGCTGGTGGAGAGTGGCATTGTAATTGCCTTCTGGGGCTCGGGTTGAGGATAATCCAATAAATTTGTCTTTATACGACCATATAAATGGATGAAATATTTACAACAACAGGGGAATAAGGCACAAGAAGCGGTCGTTCGTGGATGGGATGCCTTCAAAAATAACTGTCAGAAGCCGATGTCCTCCAACTTTGAGGTTAATATTAACGAAGCGTCACTTCATTTCCACTTTTTTTGCCGCCACATACACGTCCACATCCCGCGTAAGTTGTTTCTTGCCACTTAACCAAGGCTCCTCATTTCTCTCTCCGACATCTGATAATTGGAGGTGAAAAATTGCCCACAGACGGGGGCGACACTCAGTACCTCCAGACCCGAAGATGCGCAGTCTCGGCAGTTGCCCCCAGTAGAACCAAAGTGAGACGAAAGACACCGCCGCCGCCGCCTCCACCACAAATTTTGCGTTAAATGACGTCTCTCCTTTCATTTTTTAAGACCACTTTTAAATAAGATATATACGGGGGGTGATTGATGCAGGAGGAGCCGTTCCGCACCTCTCAGCTGAGGGCGTTTATATTCTCATTTCGAGTGAATATTTCGTCCCTTCATAATGTTACGTGCATAAATGCGAGCCCGTCTAAAACATTAAAAATTTTCATATTATTGTAAGGTTTATTTGGAATTTTTCCAAAACTAAATGTAAGGTTGAGTGGGATGGAGTTAAAGGCAAAATAACCAGACGTACGTCCAAAATAGACGTAGTTTGTCAGCTGTAACACGGACTTCCCTCGTCTTTTTCGAAGAGGAGCCATCGTTGGCCTCCTTCTCACTTAGTCAAGAGAGGATTGAGTGCAAAAATTCGTCTGTTTCTGCTGTCGTGTCCCGTCTGGTCAATTCGACGCTCTCCACGAAGGCGACCAAAGTCACCAGAGGTTCAGCTGGAGGAGCCTACAAGAATTGCTAAGCTTTCTTATGCATTCAGTCAATCTTAACTCTGTTTGCCTACACTTGCCTTTTCATCTCTCAAGTAATTTTCACCTTCCCTGCATTTAACATTTCTGAGAGTGTTGAGAGTTGGGAGCACTTGAAAATTACGTCTTCCTCGGCAGACGTTATCGAGCTTTGGAATTAAGAGTCAACAAAGTGCTTTTCATTAAGGGAAGAGAACCAGAGGCATATGCATCTTCAAGAATTTCCGGTACCACGACGCCTCGTGCGAGCGATCTCTGGTCCCACGGTGATCTTGCCTCGTCCCCAATGAATGAAACAAGGCACAAGATCGTCTCCGACTACTCTGAATCGAGCTCCATCAGTAAACGATCGTCTTCAGCCTACAGGCATCACGAGGACGCACCGAAAGCGGATATGATGGGCTCCCTCGCTCGAAAGATTCTAACCGATCCCAAATCCCACGTCTCCTTAATCAAGAAGTGGATACCAAGCGGACAGTCAGGTGGTTACCATTGGGCCATTTTGGATGGCACTCGGCTGAGCTTCTACGAGAATGAGGGGGGTGAGTTGTTCCTGTCTTTTTTGGGACTGAGTTTGCAAGCTCCAATGTCTTTGATTAACACTGAGGCCGTCAACAGCAGGGGTTGCGGAATTCAGGATAAACAAACAATTCATTTTTATTATTCTCGCACAAATGGGACTCAATTTAGATTTTCTCGAGTGAGGAAGCTAACCAACGCCAAATATCGTCTCTATGACTCGAAAGCTACCCAGTTACAGCGACGTATCCTCGGTTTTAGCCACTACACGGTCCTCTGACCAACCACCCATCCTTTAACCACTTTTTCCATACCTTTTGGTGGAAAAGCATTCAAATTAAAAAATTCTCCTACCGAGCCCTAATACCTAATTTGGACACTTTCATTCACGTCACTGTTGTTATAAGTCTCTGATCACCGACCACATCAACGTCTTTGTCAAGGCGAAAAGGCGGACAGAGACACAAGACTTCTCGGAGTGATGAAGATCACATCCGCTAGATTTCGGAAGGCAGGGAAGTGTCAGTGTCAGCGTCAACAGGTAGGGAAAAAAACCTCCGCGACGAATCGGTGAAATCTCTCCGTGGCGTTGAAACAGAAGTTCTTTTGCCCGTAGGCGATGGCTTTTTGTGCAATAAGCTTAAATGGAGACTATTCCACGTGCACAAGCTCTTCTGCCGCAATCACTCCACAGTAATTTGCCTCAGCACCGAGGTGCACTCATCACTAAGTGCACCTTTTGGACCATAAAACTCACCCACTAAGCAGAGCCTTGTTGCGTTCGTAAATGAGGCTGCTGTCACTGCAGTGAAGCACATTTGACAAACCACTGCTCCCCGCCCTCTCGCCTGAGTCCGTTCTGAGAATGCCTCCTTTTAACCGAATTGTCTCTTCACTGAGAAAACTTGGAGTCAGCGGAGTCTAAACACCTACTGAGGCGTCTTGTGCGTGGTTTGCATGAGTGCGCTAGGTAAGAGAGACTAGTAGTTTAAGCAACTTTAATAAATGTTTTTCGTGCAGCTCTTCAATTATATCTATAGACGTCTAATCGTCTGACCACCTCTAACCTTCAGCCCCGACGATCGGATCTGCACCATTGGCGGTGTATAATGTTCAGGCGGCGGAGGTGAGCGTTTGCGCCCCGAAGACCAGCAAAACCCACGCCAACGTCCTACATCTTCGACTGGAGGACGGACTGATGATGCTGGTGGCCGCAAACACTTCCGAAAACTTGGAGCGTTGGCGAAGCAGTCTTCAATCTGCATCGTGTAAGTCCCCGTCGCTAGCCGTGGGGCCTGCATCCGCGGTCAAGACGTCGTCAGTCCGCTCAGCCTCACCTCCACTGGTGGTGGATGCGAGCTCACGCGGAGGAGAGGACGTCTGTGCCGCATTCGAGGGGGCGGTGGAGTTCATAAGGCTTCGATGAGACCGAGCCGGCTATTTTCTTGCAGGAGTCTGCCAACTTACGTTATTCAAGCAACCCACACCGACTTTATTCCAGAGTGATAGGGTTAATTACACTTATGAGCGGCAACTCTACGCCGAGAGGTCTTCGCACCTTAAGGATTCAACTGCTCATGGGGCTGGAGTGGCAATTCTGCCACCCTCCATGATGTCAAAGTTATTCTTCTCTCGCCTTAGTTGTTTTGGCCCCACCAGTTGAGACGAGCGTATTAATGTACCGAACAGGACATAAGATTATTCGCGAACGAACTAGAAAATGAGGACGTTGTTTGGATGCACCCGTGTTAAAGATAAGAGGTGAATTTACTCACCAAATGTTCCAAAAGGTCAACGAAGCGGCAGACATGGCGGGGCTGCCCTCCTGGCCCGGGCGAACCTCTTCCCCCTCACCACGCACCGTCTGGAAGATGAGAGTCTACCCAATCTTCTTGTCTCCAATTTGGTGCATTTAACTCTGTAAATTGCAAGAATTTATCGTAACTGTCTGGGTGACACGCATTATAACTACTTCTTTTACAAAGCCAACAGCGTGTTGTTTCTTGGCGCCGAGTTTATACAGGCTGACGAATTGAATTCGAACGCGCTGGGCGACTTCGCATCTCAGCCCAAACCTTGTTACCTCCCTCCTCTGATCTCATTACTTACCCTATGCCTCCATGCGGATAAGTAAATTACCGTATTAATGACGACGGAGACGTTGGTCTTCAACACGCCTGTCTGAGGCATGAAATGTGAATCAAGTGGCTCGGTGCAAGTGAATCTCAGCTTCTGACACAGTGGAGCACAGCATAGTTAAAGTCGACCGCAAGAAAGCCTCTTGAAAGTTTGGTACCGTGTACACCGCGAGAGATCACAGTGTGAGGCGATATCAGGCCACTGACAAACCCTCCTGATACTTTTTCTTTCAGATCCAGGATTATCTCATTTACGAAGGGGTACATCGAAGGATCGGTCGTCCATGTCCTCGCATGACGGCGGTAATGATTCCCTTAATTTGTATGACAAGGTTAACCAACCTTAAAGTGACTTTCCGTTCGCTGACTCGCGGTCCGCGCTACCCCCGAATGTCCACTCTCCAGCTTCCACGCCCTCCACTGAGTATCAGTGAGGCTAATCATCCCGTTGGTCGCAATCACCCCTAAAACGAGGCAATAAAATGCGGTAGCAGAGCAACGCGATCAAAAATAGCCTTGAGCTTCACTTAATGGCACCGTTAGTGTACATTAGCCAGTGGAGCAATTTTAATTTTCCCAGTGGATCCGCCTGGAATAAGCGAGAGCGAGGGAACGAATGGGTGGTGGCGAGGCAGCGAACGACATTTCCAGCGTTGTGGGCACAGCAACTTTATGGGCAATTAGTGTCCTGTCCATGCGGTAGAGTTTGAGACTGGGCGGTGTTGCACCGCCGACTGATAAAGTCCCTCCTCCTCATGAATTGGAAGCACGGCGAGTGGAGAAAAAAGGAAGTGTTGCCAGCAGGTAAAAATAACGTTTCCTCGGCGCTGAACTTTGCCTTAGGCATTACTTTACTCCCCTCACATTACTGCCACTTCCCGAGTAATTGGATCTTGAATTAGATTCGGTTGATAAAACTGCGGACAAACACGTCTGTTTACGAAGTGGCTCATCGGCCTGCCCATGCATCCGGGCGATAGCATCTCTGCGAATACTTTGATACCTCGGAGCCATTTCAGCTGGCCGCTGCTTATTTACGCCCGTGTGAGGCTCGTCCGAGGCCGGAAGTGCGAGGGAGGAGAGAGAGCCCCGCGTAATTCGCCCGACATGTGAATTCATTTGTCTACTAAGTTCCAGTTGGTACTACGGTAATGCGACCAGTCCGAGACTGTCGCAGTAGACGTCTGTCTGAGGCTTTAAGAGGGCCTTTTGGGTGATTTCCACGTCTTTATTATGATAACCATGAAAGCAGCCGACATCCCGTCAAATTAACGATCAGCCTTCGTCTACAAACTAGTTCTCAGCCGCCCATGTGCGGGACGAAAGTTGAGACTTACTAAAATCTCTCATACAACCTTCGAAATTCGTGTTGTCTGGCGCGAAAGCACTTCACTTTCGGTTTACCTAGCTGAATTGACCTGTGTTAGCGGATGCAATTTCTGACAATGCCCTATTCCACCCGAATCCACCGGTTGACGAGGGCAGCGGCTTCTGTGCCAATTTAAAGTGGGTGCAAGGCCTGAAAGAGTCATTATTATTTTATTTACTTTAGGATCTCATGGAAAATGGGGTTGGTCCAGAAGTAGCTCATTGAAGCGAAAAGACTCCGATGATGGCGCTAAATACGGGACGTTGAGTCGTTTGACACGTCGGATGCACAAAAATCCATCTAATGAGAAAAGTTAACTGCACCGACTCCAGTCAGCCACTGTTCTCTTCCCCGCGCCCCCGTTCCCCCTCACTTTTCCCCATCATTTTACTTCCACCCGCTTCATCGGAAGATCTCTCGAAGGATTTTTTGATATGCCAATAAAGGTACATTTTCTCCTCTATGTTAACCTATTTTAATTCCATCCAAAGGCTTGTTTACAATCCCGTCCACTCCGCTGGACTAATGATGTTAAGCAGCGCAGTTTTTCCACCCCCACCTAGACGAGGCAAATGCGGTCATGTGGTTTCGGGGAAACGTCATGTTTCCCGCGACTGTCCCATTCGTGTGCGGAATGTGGCCAGTGGCGCTGCCGAATGTCAAAGGGCAGATAAATGAGGATTCTTTCGAGCGTGAATGGCCCCGAGTGTCAGAGATAGCAGGCGCAGTACGCAATAAGTTGCTTAATCTATTCTACTTTTCGCGGCGGACTGGCGAGACGGTCGCTTTGTCACCGAGAGGTCTGGCCTCATTCCTGAAGTCAGCGCTTTGAAGACAACATACTTTTGTTGGCCTCACCTCTGTCTGGAACCGCACAACGTTCGTGGGTGCCGCGGCTCATTGACTGCGACGTGAAAAATTAGGATGAAGTGAACCAGTCGCGGTCAGCGTGAGGCAATGGAACTTTCGGACTATGATGGGCCATTTTCCACACTGCCGCTGTGCCACAACAATGCGGGCATTGTTTTGTCGAGAGAGTGAAAATCAGCGTTAGATGGGCTTGTAAAGCTAAAATGCTCTCATGCCATTCTGCTGCTTGACACACAGTACGAACTGCGGCGTGGTTGCGGAGTCCCCTGAGCCCACCACCGCACAATCTAAATTGACCTTCCTGGACTTTGGCAAATCAGCTTCCTTACACGTGTGTGGGATGTTTCGGCTAATTGTGGAGATGGGGAGAATCGTATCGCCAAAAAAGATGAAGTGAATGAAGATCTTTCTTCACTGGTGGAGCAGGATGCTAATGGGAGTAATCTTCCCCATGACCACAAGCTTCCATCATCTACTTTTCAAGTTAGGCCCACAGAAAAAAAACCCATCTCATCTCTCATTGAGCTGAGAGCTGAACTCAACTTCCACCTCCACCAAAACAGAATTATCCTCTCTTGGGACCGCCGGAAGAGCCTTGAGTAGTCTTGGGATTCACCCCACCCAGTCGGCCGCGGTTGCTCGGTAGGGATGGGATTGCTCGACAAGTGTCAACTTAACTTTCTGCGTTCCCTATTCTTCCACACTACTCTCCCAACTTTGCTGTTACGAGGCTTTCTCGTCGCCCCTCAGATATTCTATAGACAAACGCTTAGAAGTCAGCTGAAGTCAAAATCCCCTCACTGCTTCTTAAAGAGCGGCTGGAAAGGTTGAAGTATTCTCCAACTGCCGTTTCTGTGATTTTGCCGGAGGATAGGCCCTAAAATTTGGCATTTTATAAGTCTAATGCGCGGATGACTCACTTCTCCATAAAATCACACTCTCCTTGTTCCTTTGCCCAATAAATTACCTCCACTCAGCCCGTTGTTCAGGCCGGAGAAGGCGGATAAGCGGCAGTTTGTTCGACCCATCCGCACAAAACTAACGTCCGCGTGTCCGCCTCTTTCCCATTAACACTCAGTCCATTCCTCATCAACGCATTCCTTTATGTAAACGCCAAACGAGTGGCTGTGGACAGAAGAGACATCGGTTAAATTGCGTGGTGAGAGATAAGGGTCATTACCATCAGTGACTTGTTAATTGCGAGAATTCTGCCTTAACAAATAAGACTCTCCGTTGCCTTGGTGCAGGACGCCACGCAAGTACTAGAAGCAAACGGCGTCTCCGTCTATGTCAGGGAGACACGAGCACTTCCTTAGCTACTCACAATGGTTGCTCTTTATGGAGCACGCATTTTTTAAAGAGCCTCTCTAGCCAGCATCTTCCAAAAAGTTGGGTTGTTAGCTATAAATAAACATGCATGAGATGATGTTTTACCACTCAACCTCTCCTTGCTCTGCTGCCAAATGCACTATTGAAGTCTTACTTTGCTGAAACAACATAAAACTCTTTTTCTCTTCTTCGTTTACTTCCAATAAAAGTAAATATGACGTCGAATTGACCGTTTCGTCCACAAAATGCACGAAGCCTGGCAGTTTCGGGGGGTGAAAAGCACGACTTAACTGCATCGAGCTTGGGCCTTGAGTGTGTGAGGCCACTAACGAAGCCCACTAATGTAACCACTGCCATCAGTTCCCCTCAAACAACCACCAGCTGGTGGACCCTCACCTGTAGGTCCCACTGGGGGGACAAAATGAAGAGGCTGCCGTGTTTGGCGCGGTTACCTGAAAGCAGACGGCTAAAGACCGCCTGTACTTTGACAGCCATTACCATGCTGAAACAGTGGTCGCCGCAGCATCCTTCCCACAGCCAGGGTGGGCCTTAATTCGTCTGTCGAGGAGAAGACTAACTTGCGATGACCGCCATTTCTGATGTCACCGTCTCCCAAACTTACGGCCGCACCCATCGCCGAGGGACATGTGACCTCTAGCGTGGTCAATTTTCTGTCCCCTCGGACCACGAAAAGCGGTCTTCTTCCCTTTAAACAAGAAACTCTTTATCAGATTAATAAATGAGGCGTTTTGATTGTATGAGACAATCGCCACGGTTAGACGTGCGGAGACGCAGCTCCCTTAGGTTTCTTCACAGCTCAGCAGACTCATACTGAAGAAGGCACGGGCGAGTCTCTTGATGGCTTCGCATTGAGTACATTTTGTTGGCGGATTACCCTTCACTTAGGCTGGTCATCACCTGACAGCGCATAATTTGAATTAACATTTATGGACCTAAAAGCAAAAAAGGGCCTGTCGCGGCACTCGACACGAGCTCCATTCTAGGACGGTGAATGCGTTTAGGTGAGCACTTAGCGACTGTTAATGTCTCTTTCTAGCGGAGGCGGTGGTGGTTCCCTCACTTCGATTACGAAATAAAGTCACTCAAAAGTAGAGTGCCTCTATGGAGGTAAAAAAACCGTCCCAAGAGTTGCCCCTCCTACAGCTTTAGCCGGGGATTTTAGATGATAGCCGGGCTATGTCGTTTTGCCTTGTCGTAGTATTATCAACCTCGAGCTGGTAGATAAATAAAAAGTCCATTGGGCATTAACAAGCCCAAGAATACCAACCCCTCAGCGGAGAGGTAAACCAGCAATCTTATTACCTAAGCGCTTCCGTTTATTTCTGCTCAGAAAGCTGCTTTTCCCTCAGTATCCACACCTGGGCGCAACCTGCTTTGCCCGTCCAGGGAGGATGGGCGGATTGGGGACGGGGCTTATTATGAGCGAGGGCTCGGAAGAGGGCAACCTGCGCTTGCCCACCCTACGGGAGTGCACTTTACACCGGCTTCAGAATTCGCCTAAAGTACATCACATACTAACACAGGAGTCTGGTCTTTTGTCGTATAATTGTCCGTTGGTGAATCTCAAATCCTCCTGCTGGTGCACCGCACATGGGCGCAGGTATTTGAGAGTCCCATGGTATTTGGCTCAATGCCTTGGGTCGAGCGACTCACCTCGAAGGTAAACCGAAGTAAACGCGCCTTTTCGTGCCCTCTGCCCACAAATACGCGACTATGTGTCTCTCTGGTACCATTGCTGGCAGTTTTTTTCCACCACAACGTGGGCGAAAATAGGTGACAAAGTGCACTTCCTCTGGAAGTCACAAATATTTTCTAAAAAACCTTCTCCTTATCTGAGCAAAGTAGATATTAGTGAGATATTCGCCTTTTAATTTAATAAGAACACTTCAAAGAAGGTAAATAAGGAGTGGCACGAGTAGGGTGAAATGTTTTCTGGAGGACCTCAGAGACCAACGGCTTGTGCAAGCACAAAACTGCCTTTAAGTTGTTGGATGTCCAAGGCGGGTCTGTCATCGATGTAGCATTTCTGAGATTCACGAGATCGTTAACTCAGTGTTTCATCGTAACACACTGGATAGCCGGGAAAATATTTTTCTCGGCCAAAATTTGGAGATGACTTCTATTCCATCATGATTTTATCAAAAAATAGCCCCAAATTCTCGCCTTCTCTCACTTCTACGCCTCCTAATGGCGCAAATTTTTCTTGCTTGCCCTGAACGACTAATCCAGCATTAAAAATTAATTCACCCACTCTCGCTGCCATTGCACTCACAACCATAAAGCATGACTGCAGTGAAATCTGTTGCCATCCACTGGTGGACGTGGTGTAGGGGCAGGACGAGATGCTAGAGAGGAACACCAGAGGTTGCCTCCTTCCAACCCCTTCGCAATGCCCGCTCGCTTACGGACAGTAACTTTTATGGCTGTAGGCGAACAGCTGGAGAGGAGCTTCGCCTCTCCCCCGAACCACCTCCCCCCGCTCGCCCTGAGACACAAGGGCGGATTTTGAGGGGGACAGGGAGGCGCGTGACGCTCTCAAGCGCCTACCGGACCGCCGAGGTGCCTTTGACTATGGCCGAGGACGTGGTATGACGGGCCTCACACAGGGCACTCTGTCCCAAACCAGTCCGATTGAGTGTCTCACTTGGTAAGCATGACTGAAGGAGTGGAGCACTGCAGCGAGGCCCGAATTGCCCGGCCGAGTGATGAATTGTGCAGTCCCTACCCGCCACTCCCGCCCTCCATAGCCCACGTGATTGCATACACCGCACACTGTTCCACCACCTTCGAGGAAACTCGATCGTCGCATGGCGGAGAGCTCATTTGTTAAAAGGCTTCTAGCTTGTAGTAATTGCCTTATGTTTGTCTTTCCATTTGGGTGAAAGATGGGGAAACATGGCGAGGGTGCGTTTGGACATTCTCACTCTGTATGCTTGTAGTTCTTTTAACCAATAAGACCGGGTGGAGACCCGATGAGCGTGTGGTGTAGCGGTTGAGACGGTGGAAGTGGGACCATTCGGAGTGTGACTACGTGCGTGCGACGCCTTCAGCAGTCATTCTGTTCCACGGATCCTACCTCACCCTCCTCCTAAACACAGACCTGAGTAGTGCGATGTGCAACCTAAATGTCGTAATTAGACCGGGCAGCACCTTAATGGAGCATTGGCCAGGACGACATGTGACCCGGCATGGCAATTCTCATTCATACGAATCAGTGTCCTGGTCGTAGGAGCTGCTTTTCATTCAACTGTCGCCTTATGAGGGCGGAAAGAGCGGTCTACTGGCCCTGCTTCCAATTGCTGGCGTCATTACACACTACACGGGTTACTAACAGTTCGTCGCAAATAGTGTCGGAGACTGGTGGTAAATGAGCCTGGCCCTCTATAATTTTTTTCGGATTTTGCGTATCAAAAAAGCGAAAGCCACTTTCGCCCACGCAGTCATTACATTCTCCTTCAGGAAGTCGCTTAAACTTGCGGCTGCGGTCGGCCTGTAAATGTAAATAATGAATTGGCAGGCGTTTTCTCTGCTGTCGGAGGAGTACTTGAACGAGTCTTCCCACCACTCCCTCCCGCAAGTGTTTATTTGGTCACTTCGGAGCGATTCTCACATCTTCCGGCTCATGCTTAGCAAAGGTGGCAGCTTTCAAGTAGGAGGTCCCTTGCCAATTGCATCTGGCGCATTTTCAATGGGAGGACCTCATAGCGGCTCGTAGCCAGACGGCGAAAGACGCTACTTGCGGTCTCAACTGACGCGCCGTGCATAACCTCGTCGGCCGGTTCCCCGCCCGTCAAGCACTGCGGGTGGGGGGGGGGGGGGCGCGAGGACAGCTTAGACTCATCCGGATGGTCGCTTTTGTTCCACTTGATCGAAGGATACATCCGGGTCCTGCTTCGAACGGTTCTGTCGGGCGGACTAACTTGGGGAGTAGAGACGTGAGGGGTGCAGAGACGCTTCTACCATTCCACAATTAAAGGGGACTGAATTTTCCCCTCCATTCCCCATGTCACTTTAATTTGCCTTGACTTCAGCGCGTATGGACATTTAAAAGTACTGCTTGCACGATATCTCACTTTTTTCTCTTTCGTAAACAATTCGCTTGGTAGGTTTTTACGCAGGCTACAAAAACAAATTCCATTTTCTTGTGCGTCAGGCTTAAATAAGGCTATTAAAGGTGAAACGAAGCCTGCCCACGACCATCTGACCGCCTAAGAAGCGGAAGGAAGAAGAGAGGCTGTTAGCAACCGCAGATGTCACATCTGACCTCCATCTATGTGTTGCCTCGCCCGCGAAAGTGGACAGGAGAGCTGAGGAGGTGGCGACACAGGCGGCCGAACACACACTTTCCCTCGTGGACTTAATGGCCGATCACCTCGGAGGCGTTCAAATTTGCTGCCTTGGGCAATTTTAAGTTGGAATTATGGTGAGATGAGTTAGTTTGACCTCACATGCCGGTTGTGTTGACATTCAGGCATGCCGAATAACCCTCGGCGACGATTAAACTACCTGGATGGGTAATTAGCCTCCGTGTAGGTTTGCGTAATGGAGCAGCCTCTCTTCTCTGGATTCCGCTCCTCTTTCAGCTCTGGGTTGACACTTGACGCTGCCACCATTCATGGAGGCCTGGCCTACATGTGAAAGTTAGTTACCTGCCAGTTTCGATGAACGCTTGAGTGTGACGCAGAATTTTCTGTCGCCATTTCTCCTCACCGCGTGTTTACTCGACCCAGTATTCGACAGCACTGACGAGGGCACCACCTTGTCTCGCAATACCCACTCGACTCTTGTGCTTTTCTCTCCAGGTATGCGCGCCCCTTATCAATGTTGATACCTTAAGAGATGACGTGGGTCGCATGACTGTCGTTTGGCAGGACGAAACGTCCCCCCTTCCATTAACTGTTTCGCCATGAGAATAGAGCGTTGGAGAAGAAGCTGGTTTCGTGTAAACCCGTTGAGCTGGATGGAAGACAGGCGATCTCCGTGAAATATTAGGGCGATGTGGCTCTAGTCGGCTGGAAATGAGTTGCATAAGTAGGCACTCCGATGCCGCAGCAACCGCAGTGCATTGAGAATCGGTTAAATGGCTGACTTAGCGATTTATATGAGTGATTACTGGATGTATTGCTTGAAGAGGCACTTAAAATGAGGCTCCACTTAGCTCTGCCGACACCTGCCACGCCAGAGGTGGTCCAATTTTCTCCCGACTGTTGAGCCACGAGCGCTTTGTCACGATACCCCTGCCTGACAGGCCTGTAGGTGCCTTTCCTTGCACTGCCTAACCAAATCAGTTGGCTTCAGAAAAATCCCAGGGCTTTGGAGAAGAGCAACACGTCCCTTTAAATTCGCATTTGGCGCTGATATAATCTGCAACTCCTTCAACGCTAATCTGCTGTGCTAAGAAATGTACGCTTGGGTGGACTTCTCAGGCTCCTTCATCCATTCATTTTGCAACATTCTTAAGTAAAAAACCCGTTTTCCCCTGATATAAATTAGTCCGGGAAGGTTTGCCCAAACAACTTCTAACAGTTCGTTCCAAATACACTTCATTTAAATTTGTAATTGGTGCGACACCGCGTGTATCATCTTAATTTGCAAGCATTTACTCTGGAGACGCGTGTTTTCAAATTACCCGTCGACGCCGAGAGTCTACGCGGTGCGCATTCCTGAGAGGTCACCTTACGACGACTTCGCCTACAAGTCTAATCGGCGTGCGCCCGGTAACCACACCGGAATGCGGGCGCGAGGCCTCGCGACTCCGGGCTCGGCGCCTGAAAATGTCAGTGCGAATAGCAGAATTCCCCCCTCCAATATAATGAGGGCGTATGGCAGACAGTTTATTTTTTTCCCAATTAACCTCCGTGTGTGTCTGTCTGTCTGTTTGTGGAGTAGAGGCACTTTTAAGCATCAGACTACGAATTGCCTCAACACAGAGCCTCCGGGCGGGAGTTTGAAAGGGAGGCTGAAAGTGCCTCTCGCATCGCGGCGGGGGAACACCGTGGAGGTATTCTTACCGTCACATGTTTGCCTCTCAAAGCAATAAAGTCTCTTAGGCACCGTGCATTCCTGGCATCGTTTAAATGAAATGTAATGCGGCGCAGTCATGCCTTCTGAGCATGCATTCGAGGCCTCAAGGTCGTGCAGCACCTCGAGCATATTATAATCTCGTTAACAATAATGAACTTTGCCATCTACGTCGATGCTTTCTCAACCTTTTAACCTCAAAGAATTGGGAAGTCTCTAAGCTTATTGCTTCTTTGAATTGAGCATTGGGTATTTGTGTGGTTTTCGAAGTCCTTGATGTTAGTCTATGGCGGAGAGGGAATCTACGCTGTGGGGCAGAATCACGAGACTGCAGAATGCTATTAAGGAGATGTGGTGCAACATGGGTTCCAGACTGTAGACGTATTTTTCACTTCTTCGGGTTTGTAGACTGTCTTCTCAGGGGCGAGTTCATCGTCCGTTGAGTAAAGCACGCCTGAGTGACTAGAGGTGTTGTGCTGCTAGCCTGGAAGCTAGAAAACACCATGACAAACGTTAATTCAGCACTCGAGCGTGGATGATGCTGGACTGTAATGTGGTCGCTATGCGACTCTCACCGCAAGATAGTGCGACTAGTCAAGTTTAACAAATCGTCCTCGTTTGAGCTTAACAATCGGCCAGACCCCTCCCAGTGGGCATTTTGTCCCCCTTACTCTTCTCCCATGAGCAGTCAAATGAATGACCGATGACTTGCGGGCGTAGCCTCCGTCCTCCCCTTCCACATTCATGCCCGAAAAGCTCGTAAAACTTTTCCTATCCTCCTAACACTGCACTTATTGTTTGCCCCCTCTCTCTCTCTCTCAGCATCGCCTAGTGACTGAGCAACAGACAGGATCACTTACCAAAATCAAGATGCTTTCCTTGTCAGCTAATTACGATTTAATTACTCTTCATTGCCTCTTACGATTGTAATTTGTAGTTAAAATCTTAGGGTGGACGAGGCAAGTGAAAATCTGTCCTCTTCCCTTTCCTTTGTCCTTTGTCTTATACCGATGCCCCACAGTCTCAGATTGGCGGAGCAGACAGTCGTCCATGACCCTGGTTTTTGCGTCTTTCGCCAAGTTCATTCGTTAACTTTTCCGGCACTCCTTTGTTTCTCCTCTCATTTATGCCGGCCTGTCAGTCTCCATCGGCTTTTTGTGATCCACCTCAACTTGATAATAAACCTACTTCTCATCTGTGAGCCTTAGGGCATTTTCCACGTTGACTGCAGACGTCGAAAGCGGAGGTGAGGTTGCTGAGGATGTGCGCTCTGCTCTCGGAGGATGAGGAGAAGGTGCAGTTCTTCCCTGATGGCGCAGTTCTTCCCTGATGGCAATAAGAAGGAAGGCACAATTGAGATTCCATGCAACCCTGGTGAGGCAGTGTCGGCGTATAACACGAGTTATGGAAAATCACCAAGACTAAGCAGGAACTTCTTGACAGTAGGCGACTAATTAGACAATGACGCTAGAACCTTCCAGGGCAAGGCATTTTGAGTGGACTTTTTCTATTGTTACGATAAACATTACACTCTTTATTCTCCAGGGTGTCACCAGCTTTGTCTGCGCAAATTATTTTTCAACCACCTCCTTCATTTCTTCCCTCGACGAATAATTCAACCAGCCCAAATTCTAGACTGAGCGAACAATTATGCTCGACATGGAGACTGGGCGTAATCTAACCGTCCTTACTTAAACACTACTGGAAGTGATGACCGATTAGGCCGTTCCTTCGTGACTTGGTAGCTAGTCATTTGCGTACTGTCGTCGTCGTCGTGCAGAATAAACTACATTCTGTATATTTTAGTCATACACTCTCATGCTTCCTAGCTTCGCTGAATTACCATCTCACCTGACCCAATAACCAGAGCTTAAGCATTCAACGCTTCCCATGTCGCAGTTCGAATAACTATGCTGTTTCCGATCTGAACGAAAATACTAACATCTTCACTCATGCCATTGCCTGATAGGATGAGCAGGACAGACAGAGCCTTTTTGGCAAAGAGGAAGGGTTGTCTTATTCGTTCCCTGTCCACCACTCCAATCCTCTGGCTTAGCGCAAATATAAGAGGGTCATCACAACAATTTTTTACCAACTCTAACTTACATCACCTCGTGGCGATGTCCACGCTACGATGATAACCTAAATGCTCCTCAGCCAATCACAGCGAGCATTGCGACAAGGTCGTGGTCTCATTGGTGCGTCGGGCATCTGCTACCCGCTCTTTTATATAAAGTCGCGTGGTGTCTGTAGACTAGGCAGGTACCGCAAAAGGTAAGGCAGTGCACCGCCATGGCTGCTACAATTCCGGAAATGAATCGCACTGTTTCATTTGGGTCCATGTCTGAGAAATCGCCACAAACGCAGAATCAAAGGAGTCACTCTGTTGTGAGCATTGCACTGTTGAACGAAAACGGTGAAAATGACATGGTCGAGATCGACGAAGCCGATGATGTCTTGAGCGATTCAGTGGACTCCCGACTTGGCATGCATGATGGTGAGTTTTGCTTTACTGGGACCTCTAAACGGTTTCATCAGTTAACTTCGAGGCAATTTTCCACTAAATTTTAGCTCCCACTGATAGCGAAATGCGGGTTCGAAGGTTGTCAATAGCCGACCGCATTAATCGACGCCGCAATACCGAATTTGCCTTCGAATTTACACGTGTGGAAGCTGCGGGTCGAGCGAAAGAATTTTTCCGACTTCTGGAGGAGCATTCCCGCCTCGTGCACTCCGTCCAATTTTGGTCGACGGCTGGTAAGAGCGTCCAAACCTATTTTCTACTTATAAGTCACGATACAGAGGAAGTAATTACAGCAAATCTTGTTTTATACGGCTTTATTGTCGGCAATGATGCTATCACAAAGAGCTTCACAAGATGTCTAGCCAATTTTATACTCCTATTGCTCGATTTCGTCCTTGGTTAGGAAGTCTAAGTGATAAAAGACATTAGCACGACACCAAAAGTTTAAGAAAAGGCTTGCTCTTCTATCAAAATGTATTCTGACGTGTCACAACATTAGTTTTTCCGATCTCCCTCCAGCCGCGATGCAAGACAATGCCCAAAAATTTGCCATGAAATTGCAGTTGGACGCTCAAAATCAACCTCAGACCGAACAACCACAGTGACTTCCTTCTCAACACACGCGAGCAGACGAACAAGAGACATCCCTGTGCGTCTGCGGCTTTTACCGCCCACAATTCCACCCGTCTCCTGTACATCTAACGGCATCATCTTCCCACTCTTTTACGTTTATACTATGTTTGTGGTCGTCGCAGCCATTTGTACATAGGCGGGCATTTCGTGCCCATGTCATTTGCGAAATTAGTGATTCCTTGATTACCAGTGTGCTCACGTTAATTTTTCAATTTCGTCTCCTCTGAAGTCGTTTGCCACTTTCCCTTATCAGGACTGGCGGTTGAAGGTGGAGTAGGCAGGTCGCAGTACCGTCGTGGAGGTGCTCAGATCTCCTGCAATTGAGCCACCTTCCGTCTTCCCTCACACCATCTGCGTGTGTGTTGTGCCAAAAAGTAGAACACACCAAAAATGACGAGTCAGCAGGCGACGAGTGTGTTTGGGTTTCGCGGAGGCCTCTTCAAGATTACGCTTTTAGGGGGCTTACAAGAGCCTCGAGGTTACAGCCTGGTGGATGTTGATTGACTGTCATAGTCGTTCGTTTTTGTCTCCATCAGGTACTTGTCAGAGTGGCAAGCGTTAGGACGACTGAGGAATTCGCGTTGTAAGACGAGGAGTGGGATGACAGCTATTTACTTGGCTTGTCTTGACCTTCGCACCCGCCTCTGCTACTCGAGGCGCCCGAGGTGCGTCCACCTTGCCTCGGTTTCTTCCTCCCTGTGCACACATTTCCTGCCCGCCCACCTACAGCGAACCACGGGTATTGAAGGCGTCCTTCTTCAGGGCCGCTTGTAACCAAAACGGCGATGTTATTATTATTTTACTCCTCCATGCCGGTAATAAATTTGTAGGAGTAGGGGAGAAGATTTCTCCTCGCTAATCGGCAAAAATGGGGTACGAGTCCCTGCTCCCCTCAGAGGTGCGTCCAGTCTAAGTAAAAGTGCTCAAAGGCAAATGCCGGTTCATTTAGCGGACGCCGATCACCGCCCCAGCTCCGTCTGTCGGTTGTCAGCTCTGGTTGGGCTTAATGAAATGCGAGGCAGAAGTGAAGTCGACATGCCGAAATGCCAATTTGGGGAGGAGATTCTCGTCTCATTAACTGGCCTGCGCGGTGTACTTTTGTCCGCAATTTTTGGGTAACGACATTTTATAAGGCGAAATTGCATCCGAGGCGATCTGACTTTGGATGTGCTACCAATGGCCACAGCGTGGTTCCTTCCGTCGTTCGAGGCGAGGTAGTAAACCCTCAGACCAGCGCGGACTCTCGTGAACACACTTTCCGACGAGGACACTTGGAGCTTTCAAGGTTTTTTCGCATTCACAAGCCTTAGATTATATGTTAATTCACCACAATTGGTGTTTATTTCGTAAGGTGCGCTTAAACGAGTATCTTGGAACCAGACACTCACAAATCGCATTGGGTGAACGACCAACGAAATTAGGAACGCTCTAGACCGAGTTTAACACCATTTTGGAAGGCCGCGCGGTATTTCCAGATCTGTAGCCGGGAGGACCGAAAAGAGTAAAATACACCGCCTATTCGACTCTAATACATCTAAACAAATGCTCACTCAGCACAAGACGGTCTCTTTAATGGGAGCGAACGCCCTCCCTGCGTATAATGCATCTTTTATCGCCTCTTTAATGATACGTGCTCTTCCCCTCCGTCCATTTATTCCCACATATTTCCGTGTTCATGCTACTTCCAAGCCCCACTAAGTAGCATCTATTAGCTCACATTAACTACTGAAAGGGCATGGGAATATTTCAGGACGCACATCTTATTTATACATTTTAGACCGCGGTCACCAAATATTGGAAAGCATTTGGTCTCTACACGGTCTTCGTGAGCTTGCACGATGTTATCCCTTTCGAGAATATTCTAAAAGCCCAGTTGCTGAGCTTTCAGAGGTCAGGTGCGGGGCTTGTCAAACAAGCATCTGGTTCACCGAGGCCCGAGGAGCGACGTAACAGTGAGGACTGCCGTCATTCTTCACCCCGGTGGAGTAGGCGATTGCAGCGGTGTGGATGACCTGGTGAACTCCACGAAAGAAGACAAAGAATGCTGGCCTGCAGGCCCAACCACTAGACGATGAATGTCAAATCCTTCTGTTCACACATCACTTGAGCGCAAAGTTATCATTTCGCCCCCGCCCCACTTTCATAACTCCATCCCGATTCAGCGTTTTTGTAAGACTCTACTTAAGATTTTGCTTCTCTCCTTTTCACACGTTGCAAGCAATGTGGGTGCGACAATAGTGCTTTACTGCCGCCAGCATCTTTTGTTGGCCTAATGAAGGCGTTTGTCATTATGCCATCTCGTAGAACATGAACTTGTAGGAAAGCAAAAGTTACTAAAAGGGGAGATAAAGAGAGGGAGGCAGGGAGGAAGGGGGGAAGGGAGGAGGGAGGGGTGAGGAAAGGGGAGGAAAGGAAAGCGAGGGGGTGTGTGGCACTGAGTGGCTGTGGGGCGCGGTATTTATAGAATTAATGCCTTTCGGCTATATTTACACTATGTGTTAGGGCTGTCTATCGTGTGCCTTTTTATGCTGCGTATTTCCAGTTTACTTGTCACTCCATGTCATTCTTTACTGCGGAATAACGTACCGTCCAGGCCGCAATTCGTGTCTGGACGACAACCGACTGTATTCCGCCGAGTTGTTGGAGTTTTGTGACTACTCCTGCCTTCTTGGCGGATTACCTCCGGGTCTAAATTCCACCTTACGGAGAAGAGTGTTCATTTGGGTGCTGCCACCCGCCCCACCATGGCACAATTCATGATTTACTACAGCGAAAAATTAACAGCAGCCTTGTGGAAAGGTACTTCCACCAGTGGAGCAGAAAGGAATTCCTCTCGATTGATGCGGCAGACCTTGTGAGACAGTCCGCTTCGCGCCCTCCGCTGACCAGTGCCAGGGCGGAGGTGAAAAGCCATGGCAGAGCCCGCTCTTTCACGAGGTGTAGCTGTGACCCCGAGCGTTGGTTGTTCCGCCCGTCTCGAAACTCCTTCTGTTCTGCACCGGCGCCTCGTGACCCCAGACCCACGTACACGTCGGGAGAGTCGCGGATTAAGCAGGTCTCGAGGAAGAGTGGGGGAGAGCGGCACCTCCCTCACACTGGCGAGTAAGGTGGAAGTCCTACCCCTCGGCGGATGTCTGAATGCTCGGTATAATAGCATCCTTGCCTTGAACAGTAAGTAAATCAGGCGGCACCGAGACGAGATCAGCCGGTAATCAGTTTGCGAGTGTTAGAACCGGCGACCGCGTACTCTCTTGCACTTTCCCTAGCCGCATTCGCACAGTCATCTTCACTCGCGGCATTGGCCTCAGGGGATTAGGACTAAACATCACGCGAGTGGAGCTAGCGAGAGAAGGAGGCGGGGGCTTTGGTCGAGTCCAGTAGAATGTGGCGCGATAGGATGGGATAGGAGAGGGCAGATGATGTATGGTCGCTCCTTGCCATTATAATGCTCGTATGGGCAAGTGGAGTAGTGAGCCGCGAATCGTGTGTTCCGATTTGTGGTGGCATGTTTCACCCTCTGTCGGTTGTCATTGGAGACGAGGACGTAGTGAGCCCTTCCGCCGACCAAGGCGCCTTCTATTCCACGTGCGCTCGACGATTGGCGTCTCATTCGATGGCAAGTGAGACGCAAAACCGAACAGTTACTCGCCAATTCATTTGTTCGCATGGAGAAATTCATTTTACCTTCGATAGGTTCAAATGACTTCTTGGGAGCAGTGCGGAGGCAGCGAAGGCCCGAGACCAGACTAAAAGGGAAGAGCGCTGTCCGCCAAGGCTGTAATTACGGCTAGGTGGACTCATTTTGACAATACTCTGTAGGCGTGTTCGTCGACGTCGTTCTGTAATTTGTGCGAGGATGGTTTTAATTGCAGCCTTTGCAATTAAAGAGGCTCCCTATATGAATGCTACTAACGCGAGAGTCTACCGTCAGCCGAAGATGCATGAGATTGACGGCAGCACTTCCTGGCATGGTGAGATTGTCTCCAGTCAACAGCACGACCCTGTCTAAAGTCACATAAGAGCATTCGCATTATTTTGACAGGTGAGGTAGCCATCAACTCGGCTCTGAACGAGTGGCGCGGAGACCGAGCCTCGTCACGTGGCTCTGCGAGAACTAGTTGGACGTGGCTCTGCGAGAACTAGTTGGTGCATTCCAACCACCGTCAGCGGCCTGCAGGACTTTGATGGCACACTCGACCGCATTTAAGAGGAAGCATATGAAAATATCAATTGATGTATGGTCTGTAGCGTGGAATGTGCCTTGCCGAACAGGGACAGGACATAATTCACATGGAATGGCCAGGCGACAGGGGACTAGGGACACATCGCACATCGCACATCCGCCCTCCCAGGCTGGTCGGCCATTCACTTTGCCCCGAACCCAGCAATACAGCTTCAAGGCCACATGGAACCCTCCTCGGAGGCGGTAGACCTGAGGTGCCGCACCCCGTCTGGGCGGAGGCCAGCCGCAAGTCAACAAATCTACATTTGTTCTGAGCATAATCACATGGTAAGGCATGAGAAGGCGACAGTGCGGCGGGTTTAATTTTAGAAACTGCCTAGGGATAAAAATAATTACGTTACATATTTATTTCAGGCCTCATTCAACCGGATCTCGCAATGTGGGTGTGTAGGTTTGTCAAATGCGCATACATTTGACTTAGTTAAAATGGCGCTCAACGAGCGGATGGAAACTCCGGAATCTTCATCTTCCAACTGATTGTCGCCTGACAAACACGTCTGACGCAGTTTGAGGATTATGTGGCCTCGTCTTCGTGACGAAAAGACGTAGCCGGTCCCTGTTCCATCCTCGCTTGTCCTTTAAGGACGGAGCAGAGCGAAAGAGGACTAAGAAGTGGACGGCGGCCCATTTGTTAACTAATATGGACAGTCGGTACTCAGTCGCGGTCCGGTCCGGTCCTGTTCGGTCCGATCGGGCCAGACCTTGAGAGCTTCACGAAACTCCGGTTTCGCTTTTCGGGTTCCATTGCAAATTATGGCCGCCTGTCTGTTTAACTGCGCCACTTCGATTTCTTGTAGGCGAACTCTCACATGCTTTGTTGAAACAATGTTTTTTCCTTTTTGATGCTGTCTTTTCTGCAGAGAGCGTAGGCGCGAAAGTCTCCACCTCCCCCCACCGGTCCAAAGTACACTAGCGCAACCCTCCCGTTTGCGCTCATTGTGGCCAGGGTGCGACGGTTCTGGTGCGGAAAAGAGGGGTGGGCGAAATATAGACGTCGGAGCACCTCGAAATAACAGTCGTCAATGTAAAACCGTTGTTCAGCCCTCACAAACCTATCTTCCATCAATCAGCATGGGTTAGCAGAGGCAGAGGGAGATGGATTTCGTGCCTCTGTGCCTCCGCATCTACAGTCCCTTTTGCCTCCTAATCTCGCGTGCATTGAGGCGTTTTCAAAGTCTCAATTGGATGAAGTGGTGCGGCTTCTGTCAACTTCTTGGAGGGGAGAAGGGGAGCAGCAGGCGCGCGCTTCAAAGGCAATGCAGCAAGAATGATACTATCGACTTCCGCTTCAACGCATTCTGAAATTGCTCCGCCGTATTTATTGCTTCCCCTTTGGCAAATCGCCTAAGGTTAATGCCATGAGGCGGCCAATTCGGCACGACGGCCTGTTGCAACGCGCACATTCCGATTCCGCCACCGCAACGTCATGGGGCGAGAGTTCGTCAGCGGAGAAAAGGCGGTGGTGGGTTGCTTTTTTTGGCCAAAACAGCGTCAGCAACTGTCACCTCTGTTGGTACAAGGTCGGAGAGTGGACGCGAGCAAAAAAAGGAAATGGCCAAGGCTGTAAGTTGCGAGTGGACGTGAACGGAGGAAATTTCGTGACTCACCCGCGGAAAGGACAATAAAACTTTGATTTGTCAAGACAGGGATGCTTCTGCTCTAAACGTCTGCGTTGGCATTGTAGTGGCAGGAAAATTCCAAGGCAGCCTCTCAATGCACCTCCTCAGGCCTCGTCTACCACCATGTCCGTGAACCCACCGACATGAAAGGGGCAGGGCGGTTTCGCCAGAGGCTGTGCCCTTGTACCTCCGTTTAGCGGAGGTGGATAGGCGAAAACGGAAATTCCTGACGTCACCATGTGACAGATTGGGTGTTCTCTTCTCTGCCTAGAGCCGTAAAAGAGCACGTGGCCAGTGTGCGCTGGAGCAAAGGGGCAGTCGAATCAGCCACAAAACCCTCTTCGCCTGCCCGACGTTCTCTCACTCTCCCCTTCAGCCCCTACGTCCGACCGGGGCAGGAGGCAGCGCAATCGAGGTGGCTTCAAGGGCATGGCGAGCAGCTGCCGAAACTCCTTATTTGGCCATCACACCGATGTTCCCCGTAAAGACAAATCACCATAATTCCACGTCGTAAAAGTTCATCGAGGTACTACGTTTACCACGTGAAACGATTCAGATGAGCTATGGCTCCATGCTGGCGTCAGAACCACTACCGTCAGTGCACCCACCTCCGTTCCCCGCCGCAGGCACAGCCAATGTGCTCTTTTAACACCGGCCTAATGGCTCGGTCCACGCTATTCTGCACATCCGACCGCCATGACTTGATGTGGTACACGCTGTGGCCGCATGCTACCTTTGGGCCTCACGAATATGTTGCACCAGCGACGACAAAGTTAATAGGATTGGAAGGAAATTGCCCAGGCCGGCGAGGAAACGCGGAAGGAGAGGCGGCAGATCAGATGAAAGTTTTCATGTTAGCATATGTGGCTGACGCAAACACTAACGTGAAGGCTCCGGAAGACTGCATTATGAGTGACAATTAATGAGAAAGAAAAAGGAAACCGATCTTCTCGTCGCCTTCCATTCGTTGCTGGGCCCTCGGACAAAAACGACTGCCAGAGGATAGTTTTATGGTTTCCTCACACTTCTCGTGCTTTCTTGACCTCGATTTCCTTTATATTCCCTTGTTATCCTCATATTTCTATCCCATCGAATGGGAGGCGCTTGAGTTGGTGCAAGCCTTTCGTCCGACACCGACATACGCTCCGGCTAATGCATCTGAGGCGGTCTGATCGGACGTGACTGGGGGCAGAGGTACGTCGGGCTGCCGTTGGTCAGTGCGGCCGCCTCGTACACCCGACATTTCCGCCTCCTCCCTGAGTCCTCCTCCCCCCCCCTTCCAGCTCTGCCATTTGCGAATGTCTTCCAAGTAGCTTCCAGTTAGCCCCTTGACGTCTCGCCCCCCTCGGAGGCCTGTCTAGGTGGCACGTTTATGGGTACCAGTCTTACCTCCGTTTATTCAAAACATCCCACTTATGTAGAGCAGATCTCTACCCTCTAGACTCAACTACGGCGTCATTTGTGCCATAATCCGGCCTTGCTTAAGTTACATATTCAAAGTCCTTCCCTTTCGGCCGAAAACAACTTCAACGACTTTTATATAGCATCTTTGCCGCAAATCAGTCGGGTTTTTGCATCGGTCCATTTGTCTGCGGTGATGGTGGAAACGTCGCAAAGGTTGATGATTTCCCAATGGGATTCATAAAGCCACGATTGCATTGGCTTCTCTTTTTTGCAAAATCGTGCAAAAGTTGACGACGTCTCAAGGTAAATTAGAGCGAGCTACGTAAACAGCTTGATTTGTGTCCCGCGTCTTCGTTGGCTGTAAATTTGTGGAAACTCAAACTTAAATTTCTTCTTTAACTCGACCAAATGCTGTGGCTGAGGACGTGCAAACTCACAAAGACTGTGTAAAACTCCTAACTGCGCACATATTCATGCTTAATTAATGACATACAAACCGTCCTTGTCAAGTTGTTTTGGTAATTAGCCAGAAACATTTTCGCCATTTCCCTTTTTCTGTACTTCTAGAAAGACGTCTTTGGGTAAACTGAAGATTTATCGTCAAAGCGGCGACTGCACCACATTAGTTCTTATCGCAACTGCATGTTGTTTTGTCGCCTTGCTAACTTTTGTTCTCCCAAAAATTAACTTTTTCTGACCTTAAGGCTTTGGGGCATTAATGTGACTCTTCAGCTCTGGAGGCCCCAGATGCCATCAAACTTTGTCATCGTCTGTACTAAGGTGGTGTTCCTCCGCCTTTCATCCACTCGTAGACAATCGTCAGAATTTGTGGCTCCATGGCGCCGTCGTTGGAGGAGACGTGGCAACTTGCACGCACCCGTCTGCAACTGTTTTTCTCATCGCCGCGTCCAACAACTTTATCACTCAGCCACGTCAAAAAGGCCTCGTTATACTCAGTTTCTTCATCAGTCTCAGTTATCGTCAAGACTATAGGAGATGAATACGAGAACTAGAAACCATTCCTGGCCGCCAGCAGGCACCGTCCTACTCACTCGCCGTGGTGACGTTGCCATGTCGTCGGAAGGAAGGCAGAGGTTGGTTGAGTGAGGTTGGAACCATAAAGGCCATTTCAAATAAAACACTTCTGCTCTTAACCACAAACACTATAAGCGATTATTCATTGCTCTATAGCAACTTATTCCCAAGTCACCGCCTTAAAACTTAATATTCGGTTGAACGTAACTATGCGGTTGAAATCCTTCCTTTTCCTCTTGTGACAATAGATTTGTCGTCTTTGCGTTCCTTAGAAAATCTCGCTTCAGTACTCGTAGACCCTGAGTTAACATATACATAACAATAGCACTTGCGACAAAAATCTTCAGTGATTCTTCCGACTATTGGAATTTGAGTAGAAGCTGTTCGCCTAAAAGCCGCATTATCCTAGATTGGAGTTTGCCCCAGTAATAAATTCACCTGCTAAAATGGAGGCTTCTACTTTCTAGGCATCTTTTAACAAGCCGACCCCAACAAATTCCACAAGTTGGTCAGTGTTCGTTTCATATGATTTTTCCATTTATGACTGTGGTTACCCGTTTCTTCAGCACATGACTGGATTCCACAACTAAATTAGTCAGAATAAATCCATCGTAAATGGTTGTGCATGTGACAACCTACAACGAAGGGGGTAGAAACTTAGGTAGCCGCTGCCTACTGTCTCATATGCGCTGAACGCTTGGCAAAGGAGTGAGCCATACTGGGATGAAATCAGTGCTGTTGTGATATCGCCGATGGACGACAAGTTGACGCTTCCTTATTCATAGAATTTAGACGCAGATCATTCACAACCAAGTATGGAATTTGCGATTTCCTCCTAACTCAATGGCCAAATACCTGGGCCTCTTCTCACTTGTCACCAGCTTGAGATTGCGCCTGGCATATGTCTAACTTCCATATTGGACCGCCTTTGTCTATCCGTGCTAAACGCTGTCCCAAGTTATAATGAGAGGGACACCACCCTACCGTTCACTGCATTCTGCTCTCGGTCTGATTATGGCAAATTCTATACCTCTGTGTGTCCGGTTACGACATTCAATTTGTTTGCTTCATTAGCTTCAGGTAATCCGGTAAGATTCATCCAAATAATCGAAGAGCGAGAGACTATATGCGTGTACGCGATACAATGAAAGTAACTGAAAATTTCTTTTCCTTAACTGTTTTTTATTGATTCCTCTTCAGTCTCCTTGTATTAATTTCAGTTTCATTGATGTGGGCACGATTTAAAGGGTTGATCATAAGGGAAATACTTTAAGTTGTCCCATGGCGTATAGCAATAATGGCACAGAGTGATAAGGTTTAACTCGTACCTCTAAAGTTGTAAAATAGCAAAGTTTAGTATCAACCACTGAAAGATTTAAAAGCTCGTGCATTGGAAAATTTCGCGAATTATGTGAAAGGTTTTCGGAATCTAACCAAGTCAGTGGTTTGCGTCAACGAAAGAATTATTCGGAGCGAAGATAATTGCTCATTTAGTCTAACAGCTATTAACAAGACCAGGAAACGATATTCTTTATTCACGAATCCGTTATGAGATGAAGGCATGTAATCTGCAGACTACTCTGATCGCGTCTCGGTCATTTTGAAAAGTTTATTTTATTCCTGTAGGTTAGATTCTCATTTTGAAAAAAAAGAGGCCAATAACACAAAACTTAACTATCTTGAAGTTTTGCACTAACGTTGCGGCGTTGGAAAAAGGAAAGTCGTCAATGTTTACACCGCGAAATTAAACTAAATATTCGCGCCTCCAAACATCCGTGGCACTTTACATAAAAGCAAAGTAGCGCAAAATTTGTTCCGTATTTTTCCCCCATATTTTTGTCACCACTTCGTTAAAACGATTAACCAATTTTATATAAACTATAAGAAGTCAAGGCATGTATTTCTAGCCGGTTGTACTGTAGCTCCGTTAAGGTTAGTCTTCAAAGATTGGTCATAAAATTAAGTAAATGCAAAAAAGCTTTTCTCTGATAAATAACAGCAGAACGAAGTGGCGGAGGGGAATTGAAAATTTGAGATTTAGTTACCTTCCTTGTTAGTCGACTTTCGAGTTTACGTACATTTGAATGAGAATGTTTCATCCAACAAAGCGTAAGATGATTTGGTGAAAAATTCGAAAACGGAAATATTTTGATGGTTTCGGTGTTAACTACTACAGATGTGTCAAAGTAGGTCTTTTATGTTCTGAAAGAGCCTTTAGTTAACAACTTGTGAAATCATATCGTTATAGAGTTTCCGCCCTTTCCTTCTCAATGATTGGTACAATGTTCACCATAAGTTTGCCAGTGACGTAGCCGATCAGAATCCTGCCAACGGTCATTCATCAGTAAGAATAATACAACGAGCTATATAACGTAGATGGCACAAGACGTGTGGTGAATACAGTCATGTCAAAATTGTACTACATAATTCTACAGGCGCGAGAAGTAAATTCGAAATAAACAATTACCAAAAAGGCAGTCAGTCAGTTTGACATCTATATGAGGGTGTTCGATCTCTTTGCCATTGCTTGTTTCGGCAGTATGTACAGCTCCATTAAAGTAAATTTGGGGCTATAGGGAACATACGAAATTACTCTTAAAATTTTGCTATAAATGGTAACCTGTTTATTTCTGAAAAAAGTTGCGATATTTTCAGTTATTTTTTTGAAACTGGTTTCGGCGCATAAAACGCCATGCTTAGACGCCTTGATAATTTTAAACTGTATCAAAACAAAGATTGTTTAAACCGTCTTGAAATGTTTCGAGCGCGACGCGGACTCTGCACTCGCGGTCGTGGTGAGTTGGTGTGATGAGAAGGAATCTCGTTGACTACGACGTGATGAGCGCTTGTATCTGTCTGAGTGCTTCGTAAACGCCATTTCTTGTTTTAGGCTTAAGCAGCTGGTGCTAAGTGCGGCAAGGTAAGCAAATCACCGGTTTTCCTGGCGCAGACTCTCCACGGCTCCATCTAAGGATGCGTGGCCTAGGACAGTCGTGGCTCTTGACATGATTCTTAATCGTGCAGCCAGTGTGCCTAACATCAAAGTGACGGTCTTCCGACCAGTCCTCGTTTTAACATTCCATAGCCGTGAGCAGTCGAACTGACAAGGACCTCACGAAAAGCCGTTAAAGCGACATCCCAGTGTTATTCTTTATCTCAGACAAGTTGGTTTTATAATGCTAACGTAGGAGCATACCTCTTACTCCGTAACGCATTCAAAGATGACCAAACAGCTACACCCGGACAAGTGTCGAAAGAGCCCCCGAGTCCCACAACATCCGCCTTCCGCCATTATCACTAAAACAGTCAATTGCCACTCGTCTCTATCTTTTTCTCGGTACTGGGTTTTTCGGTTGAGAAGTGGGATTTAGTGTCAAAGGGTGGGCTTGGTGGTGATTAGGGGTGCCGCGTCACATTGTTCTATCCGTTGCGGTAGGGCGCGGGGCCGCGGTGCGGCACTGCGTCGGGGGCTCCTTCTACAGGGTGCCCGTGCCAGAGGCGGTACGGGGAGACAGCATCTCATATTGGAGTATCTTAATCTGTGGAGGGGGTGGGTATATGTTCATCGGAAGGACGGGGCGGAAGTCGCTTCGGCCAGGCAGGGGATAACACGAATGCTTCAAGCAAGGTCGCACACAAGTTCAATTTAATGGTAGTGGAGGTTCGTACACGTATCAATCATCGAAATGGGCAGCCTCCTAGCCTTCCTGCCCGAAGGCCATCGTGAATTCCTGTTGCTTTTTGAGATCGGCTTCATTGACTGTCGGTTTAGAGCGTTTCACTGCATGTTTCATGTCATCCTTAGAGTAAAAAAAAGCTACGATAATTCATTTCGACATTGGGCGTGTGCACCACGTGGACACCTACCATGGAGACAATTGGTTCCAGGAGTTTGTCTCCATTGATCTGGGTCCAATCCATTTCAACTGCATTAGAGTCGCCAGGCGAGCAGGGGGTCCAGAGGTCGTCTACCATAACAGACCGATTCGCAGGAGAAGGCCCTCGAACCTAACATCAAAGTCAGTGTTATTTCTGGAATTTTCATTGCTTCTTATTTAGCTCATTTGTCCAGAGCACGAATTAAAATAAAATGTCATGACTGCGATTTCCCATCTTTTTTGTACCAAACCCAAACTAAACATAAATACAGGAAAGCGTCATAAAGGAAGGGTCAAACTCGGAGGCAGAGAAGGAGATGGCGGGTTGCGTGGTTTTTGGGGTCATGGACTAATCTCAAGACCCCGAGGTAGAGACATGACGGCATAATGGAGTGAAACCCCAAGCCTTATCATCAGCCTTAATCATTGGTCCGCTATATACTAAAAGATTACTGAAATCACTAAGACATGTCTTGGAAAAGAAGGTTCTATTCAGGAGGCAAGGTCCTATTCGTCTTCGGATGTATCATCACCTATACGGATGTGTCATCATTTAAGACCCGTTAAGCCAATTTCAACGGAAACATTTTCACTCACACGAGTCCATTTCGATTCAGCATGAGCAAGCTAGAAAGTTATCTTATCGAAAAAAAGGGGAATCGATTAGAGACTCAGACCTCTCGCTATTATATTCTGAGTAAAATTTTGGAGATCAAACCGCACAAAAGGCACAGCACACCATAAGCGCTTTAGACGTCAGTTTTCACGATAAATAGTTACAGTGTGATTGAGCAGTCGTTCCATGACGCAATAATCCGAACTAACACTGTGGTACGTAAGCTGAGGATGATATCTTTAGAAATAACACCCGCTCTCGCTATATTGCAAGGCAGATCCGAGTAATTCACACTCATCTGGCAAACCAGACCACTTATACTCAATTCCAGATCGTTATACGTTAAAAAAACAGACAAACCTTTTTGAAATGCGTGGCCGTCTGCACCTTTCTAATGGGTGCCATAAGGGCTTCTCGAACACATATAGCGATATCAGCACCCGAGTAACCATCGGTGATGTCGCCCAGTTTCTTAAAATCAGCGTCTGTCAATTCATGAGGAGTGGTACCCAGATGGATTCGAAACATTTTAGCTCGAGCAGGAGCTTCTGGCAATGGGATATAGATACGCTTTTCAAATCGTCGACGAATGGCCGCATCAAGAGACCAGGGGATATTAGTGGCGCCCAGGACGAGAACATCTTTGTTGTTAGTTCCTACACCCTATAAAGGACAAGACAATCGAAGGATAAAAGACATATATTCATTCTAACCTCCATCTGTACGAGGAACTCTGTTTTGATTCGACGCGCTGATTCGGATTCATTATCGCTGCGAGATCCACAAAGCGAGTCAACCTCGTCAATGAAAACGATGCTAGGTCTGTGCTCCCTAGCCAGCTGGAAGAGATTTTTCACCAACTTTTCCGATTCACCTAACCACTTGCTAACCAGATCAGAACTGGAAATGGAGAAGAAGGTTGACTTATTCGCTTCAGTTGCAACTGCTTTAGCTAGATAGGACTTGCCCGTGCCTGGCGGCTGAAATAAAGTTGGTCCATGTGTAAGACAGAAAAAGAATTTGGGCAGAAGCAAAGAGGTAAAGGACGTACACCATAAAGTAGAATGCCTTGCCAAGGTTTCCGTTTGCCAGTGAACAAATGTGGAAATTTAATAGGCAAGATAACGGCTTCTTTGAGAGCCTCTTTGGCAGCCTCAAGACCAGCAACGTCGTCCCATTTAACATTAGGTTTCTCCATGATGATAGCGTCACTAAGTTGATTTTGAAATTTTGTCTTTTCAACGTCTTCATCCTTATCTGCTTTAATGGGTTTCTTTTCCGTCGTTCCATCTGCCGAGGCCTATAATGACAACATTTATGATACGAGATAATCGATGACGTAGTCAACGGAATATTAGGAAAATACCTCATACAGACGGATGATATGGATTTAAAGATTCACATAAATCTTAACTTTTAACGGAAGTTCCAAGAGAGGGAAGTAAGTATAGAGGCATGCAAAGCATATTTGGACATGAAAAAATGATAACTCTACAGATAGAAACAGACAAATATGACGCAAATACAGCCATAAATATCTTAAATAGAATATACATACATCCTCGACCGAATTCGAAGATTCGAGGTATTGTTTAATCTTCTCAGCACGATCCAAGTACTGGCAAACTTTCTTCTTAATGCTATCCTTCGACTTATCGTTATGACACCCGTCTAGAAAAATATCATGAACAATAGGAAAGCCTACATTTCAAGGCATGAAGCATGTAATCACACCCTATTTGGTACAGGCGCAAAGCTTCTTCATAATTCTTCTTCCTGTCTTCCTCTGTAGCTTTCACGACAGTCTCGATACCTTTCTGAAAGTGGATAATCAATTTAAAAAAGACCAACGTTGAGGGCCGCACTGGCGTCATTAGCCATTTCAAGGAACAAAATCACAGTTCCAACGGCGCGGCTGATAAAGCAGCTGTTCAAACAAATTTTGCCTTTATCTTTAGGTCAAGAGCTTTAATAATGTTTGTGTAAGTTAAAATTTGTGAGTTTTTGTTTTTTTTTGGTGGTACATTTTACGGATCCTTTTGCCGCAAAAAGGTCCTTGGAGCCTTCCATTGTCATTACATCAGTAAAAACATGGAAACTTCACCTTCCAATAGCGCGACCTTATAAATAATCTCAGAGGATATCACTGGCGATCTGAAAATTGCAACATTTTTTGCGTCCACCCCGTCAAAAGATTTAACGAAGACAACTTTCCTTACTAAAAACATTAAAGCCAAACGGCTTTGTCGCTTCCCATGGCAAAATAGAGGGCGACCCGTGCTCTCGCGAAGAGATATTATTGTACCCTTTGAACGACGTGTGAAACCGTCCTCCAAGAACCACGGAATTGAATGATAAATCCCTAACGAGACATTACCTTCCGCACTCCTTTACTTTTTTGCATACTTAGTCACCCACAAATGGGAGCACTCGACAAAGACTACGTCACACTCACCCCCAGGAGCCGTAGTAAAATCTATCTCCGTAACCCATTAATTAAATTCATGACTAGACTACTCTTAATCTATAGTCAGGGATACAGTCGTCTCCTTTCAGCAAACACTTTTACCTGAATTGGATATTGCGACCACAGAAATTTCAGTATTTTTCAGCGATGGACAGGCGTTCGAGTACGGTGTCATGTCATGGACAATAGGGAAGACACTTATAATAACGACCCTATTTCGTTTATTGAAATGAGTGCCGATGGAATTGAGGATGATCTGTACAGTTGTAGAAGAAGCAAAATAGAGAGGGCTAGCAAAGTAAGGGATGACTGTAGCATTATAGTAGTGTTGATAGAAGGGGTGGAGCTCACTTCCGTTACGCGGTGGTGGCAAGAAGCTGTTTGATTACACGGGGAGTCGTTTCATCCGTAAAATGGAGAGTGGAGTATCTACAACGAAACGAACAAGCCCCGTGAGAGTAAATAAACACCGACGTTCCTATGCACTCTGCAATTAATTTCCGCACTATACTGAGCTTAAAATATCACAGTAACTATAGAGGCTTAAAATAGTTGCCCCCAAAAATGTGATATTTACATTGTTCCTGCCATCAAGATAGTAATTCAATTTAGCTGTCTCAAAATCTCTGCGCAATCAAGACGGAGGGACAAGGAAAGGATAAATTAGTCAGCCCTCACGACGGTTGCTGTTGCACATATACACACGCAAACGCACCGGTCGCTAATTCAAACGAGGATGTCCTAAGGAGACCACCTCTTCATTCATGCATGATATTCGTTGGCGTCGTTACGTGACTTCGTTATGCCGGTCAAACAAAGCTAATGTATGGATACGTCTCGGCCTCAACAGAGCAGAGCAAAGCGGGCCTGGGCTGGTAAGCACCGCTGCCGATGTCATCGTGTAACCCTTCGGAAGACGTTGTTCACGTCGGCGAGTGGGTGTAAGCAAATGTCACTGTTACCATATTGCGTAGACTATAAAATAGGCCCCAATCTTTCCTACAGACATGTGGTTTTGGGCAGCATCGTAGTAAGTCGGTTAATCCAGCAACGCGCATTGAACGAAGATTCGCTTCCTTGGAAAACAAACCTGGCGCTTGAGTAATAAGTTTTAATTTGTCAAAAAAGTTGACAAACACTAACACTTGGCGGCCTGGAAGTACCGTAACTGCACACGCATGTAAATAAAGCATGGATTCGGGCAAGCACGAGGAAGGCCGAATACAAAAAAGCTATCCGCAGACGGAGAGCCTGGCTACAGAATTGCATCAGCCAGCCGAATGAGCTAAATTAGCAGTCACCTACCGCTGCTTATCAGTTACAAGAAGAGCATATCTTCAATACGATATGTGGAAATAAGTTAGACCCACATCGATAGCCAATCGGGATTGACTAAATAGCAAACACTTCAGCAGAAAGACTACCTGAATGACTTAAGGGTTTGGTGGATGCGATGAAAAAGAGAAAATTAAATAGTCCGCGCCAGGATGTTGAGATATAAACGTTCGCCTATGTACGCTAATCTTAAAAAGCGTTAAGAAAGAAGTGGAAAGGGGAAAAAGTAAGGTTCCACGGCCAGTCCAAGACGAGATCTTAGCACACAGAATTCATGAACCATAATGAGTTACTTCTGTTCACATCGAGGGACTTTGAACATGGGCCGGAGGGAGGTGCCTGATCCGTGGGAAATGCGATGGATAATTAAAAGGTTTAACTTTGGCAAAGGGCGAAAAGTCACCCAGAGAATAAACAACTCCACAGCATGTCGGCATGGAAGAATGTGCATGTAGCACGGAAAATGACCGGATAATTCGGCTTCACAATTATGGAAGAGATAGTTCGCCCACATTTTGACCTGAGGTGTATCCATCTACACGTCATGCGGCTAATCTGCAGAATTCCAAAAAATCACAAAATTTATAAGCTCTCAGTGTTTCAAACATGAGTGGCAAATCACTCGAACCATACAACTGTCTACAATGTCGAAGTAAAAAAAACAAAGGGTTATGAGAAGGTGAAGGTGCTCAAGAACCCAACATTTACCAACAAAATCAAGTGACAAAATGCTTCTAGCCGTCAAAATCATGCGGAAAGGGGGGAACAAGCATCTTTGCTTATGTTCAACCGCGGGAGGATCAAAGAACAGCTAGGTTTTGCGAAAGGGAAAGCCAGAACCCCGCCCATGCCCGCCGCTTTAACGGCGTGTACGCATTGAAATTCGAAAACAAAACCGGTTAACTTCAAGAACAAATAAAATACGACCATTAAGGCAGTTTTGGGGAGATGACACGGACTTCATCTGCAAAAGTTGAAATATTAAAAAAAGGAAAAAAGTAGATAAACATTTTTAACTGATAAAAGCGAGGGAAGAAGTGTGACGCTTTATGGTTTCGCCAAATAGGTTGGATCTTGGAAAAAAAAGTATCATCCCTACACAACAATGATACACACAACGGGGCTGACGTGGTTGTCTGAAAAGCAACACCACAGGAGAGCGCAGAGGTAGTAAAAGCACGGAAATAACTGCTGTGGACAGCGTGCAAACAAAATGCGCAATCAGGAGGGAAAGTGTTTCAAAATTCATGACTTGTGCCTAGAATGCTAGTCACCGGATGTCGCCTGGGAATGCGGATAATTTGCAAGTAGAGAGAACAGATTACACGTTGAATGTCGAAAAGACGGAAAGCCCTTGGTTAGAAAGGTAGCAAAACGTAGACAGAGACGGACGTCGGTCATTTTCGTATGTGTAGATCGGAAGAATCCGAAGACTAAACTAAAAATCATTTCACTAGTTAGGACGATCCACATTTGGCAAACAACCGAAGTTACTATACCTTGACGGCAAAAACTCCAGAGTATTAGCCAAGTTACTTATCAAGAAACTAGAAGTGAACTTGAAAGAACAGAATCAAAAGAAATTGGCAGTTTTACCTTCAAGGCAAAGAGCAGTTTTTTGAGGAAATACGGCATGCTTCCGGAGGTGTAAGTCGAAAAGTACACAATAAAGACCGTAGCAGGGTGCATAGAGTAACGTCGGAGACCTTAATCACGCACTGGAAATACAAAACCCGAGTGTTTATGTCGTTATAGAAGTGGACACCAAGTGAGAGAGAAAGCATTGCCTGCAAAGCGATCTAACTGATCATGAAAAGAAGCGGTGGTACATGCTCATCAGAAAGTAGTGAATTTCACCTAAAAACACAAAGTTCAACACACGCCTATGGGGAGGGGAGGGGGGCGCTGCATAAGGCGGGGCTAATTAAACATTCACAGTGCCCAAAGAGGGGCGGCAGGAAGGCGAAAAGCAGTGGGTCAATGAGTACACGTACATAGGGGAAAATGCGTAAAGGCCAATGAATTTGTAAGTTCTTTTAAAATACGAAATATCACATTTTAGAGTTTGAGAAACACTAGGGTGATCTTATTCGCAAATTCGTTTATTGATGCCACAAGTAGAACCTGGTATACTTGGCATCACTAACAAGGCCTGTGAGTTTGTTCGATGGAGGGGAAAGTACATCAGGCAGGATTTTGGCCAGGCTGCACCTACAAGACGACTGCAAAGTGACAATCCACTCGGCCAAGTCACTGTCGTCTCGACAAGAAGGGCGCAGCGGACAAGAACACAGCTCATACAGAGCACAGCAGACGAACAGTCCAATCGGTCGTCGTGCCTATAAAAGGGCTGGGAAGGAGGAGAAGGATGTGGTGGGGAGCGGCGAAGCTGGCCAAGCTGTGGACACACATGCGCGTACGAGAGGCTACGAACCAGATAGCCACGTACTCCTCTTCCACCCTGACTAAGCGGCTTTCAAGAGCTGCTCCTCACAGTGCGCAACAGTGCGCGACTTCAGCAAACGATGCGTCCTAAGAATACTCTAATCTAACCATAAAAATCTTAAAGTACTGACTACACAATTACAGCGCGACACGTAAATGCGGAGAAACAGTCTGCACCTACGCATGGAGAGAGTTGACCGTTTCCTCAGACCCACTGTCCAGAAAATGAAAGTTGGAATTTTACAGGTAGGCAAGTAGGAAAACTTTCAGATAACGAAAATGGGATAACATGAGACACTCAAACAAAAAACGTAAAATTGAAAGTGTTGAATAGAAAAGTTGGAGTGACGGATAGTTTAAACAGATCCACTCCGAAAGCTCGAGAGAACATTTTAAATTGGATATGCTCAAAATGTCCCCACATCATCAAAGTCGAGGATAAATTTGTGTAAGTGCGGGTCTGTAAAGAAAACGGGTCGGGATAGAACGTTGGTGTTAATGGCGTTCAAGGAGTGCGGTGCATTTAAAAAATAATGAGACAATTTAATGTGGCAGAACTCGTTACGGTTATCATCAGTTAGCAAAAAAGGGAAGACGCGTACTTGATGGCATTGAGCAAACACTGAACATTCTTCGGGTTCTGCTCCTTCAAAAGTCGAACACAACTTTTCACCTAAAAGGGGAAGAGATAAAGTGGAAATGAGTGAATATGATCATAGAACCATCTCAAAGATGTAACCCAGTGTAGAAATGGCTCTACATGACAAATGACGCTCCAGACTTAGATGGAAGCACACAAAAAATCAGAACACCCAGGACTAATGCGCCAGGCGGACAGCAGCGGCGAGGAGGAGGGAATCTCAGTTACCCCACTTTAAAAAAATTATCTCCTAAACCTAATAATTGAGGGAGAACACAAAATACGACCCGAGTTTTAAAATTTTAAGGAGATTAAACATTCATTTTTGCTGAAAACAACAAGGATAACCCTTTTTAAAATGGCGTACTTTCGTGAATTTTTACGGCCGAAACTCATGCATGGAAAAGAAGTGCCGATCCGACATTAAAGTGCTAAGGAGTGCACCGCAATACCGAAGTTGCCATTTTTGATAACCTCCATGATTTATAACATGAAGAGGTCTGAGGGGAGAACCAATTAATCCCTTCACCACCTCTTCCATTTATCTTTATGGCCATACCTTTCAACGAGTGTGATGTGTGGTGCCAGTGTACTTTAAATTTTATCCGAGAGGATCTTATCTCTATCCCCTACGCCAACTTCCAGTCCATAACCGAGCGCGCAAGAGCTCAAGTTAAGTACCACGATTGGAGGAGGAATATTTAAGAATTCATTTTAAGTGAAATCAGTTGCTAGATTTTAAAACAGCCTAGATCGAGGAACTTATCATTTCGCGTTAACTTTGGAAGCATGGATCAGCCGCATTCAATACACCCTAATGCCAATTGTCTTAGTCGCAACGGAGAGATAAGCTCCTACACTTTTCCACAAATTGCCCTACATGCTGTTCGCGGGGAGCTCGTCTCCTGCCATCTATACTACACATTTTCCAACTACTCTACATAGTTTTGGAAGAGCGGCTTCCAGGCTAATGCACCTAACACCAACAGGGATGGAGAGTGAGGGTGAGGGCGGCAGAGGGGGGGGGGGAAAATGGAAGGGGACGAAAGTAATCAAATAGTTCGCGACGTTGAAAGCTTGCTTTACGCAAAGGGCTGTCACATTTTTACCCGCCAGATATAAAACTAAAAGAGCCGAAGAGCAAAACTCGATGAAAGTCTTCAATCATAAAATTTACACAAAGGAAACTAAGAGGCCTTTCACAATTGAACGAACCGAAAATAATCATAAAGGAAAAATTGGCATAAAAGTATCGACAATGGAGATCCGGCGACACCCCAAGCTACATCTGGTTAGAGAAAGCCCAGAGAAACATTGTCGAACAGTACAACATAAAAAGGAGAAATGAAAAAATGGGCCGCACATTCAGTGTGCCCCCCGGTAAGAAATGCTACATTAATGAGCCTTGGCCCCATATAACAGTCCTCACCGAGAACAGGTGAGGTGCATTCCTCTCACCCCAAACTTTACCCACCTGCAGGAGGGATAAGGTTACGTTTTGATTGTAAAATTGACTACACGATTGCCTTGATCTCTCTCACATTGTCTATACCATCGGCTTCCTTTTATTTGGCCACTACTTAAACCTAAAAATCTGTGATTTCGTAAGCACCATGGAAGTAAATTCGGAGGAGTGTTTCCTTTGCTTAGGTGCGTATGAAATAGGAATAAAAAAACCCAAACAAGGCTTTCCCAAATATCAAAGGCTGCGCAAATGAAAGTAGGGAATTGTGAATAAAAGTATAAAATAAACCATAGGAAAAAGGATAAAATATTTTATGTAATTTAAGTTGAAGGTTAAATAAAGTTAAGCACAAAAAGGCATGAATTTCAGCGAATAGCCTGGGTTGGGTTAGAGAGGCAAACCTCAGGGACCACCGCACTGAAGGGCTTTTAGCGGGCGAGAAGGACGTATCAGCGCTCCTCCCATCGGCAAAGGAATAGCGCAAAGTGTCCACAAACTGCCGGTCGGCAGTAGTGAGATCATCCGGATTAATTCGTCTCTCGCGTCATCCAGTCAACATCGTCGCCACATTCAAATACGAGAGAAACATGCACTCAAACAAACAAGAAACACGATTCCTCTGTGTACACATGGCGTGATGAAAAAACCGGAATGCGGTCGGTGTGGCCAAGCGGTTTTGAAAGGGCACGAACAGGATGGTTGTAAAATGTTTCCAGAGTTTAGCATTAACGCTAAGGAAACCGTCTTTTATGTCTGCTTGCTCGAAACAAGGGAAAACAGATATTGCTAGGTTGAGCTTAAATCAAAGAATGGCCGGATGGTATTTGAGATATTTTCCGACACAAGTGGAGAAAATAGTGCTAAAAGGTCGGTATTGGTTGGAATCACCTCAGAACCTTCCGATTTTTAGGGTCATGCGAGAAAAGTGAAATGCATAGCATGGAGTGAACCCTGAAAAAGCAAAGCAAATGTAGTTGTTAGCGCAAACCAAACTATTTGAGAGAACTTTCAAAGAGCCTCTGAGGCCTTCGGAAAGTTTCAACTCAACAGCCACCAGTAAAAGGAAACACATGAACAGAACTACCTGTGTTTCTCCTCTTAAACGACCATTTATCTACCTGTTTATCAACCCGCTCAACCTTTAACATCGCATCTGTCTCCGCATCACTTACCAAGTCTCTCCAACGTCACGTCATTAAAAGAGCTTCTCAATAGGTTCGGACATCTGCGCCAAAAATGACCCCATCCACTTTTCTCTTCCGGCAGTCTCATCGATGCTGAAATTCTCTCAGTGTTGATGCCTTCACTTCCGGTAAAGTCAAATTCCACCGAATCCTCCTCCCTCTCTGCCCCTTCTCATAGCGAGGTTAGTTGATTCACTCGTGCCCGGTCGGTCAGCATCCCACCAGGCACTGTTACTACACCTCTTTACGGAGCCGCCAACTCCCCGTAACACAGAGTCGTCTTTGCCAACAACCAGAACGCAATAAACTACAAATCGGAGGTGCTTGTGGCCACTAATAATAATTGTTTTGCATTCGTCGTTCCCACAAAGTAAACCCGCTCCATCGCGATTGCCTACACGACAGGCTGTCGTGCGTCGATCGGGCGTGCAAGTTGGGACACGCATCGTATTTGCTACCCAGGCGTTCATTCATGCGATTAACTTCTGTGCCTCAGGTTGACATTCCGTTTATAAACATAAGGCTTGGTTCTGGACGGGAGGGGGGAACAATAGGCTAAGGAAATATTCATTAATTCTTTTGGGTTATTGCTCTGTTTATGGCTTGGCGTGGCACGAAGGAAATATAATGTACGTTCACAAACACGCAATTTTCAGTCTGCCACACTGAATCCACGCCTGACGGTCAGACCTAATAAATTACGTTCATTTCCATTTAGGTAAATATTCCGCGCTGACGCAGTCAACTGACTTTATAAAACAAGGAAGCAAAACTAGCCACTTTGTGGATACAAAAAGTACTTCATGGATTTAACAATGGACACACATATGCAGCTTTTACACAGAAGGATTTGAGGAAGTTAACCTAACAATGCGGAGTCTCACTCACGAGCATCTAGCATAATTCTGTGCAGTTAGTTTGAGAAGGCTGTCCTCAACACACCAGATAGCCGCGCGTTCACAATTCGAAGCGCTAATTTACGACAGCCACAAACAGCCTGGTCCAGAGTGTATTTTTGAGGGAAAGCCCAAGTCAAGTATTCTAATAAAAAATGAAACTAGTGAAGATCAAAAATATCACTACATGCAGACGCGTTGGGGTGTTTGAAGACGGGGCATGATAAAATATAGCGAGGTTTAAAAGTTCAAACAGTGGCAAAAGTAACTTTTCACTCAAATAAATAATCCATGGAAAATGTCACAAAGCCTACGGGTGAAACCACCGTGCTCGAGCTTATAGACTTGAAAAAAATATGAAGTTCTAGAAAAAAAATTCAATTCAAAAATAAAAAGATCTGATGTCTTGCACTTCGAAGCAGTGGAATTTTTTGATGAGAATGTGCCAGAGCCTTTGTATGCCATAAGGAATGATGAATCACAAGGACCGTTAGTATGCTATGAGTTGAGTAGACGATCGAGAAGGAGCCCGTGTGTTTGAACGCAGCCAAACCTTGGAAACGAAGCCATTACTTCCCGTTTGCTGAAACTATTTACCCCCTAATTTTTTTAACCTCTGTGATTAACGTATTTGAGAATACGAATGTCGTGAAAGAAAAACAATCAAAGTTATCTCTTTGAAAAGACAGCAATTGAAATTAAAAATTTAAAAAAAGATTTGCCGTGAGATCAGAACCTCTTTAAACGATGAAAATTAAAATGTTTGGCAAGGTATAAATTTGGGCTAAGTTCGTCCCCAAACATCTTCAAGGAGGATTCAATGTCTTCGACGTTAGTAAATTCTTTCATAAATAACCAGTGAACAACCAAAAAAAATGGCAGAAAAGTACTTTTAAATCCCGAATTCCCACAGTCCCCAAAAGTGGTCAAAAAACTTGACCCAATAAGACACCTGCTTTTGGAATTTGATACTGTGATTAGGTTAAATTGTCAAATGCGCGATCAAGTTTAAGAGGACGGGAGAACTCACGTCGAGTTTTGAGGTTTTCCGGAAGACGCCATAGGGATCAATGTGGTCATAAAGAATGATGACTCCGGTCATGACCCGCAGAAGGAGCATGAGAGTGTCATCACGAGTAACACGACTCCGCAAGGAAGGCTTCACCAACAAACCCCGGCAGATGTGCGCCATCGCCGCTAGGCACTCCGAGGTCACGTCCATGGGAATCATTTCATCCTTCGCAGTGAAATAGGAAAATTAAATCAAAGGATGAAATTTCCATCCAATTTAAACCATCTTCCTGACTATTTCAAATTTACCACTAAGCACATGTTAACGAATTAATTCCAAAATTGGACTCGAAGGTTGTGTCAGAGATTATGCAAATGAAAAGAAGTAGAGAAGTTATCATCTTCCTTTTCTTGCCATTCAACCCCAAAGTTGTTAAACTAATTATTCCAAGGCCAGTGTAATAGCCTGGTGAATTTTCTCTAAATTAGCATAAAACCTACCATTTAAGAGGATAAATTGTTTTTGGTACAAAGAAATACTGAGGATGATTTAAAATGGATCAAGACCGAGATCTCGTGGAATTAACCTTAACAGACTAAAGTATGATTTTCTTATACAACTATTACTGTTGACATAAGATCACATTTGAAGAGTCGTAAGTTACTCTTTTAAATTATTTTGAGACTAGGTATGTTGCTTCTACAGAAAAAACCAGGTAAAGGGGCAGGAAAAAATGAAAAAGACAAAACGGGGGGGGGGAAGATAAAGGCAAAATTTAACGCTATGGATCCCATAATTCATATAAAAAAGCGTGGCATTAAGTGAAGCCACTCGGAAAACGAATAACAGTACATGCAACCGAATCGGGGAAACGAAGAAGGGCTTTCGCAAACAGGGTTACTTCGCACGTGGAAAGTGCCACAAAAAACAAAAATTATGGGGTTCAATTCAATCCTGCAGACGTGAGCGTCGAGACCGAAGATGCAAAGAAGACAAGCCGCCGAAATTCGTTCTAACTGCACGGTGCCTCACGCTTTAAAACCAATAGTGTCATGACGCTGTTTTTGTGCTATTAATGCTAATCACTTTTTACTGCGTCATTAACAAAAGCAAATCTGGAAATCCATCGTCCAAAACGTCATTGCAGCTTAGTTGGACACAAGCAAATGAAGTAGAGATCCTAGAACAAGGTAAAAGCACTAGCAACTGAGAAAGAATCCCTTCATCCATTGCCCCTTCTCGCAACGAATGGGATATATTTTCACATCAACAAGCGGTCACTAGCCTCGGTAGCCAGATAAAAGAGACCTCACTTGCACAGATGACGGTGAGGGTGAATGAAAAGACACGTTAATTGCGAGTCTTGTTGCTTCCGTCAAGTTACAAGGCGTCTACCATTTGCACAGACGAAAAACCAGTAATTTTGTACTACACTTAAAGAATAGGAATATTTGCAGAAAGTAGAATGCTAAATTTACTGTAAGTAAGACACTCTAGTAGTGATAAATGCCACGACCTCAAAAGAGTTCTCAAACTGAAGAAAATAAGACTGAATGACAAAAAACCTCATCTGATTTAAGGGCACAGCAAATAAATCTGGCATTTGATAATAAATAATAAAGCATACGAAAGTGAGATAGGAGCTTTCTGGAAATATTTTGAATTGTCGAAGGAGTGTTTCGGTAGGTTGTTTCCCGTTATGAAAGTTGATATTTTAGTCGTTAAAGACGACCTACAAGGCCGCCTCAGTAAACTGTGACGTTTTCCACAAGTTAATGGAGCGATTTTAAAAGGCGATAACCATAAGAGTGATTGTAAATTTCTGGCACAATTACACATTTTGTTACGCACAGTATTAAAAAGAAAGTCATGAATGAAAAAATTAGCATTCATTCCCTAAAGGAATCAAGGCCAAAAATCAAGATTTTAGATTGGCTATGTTAAAAAGCCTTACTTTACTGCTTAAGCGAAGCGTTACCAATGCTTCCGAAAAGGCGTAACGAGGTCAAAATCAGAAAGTTGGTTGGCAAAACGATGCGACGAGATGGATTGGGTGAGGTGAAAACATTTAATGCCAACCGCAGCAGGCTGACTTAGAAGATGACAGGGTCAAATATCCACCCCACCGCGTGTGCAAGTTAAACAATAAAACCCCTAACTAAACCACCTTGCATGGTATCCCCATTTAACGACGGAGTCCAAACTGACATTGTGACCCCAAGCTACCACACTCAACCGGATGGTGCGTCGGTAAACAAAGCACATCGACGAAATAAGCAGCGAAACTGCGGTGACCCCGATTTGTCACTCGAAACCAAGGTGGAGGCCAACTGGGCACGGAAAGAGGCAGCGAGGGCGAGTGGAGGGTGGAAGACCTGAGGGCTGGCATAAACGGTGATTAAACACGCAACTGACGTGGGGAAAGTCAATAGGAGACAGACATATGATTCTCGTGTCCAGGACTGGGAAAAACCCATTTTAAGAGACCTGTTTTGCAATACAGCAAGTATTCTCTCTCAAAGTAAAGAACTTATGAATGCAAGAGTAGTCCAACTTAGATGATAACTATGCAAATCACAGACAGAAGCCTGGAAATGTGAAGGCTAGATTTGACTTGACGAATACAAGCTCTTTCCCTAACCCTCTTTTAGTAAGAACGGTCAATGATTAAAATGCGAGATCGTTTCAAGGAGGTTCTCCAGTCTGTCTCTCACTCGAAAAGGTGAACTATAATCATTGCTGGGAGAAAGCACTGCCCTGCCGAAGTGTCGGGATAAAACCACTCACCAAAACGCAGATCTTTAAGTGGATTTAAGGAGGCGCCGAAATTTTCACCATTTGCCCTAGCAAGCAGACTACGAATCGGCAAACACTATTATGCCCGGAGAAAATAAAATCGGAAACTCAATTTATGATAAAAAAAAATCAACCGAGTAGTCTGCCCTACATGACTTCGTCGGGCAACTGAGCCAAGTTAAATGTCTTGAGATTTTGTTTACAGAAACTATGTGAATGAAGTTTTAATGTTAGTGAAATATGCATCTTCTTAAACAAGGAATCAGAATATTACATGTTGATGAAACAATACACCAAAAGCAGATTGGGAATATCATACTTAACGGAGTAAAAGCGCGTGAAACACTGAGAATCTGTTGACCTTCTCCGCCTTACAGTGAACCCATGGGGAAGTAGAGACACCATGACATTGGCGAGATGCCAATTCACGATGACAGGGAGCGAAGAGGGAGTTGAATACGAAACGCCCAACTTTTACTTTTAATGGCCCGGCCATAAAACCCAAAACTAATGTGTTTTTACGATCATCTTTTCATAAGGCTACTCGCCACACGTCAGAGATTCACAACCGTCTCAGTGCAAAAGGGGCATAGTCATAAACGACTTGGACCCGTCTCGCCGTCCAATTTATTAGAAACGCGTCGTCAACAGACAACCACCACAGCCAAGAGCCAAGTCGCGCATAAATAAATAAATTACTTCCAACAAATCAAGTCAAAAACCTCCTTATCCGTTTCCTACACCCTACACCATAAATAATAGTCGAAGCCGAGCTAAAATATTAAACAATATTTTTCGGAAAGCCCGTTCTAAATGTAAATGAAGAGAATTAGTCAGAAAGTAAAAGGAATCTCTTTATCTCCTGTCAAAACAAGTAAATGTACTGTGCACTGGAGAGGGGTGGTATCTTGCCAATGGATGATCCCAACTACGAAAAGCGAAACGCAGAGGAGCTCTACCCTGTGCTATTAAACTGATAAACCCCTATTCACGTATGGGAGAATGCAGAATTTACTCAAGATTAAAACAAACGCAGATAAACCCTTCCACAGTATAGACAAGGCCTAACTTAATATTACTGTTAATAGCACAGTTAGGAGGGTAGTCAAAGTCAAGCCAGCAATCTACAAAACACCGACTGTCAGAATAAAAACACACGGACAGAATTAACTGCGTGCCTCCGCCTACACAGCCATTTATCTATCTGTTCAGCAACTCGCTCCTCCACTCTCTCATCCATTCACTCATTCAATTACTCATTACTTTGTTCACTGCAACTGTCCCAAAAATCACTCACCCAGTCTCTCCAACATCACGGAGAGACATGTTTGAACATCTGCCCCAAAAATGACACCCCGCCTCTTTCACCCCTTCCTCCGGCAGTCGCTTCCTTCATCGATGCTGAAATTGCCTCAGTGCTGACACCACCACTTCCGGTGAGGTCGAGCCCCCCACCACCACCCACCCACCTCCACCTCCTTCCTTTCTCATAGGGTGGGTTAATTGATGCACTCATGCCCAGTCCCCCCGCCTCCCACAAGCACTGCTGTCACACTTGAAGCCCTAACTACCACCGCCCCATAACACTGCATCCGGTCCTGCTGACCCAAAGCACAGAGCCATCATTGTCAACAACCAGAACGCATTAACTTCTACAAAGTGGGGTCCTCGTAACTACTAGTAGTGATTGTTTTCCACTCGATGTTCCCAAGACATAACAAATCCGTGCCCGAGTAATTTCTTCATACTATAGACCAAGTCATGCGTCGACCGAATGCCCAGAATTTTGTTAAGAACACAGATAAGAGTCTAGTACTAAAATTAATGCAAGACGTATGAAAACTGAGAACTACCGGCATCGACGATAGCATCAGCAGTGATGTAAGTCACTTTGTTATACGCTATTCCATCAGATGAAGAGTCTTACTGTTCAGTATAAATAATATAGTCGCCCATACCATGTCTGAAGCCTCCAATAGGATAGGCGATTCTTCAAATACTAAGTCATGGGAGATAACATACGCTACACGTGCTGCCCGTGGTCTTGATTAACAGTGTCTGGATTGGAGAGACCAAAAACATCCGCGATTGGCGATGATCCTCAAAAATATAAGATTCATTTGGTTTAGCGCTATCACGATATACCATGAAAGCAAAAGGCTGATCTGAGAATCATCAAGTTAATGCAGATGGGGAGTCAATAACACTGACTTTCCTGAAAATGCCAATGGAATGCAGAGAAAGTCATAGCTGGTATCGACATGTCATGATCGAAGGATGCGAAGGTAGACTAAAGTTGGGAAAACACCCTCCCGGTGAAACAACGCAATTTTTGGAGAGAGCAATTGAACAGAGAAGTGAGAAATCAGGTGACTTTAAGGCCAATAAGATTAACTTGAATGACGTAAATGGAGTTGTGCGGTGCACAATCCGGATATAACATAAATTCACTAATTTCATTTTGGTTGCGTTAACGAAGAGCCAGGCATTACAAACACTCGAAAAACCAAAAAAATAACTCAAAAAATATAGGGTGTATAAAAGCAAATTAATTAATGAGAAATGGAATACAGTTAGTTCAAGGGAGTTCTGTAAGCTAATCCTCATTTCACGTCCACCAAAAAGGATGAAGACTCCCATATCGCCTATTTCTTAAGGTTATGAACTCACAGTCAACATAAAATTAATGTTTTTCTGCAGGTTACAGGAAAATTCAAATTAAATGAAAAAAGTAGTTGTCGTCGGCAAAAAGTAGAAGATAAAAAAGCAAAAGAACGGAAGAATATTAGTTTAAATTAAGAAAATGGGACGCTGAAAGAAAGTGTAAAACTCACCACCATTTGGAACTGAGTGGCATATCGGCTGATGAGTTTGAGCATAGGGGTGGATTCCGCATAGAAAAGAGACATTTTGCTGCAACACTCATCGCTCAGCTCCTCAATCTCCTGCCTTAGGAAGGCCTCCGAATCTTGCGCACCATAGGAAACTGTGCTCTAAAGCAGGGGGTAGGGTCAAAAACATTCTGTAATGAGACACCGATTCCGCATGTTATTTAAAATATACATCATGACAGCCGTAATAGCTTAACAGGACGTTTGTCTGAACTACCGCATGTCCTCACATGTCTTTATCATCGAAATTCTGAGTTGGATACAACACACTAAGCAAGAATATGGAGCAAATACCTGCCGTGAAAAATTGGACCCAGGTCTTCGTCTTTGGCGTAACCGACGATAGAAACTAAAGTCATTCTGAATGGAAGGTTTGGTCATCTAGGGGAATTGAAAGAGGAACCAATTGTGAAGTTATAGAGAAGACTAGTAAGTACCCATAATTCGCCCTATTGGCAGCTAACTAACAAATCACATATCAGTGATACATTATGTTATGGTCCACATTCAAATGTCAAGAAAAAAGGGCAAAAAGTGTCAATAGTGGACCTAAGGATATTTTTGTTAGAAATCTATTTCTTTCGCGTCCCAGTCAATGCAATGTGGTAATGTTTAAAAATAGTTCGAAGTTGGGGAACACTATCAAAGTAGCCGACCATAAGAGGCAATTATATGTACTCCGGAGATACTTCAAAACGCAAAGGAAAAACCCCAGGGTAAACAGAGAAAATACACGCTTGAAATTCACAAAAAATAAGGCGCAAGTTATCGCGGCTAAAACAAATGGTGTGACGGAGAAGCTCGTAAATATCTGTAACCAAAATATTCCAGCAAGCTCAAGTAAACTGTGTGAACATGATGAAGTGTTACCATATAGCGGGTTATGGGCAAATCGTTTCATCTCTACAAAACCAATTATTTATTTGGCTTCGAAATAAAGCAGGACAATGCTACAAGCTAAAAAAAAATAAGGAGGCAAGACATTAAATATGTAGATTAGGTCATAATAAGCTGAGAGCATAAGCATGTACGAACTGCACGAACAAAAACATTTCCCATGAGGAAGTTAAAAGTAAAAGAAGAGGAGCATATATCACGAGAAAACGTCAATACGGTTACCCACCATCATGGATAGGCAATGAAACGTTAAGTGGTTGTAAAACTAAGACATGGGACTATGCTCTAGGCAGAAATAAAAGGCAACATATGGGAGTTTTAGCAGAAAAATGTAAAAACACCAAAAACCGTATCCACTGTGGTAGGTAAAAAGGTGATTTCGCTAAAGTACATGACAGATTCACAAAACAGTCACAAGAGGACGGTTGGAAGCGAAACACGAGAAACCATTCAAGGTGGGCGGTATGGCGGCCAAAGAGGGTGTAAACGCAAAACGTCTGTGACTTGTAGTCATGGGTGAAGGAGGAATATGGGGGTCCAGTCATCCGCATATGCACACACGTGCAAGTTCATCCTAACAATGTGCTTGTGAATCTGCAGTGTGCTGTAACACAATTTGTCTTTTCTTTCCCGTCACTCAACCAATGGAAATACACCAAGAGTACTGATCCTACACTTTAATAACCTAATCGCTGACAGCCACAACCACACTGGACCCACTGGGGAAAATGTGTTTATCTACCCGCATAAACGGAAGTTCGAAAGACTCCCCATGAGGACTATCGGAGTAATGTTAGTTTTCCTCTTACTCAGAAGTATTCACATCATTATCCTCCACAAATCACGAAAGAAGCCTACTAATCACAGTGCAACAATACGAGGATATGATTTGATAATTAGATTTTTATAACTTTAAAGTCCCTACCTTTTTCGTATGGGGGAAGTTTATCCAGTCCAAATTCCACTACTGAGAACAATGAAGCCGAAAGATAAAGGATAGACACAACGCATTAATAAACAAGTCAGACAACCAAAACGCTTGAGGTTGGACACAGACTTTGGACTTAAACTTATAACAAAAACGAGTATCCAAACTGTAGCACCCTCAATACGTTCGCAGAGTGTAAAGCGCGACAGTCACATGATTAAGTTCCAACTTCTAAAATATGACACGATCAAACGGGGAAATAAATTTTTGGATGATTATCTAAACTAAAATTTTCTGATCTTGCTTCCACTATATCAATACCTAGAACACTACCTGAAAGCGCATTCTTTGTAAAACAAAAAATTCTGTAACGTCATAACGGTCAAGTTCATGCGGAAATAATACCTAGTGTGGCGAAACAAAATCTTTAATGAATTAAAAGTAAGAGGTATGTAACTACAATAACTCTTTTCCATGTGTAGAAAATCACCGGTAAGAAGGGAATCCCGAAGCGAGGAGCAACAGTAAATACCAAGGTAAGAAAAGATGGCCAACAATGAACTCGACCTTATTACTTACAGATCTCTATATAAACTCTAGGAACGTAGTTGATACCAATAAAGTTTTAGCAAGAATCAATGATCCAAAAGGGACCTAAACAGTTAAAGAAATCACCGAATGCTAACAAGTCGAAAAGGAAGAGGTCTGCCCTCCTTCCTTCCTAAATAATGCGAAAAGTACAACCGAATAGCGCAACATAATTGTATCAACTTGCAGAATGTTGGGTAAACCGCAAGTAAGAATGAATTAAATTAAGCAGGGTAAAGGACGAGCTCTTTCATTGCAAAATGAAGCTCCAGATATTCTAAATGCTGGCAGGAAAAACCGACAAAGACCTCATTAGGGAAAAATGACGAATTACCATGGTTATACGAGTTAAAGTCATCAAAACAAACAGCATTTAGTTGGTAAAAGCAGTCGGATGAACACATTGAATCGAAGACGCTTTCCTCACCTTTCCCCTAATGCATGAGTCACGTAGTGGTATGTCTAATCCAGCCAAACAACCTGCCCTCTAATTTATTCTGCGATAAGAAGTAGCGCAAGTGTGGTGAATAATTTGAACAGCAGACTATCAAACGACCAACGTGACATAGACGAGAAATGAGTGTCAATGTGCCAATATATTGCGAAGCACGATGAGTAGAAGTTAAAGGGAAGGGTTGGTATTTAAGCAAACTAAATGCTTGATTTTATTGAGGATTATCTAAAGAGAAAAGGCTCTTGTTCACTGGTTAATTAGTCAGTTGAGCAGTCATTCGGATGAACCACAATGAAAAATTAGTGACATTAAAAAAGTAAGAGTGAGAAGGCAGGTAAAAAGATTGGGGAGTTAAAAAGTTAACGATGTTTCCGACACAGTACGAAGAGTTTGTAAGACAGAATTCGTAGAAACTGCTTTTGAGGTTTGACAATTAAATGGCACCGACGGACAATAAAGTCATGTCTAGGCTTTATCTGAGATTTTAGATAATAATACTCCGCGGTGTGACTAAGGTATATAGGAAAAATCATACACAGGTCCTATGCTTTTCCCCCAAAACTAATAAAATTGGCGGATAATTTCAAAACATTACTAAAGAGGAGGGTAGCATAGCATAAAATTTAATAGCACGAATCCACAACATTTGAATAAACAGAATGGAGATCCAGGTTAACCATAAGACTTAAGGGAATAGGTCAAATTTAGAACACAAGACTATGTAGAGTAAATAACGGGAGGGCCCGAAAGGCAGTTTTCATTAACGACAAAAGACAAAATAAATTGGTACAAACGCAACCTCAGCACTATAAAACAGTAAACCAGGAAATATATAAATTACTTTTAAATTGTCAAACTGCATGATGAAGTCGAGAATTTCGGCAAATTGTTTGAACAACGCCTGCTGCGATTCCAGATGTTCCCACACGGTAAGTTCGTCGGAACAAAGGGCGTGCAGGAGACGCGGAACAGTTTGGGCTACAAAGAAGGCAAGATTATAAAATCTAGAGTGAATAAATTCTCGATAAAAAAAATTCAAGGGTAAAATGAGGTGCTGAACGTGAGGCGTATAAAACTTTGGTTTAGAGCGATAAACAAAATCAGAACAAATAAATTACCCAGATAGATGCCAAAGTCGTAGCAAAGTCGCAGTTGGTGAACTAACGGTATCAAGGCCTGCCAAGCCGCTTCTTGTGCAGCGTCATCAGCATAGTGTTCAATGGCGGCTCGAATTTGAGCCGCCGCTCCGGGATAGCTACGTACTATTAACAAAATATCATCCGTATGTGCAAGCTTCGCACTTATTTCCATCCAAAGATCATATTCCTCGTCGGATGGCTGACAGTCTAACGAAAACGGAATGGCCTTAACCCACGAGAATCGTACTTTCGAAGTCAACGAATATATCGACGTCGTCCTTTATCTCCTCAAATCTGCTAGTAAGAAGTCGAATTATGTTCCCCATTGTCGATCGTCATACAATGAAATTGTTCCGTACAGGATCGAGTTCAGGTTTCCAAACCCCTATGGGAAGAAAGCAACACTCGTATGAAGAATAAGGGGTTGTCAATAGGTGTACTAGAGAACTTGATTATGTCTAGAATCATTGAAAAATACTGCCGCGTTCTTGAGATTTAATACAATCAGAATGCACAAAAACATGACTTTTATCTGGTGAAACATGTGGAAAAATCAGACATCTGCACCGAGGCCAAACAATAGGGAGACCCACGCACCAGCGAACCTTTAACCCTCTCAGCCGTCGGCCGCAACACGTCCCTTAATAGGCGCGCTAAAATCAAACGCATGAGTCGGAGCTCAAAGAAAACAAACAAACTTGCGATAAATGACGTAACTCAGTCTTTTACTTTCGTAAGCGCGCATTTGTAACGGTTTTTTGGTGTACATAGGTGTATTTTTAATTGTGGGTTAGAAGAAGTGACCTCCTGAGGAACACACGAAATATTAAGATGAAAAAAAGTTTTAATCTCAATAACCAGTGCAGCTTCGTAAAACATTTCTAAGCATAAATGGGTTAAGCTGAAGAAATCTATTGCGCAATTACCTTAGCTGCAAGGGAATATCTGCCTCCTCAGTTACGTCAACCTGATTTATCTCTTGGATAGTGCGAAATAGGTTGAGTAGCAATTTTCCATCATTACAGTGTAAAGTAATTGGGAGACAAACAAGTTCCCAAGATGTCAGTACCTACCGTGAGAGTCCAGACATCTATAAATTTAGATGGACGCGTCAATTCAACCCCACAACTTTGGAAACGCGCATTACATAAGCCCTTTAGGTAAGATTACGCCTAAAACTGATCAATGATCCACACAAACGCATTCTGCTTTAAATTTCCTATGCACCTAGCACATCTTTTGGTCTCTGTTATTTTTGGTTAGTGTGCCGCTAGGGTCAATCTTCCTCGTTAATTACTGAGTTTGACGGCAGTTGGGCATTTGACGAAGTGCGCCATTCCTCATTTAAAATTAGCGATTAAATAGCTGAAAATGATGCCAGTTGATGTAGGAGATTAAGCTAATTCATTTGAAACAAGTAACATCTACAGGATGTCGTTTATTCACACAACTCGAAAATCTACAAATAACTCCTAAACCTAAAGGGAAAAGGAGTAATTTGGAAATATGAGGATGCAAGTCTAATTTCCCATGAAATAATTATTAATACAACAAAAAACTTTACATCATAATGTGGGAACCCGGGTGCTACATACATAATTTTGATGTTATAACAAGAAGCAGTTTAAAAAGACTGTAGAGGTAAAAGAATAACTCATCGGCCCCTCTATATCTTCGGCTGCTTCCACTCACGATTCGTCACCTTTCATATGATACCCGACCTTAATGACATCTATAATCAGTAAATTGACAGCCTCGACCATACTTCAAGAAGATATCCCATTTTGGAGGCATTCCACACCCTGAACAGGTTATAACTCAATTAACACGCTGCTTTTTGAATGGGGCGAGGTAGCTCCGAATGCACCCTATTCCCAAACTTCTTCGTAACCTGCTAAAAACATCCTATTATGCACCAAGCTCTACTCGCAATTGTTCCTGTATTTTTCTAAATCTACTGGCTACCCAAATTTTCTCACTTTATTTAATTCAAGTCACAGAAACTCGTATGTATTTACACAATATGCCCTGGGGATGTTCGGAAAGGGGAAATGCAATTTGATCTCAAAATCGCCCTAACGGAAGACTACTGCTAGTCTGCCTGTCACCGAGTCCCATTTGTCGGCATGACGGTGGGAATAGCCGAGATGAGGGGTCCTAAAGAGAGGCCCATCTTCCCGTCAATGTTGCGGCAAGACATGTAAAGCGGACTCTCCTCGGTCAATCTCCGGGTCATTCCAGTATTGAGTACACCCACATTGGTCCCCTGTGTCGTTGTCATCTTGGCAGTGACCGCAGCAGCCATTTGTCCGCTGTAACTTTTTGATCTAACCGAAAAATAAACAGGAAACAGGAGCGAATGTGCGGTAAGGAAGGGGGAAATTCGCCTTTAAAGAACTGTGTAGCAGAGAGAAAGTGTGTACATGAACAAAGGAGTTTTGCCAAGAGGGACTTAATGTATCCTCAATCCAGCAAAAATTACCGTTTACGAAAGAAAAACTTTTAATAAAGTCCTCCTTCTGGTTGTGCAATCGTTTTTTGAAGATGTATATACTTTGTTACTAATTGAGATGCTTAAAAGCCATTAAGTTCGAGAGACCTAGAATCCTTTATTGCTTTTTTAAAAAGCACTCATAAAATTTGTCATCGAAATCTACTATTTGCTTTTTGCGCGGTGATTGTCGAGTATTGTTGGAAAAGATAACGTAAACAAATGTACATCAACCCATTTGACTTAATGCACCCACTGCTTCCGAGTGTCAGTTGATTTTCGGTATCACTGAACTGTTGACGAGGGTGTATTTTGACTCAGGAAAGTGCCATTTCTTCACATGTGTTTGCAGCACTTTTAGAATGGTAAATTTGATGCGACGTTGATTAGAATATGGGAACCTCGAGGCGGCCTGCATCGGGAGCCAGTGGTGTTTCCCACTGGGCCAGCGACTTAATGCTCGTGTGGGCCATTCCACGACGTGAAGAGTATGCAATATTCATGCCAGCAAAGGTGTGGCTTCGCGCCATCGTTTAGGTGGCACGGAGGGCGGACGACAAACTCTGCGTGTGAATCCTCGCACTACCGGAGAAGAGCGGTGACGGCCCTCTGGCGGCAAATTGAGTCACTCTGCTCCGGCTCCTCGTCACACCCAAAGCGGTCAGAGTTAGAACGCGGTGCGATGTGACTCCAGCGGAGACCGTCACATCACTGGCAAATAAGTCAGGCAGGAGTGTGTGCTTCATACCCCGATTTGGCCTCTTACGGTAACCCTCCTCCTCTCCGTTTCTGGTATTGCGGTTACCGCATGACGCCAAGGCCCCCAGAGGCGGGACTCATACGACGTGGAGGCTTAAACTCTCCCTCAAAACCACGCCTTCCAAGGAGAGAATCAAGATTGACACTAACTTTGACATCTTCTGATGGAGGGTCAAGGTCGGCGGCTCCGCTTGGCTACTTAACATGGGCTTTTCTTCGTGTCCATTCACAGGCCATCCGGAAACATCCTATAAGAAGGTTAAAAAAAGAAAAGATGCGATTATTGCAAATCTTTCTCTTTGCCGTTTCCTGCTAGTCTGCCAAAGAGCATCCCCCTCGAGTGTCAACATTCAATCGCATCACACGTGCCATCCTACAGAGACAACTTAATTAGTCGAATTCGTTGTCCCCATTGCAAACAAACTGCGGAAGAGGAGGCAAATCGCTAACAGTCACAATGTGAACGCGTTTAGCGGGGCTTTCGATCTCGGAAGTGACGGAGTATGGGTGGACAAGCCAGTATTACCTCGTAGATCGCGGAGGCCGATCGGCCGTTGGAGGTTTGTACGCACGCGTCGGCGGGCAGGGCAGAAGACTGCGACTTTTCCGCCATTGCCCCTGTCGTTGTCAGCCTAGACGCCGCCCTCGAGGGTGTCTCCCCGGCCGAAGGGATGGTGTTTATTTGGGCACCGACGGAGAGGGATTCGTCCGAGCGCGAACGCATCCACTGCTCGGCATCGGCAGCAGCGACAGTCGCCAACTTTGTCACGCCCCTACCGCCACGCGGCTTCTTGTTTCCCCGCACATTCTGGAAGCGACAGATTTTTATTTCGCGTCTTCATTTTTACAATTACGACAAATTTTGCGCTTCTACTTATATGCCCTCTCGCCTCACAATGTACGGCTGACAGTCATGCACCGCCTCGGGGTTCCCTCCTCCTTAAATTCATTAGCGGGCTCCGATTTTGAATGTCCTTTACCGTCCCGGCGGTGGTGACTGATCACATGACCAATAAAAAAATGGGTGCAAATTTGTGACTCATGAAATTGTGAGTGATGCGACCCCCCGTCTGGCAGAAAATGGACAATTAGCCACTAATCTTTGATATCATCACCCGGTGGGCGCTTGAGTTCAGAGCTGAAGGATCATATCGGCAACGGTACAACGTTCACTCACGGGATTCCGAAGGTCTGTCATGGACGCCCGAAAATCGAGGTAGCTGTGACTGGTGCAGGGCACAAAATCAGCCACCTTCCCGGCGAAGTAGTCAGTTTGGCGTTGAACGCAGTTGCATCCGGAGGGGGAACCGGCGAGACCCTAAATTTGAACCAACCGAAAGTTAAGACGCTGTGCTACTTCCGCAGAGCGGCGGAGTGACAGCGCGTCGGGGGAACGAGAAGGGCCCAGCTTCGTCTCCCAATATCGTGGTCAGCAGAAGGAAATTCGGTTGTGGATAGAAGTATAAATGAAGTAAATATTGCGTTTTTTTATTGCGGAAGATCATAACACTCGAGTCCACTGCTAAAATTGAACTAAAGAAGCTGGCTACATTTGATTGAAGAAATAGCTCAAGTTCACTGCTCCTCCCCTTGTCATTACACAAGTGGGAAAGAATGAGTCTCTCTTATACTTCCACCTTCTCATCAGTGGTCACCGCGTAGAGGTGAAATACCGTTCCCAGTAGAGGAATTAGGCACGCCCGAAGCGGGGGACAAAGAGGCTGGATGATAATCCATGGGGCACACTGCTGTCAGGACAAAGCTTCACACTGTTCTGACATGAATCAGAGGTAAGTGGGGCTCAGATCACCAACAGCTTGGCAAAGCGCGCCTGTTCCCATAAAAAACGCAGTCTGCAGGGCAAAATGCACTGATGTTCGCTCCCGAGGCCCAGTGGCAAAAGCCCTTCCATTTCCCACTTCTACATGCCTCCTTCGCCGAAATGAAAGTGAATTTTCAGTGCAGCAGACCGTACGTTTGTATTATGCATTTCTCAGCAATATAGCCGCTCTCAGGTAGCACAACAGGCGGAGTGATGATGTGATTAGAGCCTAGTGTAAGGAAAAGTGCTAAGTTGAAGGGAGATTCGAGGCAAAATTGGTTGACCAAGCGACCGATTAAAGCCCTTCAACGAAGACAGCAACAGTCGTGGAAAAAGTGGTTAGTGAAAAAGGTGTTAAAAAGGTCATGGAATAATGTTGAACCTCATCGGAATGAGACAAGAACAAACGCTGTGGTGAGAGCTTGCTAAATACTTGAGGGCGACTTCGCCTCCTTACACTCGGTGAAAGAGTTTATTATTGCAGGGAGATTTACAAGCGATATTTCTGTTCCAAGTGGCCCATGCCGAGCGGGAGCGTGGGGGGCCAAAGACAACATTTTACGCTCTACATTGCTGGGAAGTTTCCATGGCAGAGTGCATTCACAGACAATGAAAAAGAAATCCTCGCTCTCGGGCACAGCTGGCCCTCACTCGCCATAGAGGAAAGTCATATTCTTTCGCTTTTAGCAATTTCCTATGCCTCCAAAGCAGAGGATGTCGAGTAACGTTGGTCACGTTTCCAGTGGGGCAGGGAATCAGTTGGCGGAGAAGCGGCACCGCGAGGGCGCTCCGACGTGGTGCAGTCCACTAATTAGTGTAACATGAAGCGTAAAAGCGCCTGTCCACCGTTGTTTGTTGCACGCACTAGTCGACCCCATTTAGGAAGATGAGGGGGGCCAGTGACAATCCTGAACTCACACTCCCTCCCGAGGTTTTGTCGTCCTTTTAACTCTTCCTCCGGCCTACTACCAACCTAAAGGCGTGTAAATGGGAGGAAAGTGTCCTTGATAGGAGTGCACCGGCCTCCGTGTCTTGTCGAGACTGCGAAGCCGTCAGCCGTTGTGCCTCCTCCTCCTCCTCCTCCTCCTAATAACTCGCCTTTCTCCTATGTCACCACGTCAAGCACCACAAGAGAAAGCCCCATGTGACAATGTCGCAATTCGTGTTTGTTTTGGTGCAGTCGACGTCTTGCAAGAACTTTTAACCATCGTAAATAGAGTGTATTGCCCTCGAATCGTGCCTTTCTGCGATTGTCAGCCCCGAAATGTGTCACAAGCCGCTGTAATGGGCCAGAAACGGCATATGAGGTAGTGAAGTGGCACTGGTGTACCTTCTTCAAATTGCCAGCTAAATCACGGTACAACTGCACTGACAATTGGCGACCGTGTACGGGGGGGGAGGGTGTGGCGTTTGCATTCTCCTTGGCATCGAGGTCGAAACGTACGCCGAGCCGTGGCCGAGCGCGCTCGTTGCCCCCTCCGACACCGCCGGCGTCTCGGACTGCCCCGCCGGGGCCCTCGTCGCCGGCGAGGGGGACGAGGACGGCAGGACGGGAGCGGAGGATTGCGGCGGAGGGCTGAGGTGGGCCCACGCCTCGCTCATCGCAGCTGCTTGTCGTGATCCCCTCGGGCAGCCGAAGACTGCCCAGATCGACTGAGGTGTTGCCATTGTTTTGGGGCAAAGATAATGGCTGAGGGCGACAGAGGAAACTGTGCTGCAACGCCTCGTCAACCGACACGCTCGTCTAAAGCAAAAATGAATAAACAGATTAAATGGTAAGTGGTAGAGAGAGCTGCGAAGTCGAATTGAAGCCTCATGGACTGTGAGAGCTTCATGAACTGCAACTACCACATTCCCTTTCAACGCAATACTGCGCCAGATCCTCCTATAATCGTCGAGCAACTTCTCTGCACACACTTGACCGTTGCACAAGCATTTCCGCTCGACAAAATTAACTCGCCTGCCTGTTCAGGATCTGAACGCAGACGGCATAAGCACACTTTCGAGGAGAGCACTTAAGAAGAAAGGATCGAGGAGGCTTCACCTCTCGAGCAACTTGAGCGAGCCTACGCCACTTAAACTGCTGCAGTTTCATTATAACTCGTCAGTGAACGCTCACTTCCGAGGACTCACTTTGAACAAAAGAAGTCAAATTCAGGGGAAAATGCACCTCGAAGAAAAAATAAATATGCTTTCAAGATGTTGCTCGTCATTTCATGTTAGCCTCTGTCCATGGAGAGGCGATTGAAACGAGGGTTGACGATCCGGTGGGGTGCAAGGAAGAAGTAAGTCGTCGGGTGATTTAATGAGAGGGAGGACATTCACTTACATCTCCCACGACGCTTCTGCCGGTGAGTGAGGAAGAATGCGAGTCATTAAATGCTCCCGACATTGAAACCGAGGCGGGCATCTTTGGGCCAAGGTTTTCAGTTTTCGCTAGAAGTTTGGAGACTTCGGACCCCTGCAGTTGGCTACTTTCCGACCTTTTCATTGCGCCCGTCCGCACTGAAACGTCCGTCTTCTTCTGTGCCAGATAAAATCATGTTCACACACACAGTAGCCAACTACCAAAATTGTTTCTCAATGCATCGGCAAGACTGTCGATGGGATTGCCAAGAGGACCTTCCGACACGGCTGCTGAGGTTGGGCTTATGCGTGTTTTGCGGCTCTGCGCCATTTCCAGAGGCCTAGACAATGATCCGTGCGCCGAAAAAGACCATTTCAACCGCGAGGGTGTCACAAGGCCCGTGTCAGCTCGACGTGGTGGAAAACCGGCTGAGGAAAGCGGTTTGACGAATCATCCGCTTTCCTCACTGCTAATGATTAAACTGACTCATCTGAGGTGAACAAAGGCGGCCTCACAAATTACTCGGACATTCCCGTGTCCGAAGCTCCATCAGGAAATGACTCCCACCTGAGGCCTCCCTTTGGCTATTTCCCATTTGAGCCCACTGCAATCCGTGTGGTTTCCTCGGACTCCACCATCTGTTGCAGGGGAGGCGACACTCGGAAAGTGAAGTCGCCGGGAAATTCAGTTGGCATGGCTGAATTTGCTCAGTCCTCAAAAAGGTTCGTATCAGCTTAGTGATTCGACCAGGGCTGAGGGAATGGCCCTCTACTGCCGACCGAGGAAAGGCTTACGTGTTGCTTCTTGAAGAGACCTCTCAAAAGCGTGAGTCCAAAGAATCGGGATTTGGTCTTGAGAGCGCCCGAGAAGTAACTCGACTGTCCTGCCACGGCGCCATCCGCACACGGAGCTGCCAATTGGGTGTTCTGCTCAGAAGAGGCCGACTGGAGCGCCGTACCGCCTGGCACCTGGAGAAGAGCATGCAAATGAATCCGCCTCACAAATCGCCGGAATTTCGCCCCAACGGCTTGTCATTTTGCTGTAATGAGACACTCTAAATTCATTTGCCATGTCTTTAGAGTAGTGACTTTGGAATTCCATGACGTATGCTAATGGCCACACGGAACTAATTTGGCTCCTCTTCGGGCCTACGAGCCACGCCGGGCCCTGAGTCTGGATACTCGCTTTGTGCTCGCGAAGATCTCGACGGAGAGTTGCAGAATCATCTTCCACGCCCCATTTGGGCAACCGGGCGGTAATTTTTGTACAATTTATTCTTCGAAAATATTGCAATACGTCAGCAAATGTGCTGAAAGGTGATGTGGTATTTGTTCGCATCGCTCGGGCGGACTAACATTTGGGTGCCACGACTCGCCTTCAGGTAACTTCAGGCAGCCGGGACGCGCTTTGTGGGGCCGGAGGCGGATTTCACAGTGTCCCACAGCCGACCGAAAAGGCGAGACGGTGGTGGTATCGTGAAGAGCTGCTACTCCAAAAACCATCCAAATCGAACCAGTCGCGTCGACTAATTCGGGATGGAGTAGAACCGCCCAACAAGCCACGAAAAAGGGCGTATCTCATAGGGTGTAAAAATTGCCCAACCATCAAACCGGATTGCTTCTTTTACCCACAAACCTGAAGGGGGTCATTTTCTGCCACAGATAGGAAATAATGGGGCGGTAAAAAGGATGTCAACGGTCTCTTTTTAGCAAGGAGATTCTGCTGGGAGGGAAGGCAGGTAGCTCAAGGCATCACTGGAAAGATGGCTCGTAGGTGCGTCCCGTACCTCACAAAAGAACTTTTGAATACTCTCAGGAGGGCATGAGGAAATGGTGTTGGTTAGGCATTACTAAGACCTGAGTACGACAACAATTCTATCCCCATAGCGGCTTGAAGTGCCGTGGCTACTTTAGACTTATTGTGTGGTCGAGAAATGTGGTTTCAATCAACGTCACAAATGTGCTCCACGAGCTCCTCAACACGACGCGACAAGCCCCTGCCCCAGACCGCCTTCTGAGAAGGCCGGAAGCACCTTTGCGTGCTGGGCGGTGTGGCTGTTTGTGCCTCACCTGCCACGCCTCGGTGCACACTGCTTCTTCACCTTTAAGTGCCGACCCGCCCACGTCATTTCGCGCTTGTGCAACATAGAAGGAAGGCGGCGTGGCGAATCTTACCACTTGAGGCGGTTTCATCGGTGCGATCTTCTGATGCCCTTGCTCATCCGGGCTTGTCATGCCCGCCGGCTCCATCGTTGGCTGAGTCGTGGACAAATTACGATTCTAAAAGTCAACGGAAGGCAAACGTTCTTCTCTGTAGTGAAATTATTTCGTAGGTGCGATAAAGCGAGGGCCCCTTTGACTTTTTATTCCCCATGCATCAGTTTCAACCTCGGCTTAGTTCAGTTCCACTCTCTGCGGGTTGAAGGCGTTACAACCGCTGTGGCCTCGGCTCCGCCCCAGTGTGAACCGCTTTGAGGGCAGACAAAACGCGTAAACGCTGAAGGGTTTTGTTGGACGAAGGGTGGGAGAAGAAGAAACTAACCGGAGAGTCTGACGATTCTCCTGGAGATTGCGGGTGTGGTTAATGCCCAGCAACTGTCTGGTGATTGGTGAATCATCCCCAATCCATCGCGACGCCCCGGAAAGTGGCAGCACTGAATACTTGGGAGTCGCGGTCTTAAGCCAGTCCTAATTCTCTCCGCTCCACAGCATCGGTGCATGGTGAACTCCACTGTTGTGGGACAGTCGCAGCCACCAGCATCACCGCTGCCAGGGCTGGAGGGTTTGACAAGGGAAATAACTTTCCTCGAGGGTTGTTAAATTGCGGCAAAGTGGGCCTGCGAACCATGAAATCCTCCTCCACCTCTTATGATTCCCCAGTAACCTCTAAAATTCGTTTTTTTTGCGCAGTTTTACGTGTCACGGCGAATTATCCTGACGCGTTGTAAATTTCCTCATTAGTGTAAATGGGAATCAAATGCGAAGAAATGTTGAACTGCGAACACACTGTAAATGAGTCCGACCGCGAGTGCTGATTGTGGGATGGCTTGAAGTCCGAAATCCATTGCGACAAAATGGCATCGCCCTCGCTGAACAAGCCTAAAGCCTTCGCAAATCGCCTATCAGCCACATAGAAGCACCGTAAAGATGCACACAATTTGTCTGGGCGGAAGGAGTTTAGTTTGTGCAACTTTCACGGGGGGAGGGGGACAGTTGAAGGGCAGCCTGTGCTCGGCTGCATTCGGTGGTGGACGAAAGGGCGGACGCACGTACCTTAAATGGGAATTTAAATTCTGCCGTCTTCCGCAAAGACGAATAGATGACATCGCTGGACATGTAGGGCGAGACAGAAATCGTCGTGGATAGAGGAGGCCTCTCATTCAGAAAAGAGTGAACAAAGGGCTTAGAGGAGCCATTCTCGCAGCGCAAACGGCGTTCCACTGCGTTCATCTGATCGAGGAGGAAGGAAATCATGTCGCTATGAGCTCCACCGCTGCCACTTCGTGTCCGTCGCTTAGCCACTTCGAGGGGTATTTCGCCCTGGGCGTTGCGCATCCACAGCACGGCCTGGGCCGGCGTCAACGACACCGGGGACGGAGACGCTTTTCGCAGGCTTCCACCGCCAGTGTGAACTGGTGTGGAAACGAGTGATGCGGACGCTCGGCTGGCACTGAATGCGAGAAGGTACCGGGCGAGTTTCGTGCGCTTTAACGAGGCTGCGATGTGGAGCGGTGTATCCAAGTTGTGGTTCACTGCTGCAACACTCGCGTATGCGGATAAGAGGATCTTCACGGCACCACCACGTCCGTAACGTGTTGCTGTGTGGAGACAAGTGTTTCCGAACTGAAAAGAATTCCAAGGACACAATGAATCCACAGCAACCACTGATTAGAGCAGTTACCATCGGCTCTACTCTAGCAGTGCTTCCACCGGCCTACAGGCTACTCTACGGGGTCCTTGTGCCTATCTCCCCGGTCAAAGCAATGATTGCGACCAAAGAATCCACCACCGAGCAGCTTGAACTGCTTACCAGGGTGGAAGCATTGCCCTCGTGGTGAGCGGTTTAGTCCACAAGAGGATCAAAATGAAAAAAAAAACCGTCCTTACATTGTGGGACTAGCATATTGCGGAGTGAATGGGTGAAACAAAGACATACCGCGATCAAAGAGGTTTCAAAGATTTGCGTTCCCCTCTAGTCTTTTTTCAAATCACCTCATCACTGAGCGGATGGCACTGCGAAGCGAAGATACCAGAAACGACTTTGGCCCTAGAACCATTTCCAATCTTCGGAAACGGGCTGGGGATAAAAGCTTGGGGTGCACTAGACTGATGAAAACATCGTGATTTTGCCTCGGTCTTTCGAGCGACCACACCGCCCGGGGAAGAGATGCGTGACTACGGAGGTGAGGATGCTCCCATAGCATCCCCGAGACTTCCCCATCCACTAAAACTGGCTCGCCGCGCCATCCTCTGCCTGCTCACGCCGCCGGCGGCCACACAGTCAACATCGCACTCATTTTCAGGCCACTACTCCTCGGTCTGCTTCAGAGGACCATTGTTATTCAAGCGAATGTGAGGAATGGCAAGTAGTAGATCCAATCAAAAGTGATTTCCAACTGACTCAGAGCTCTTAAGTGCTACAAGGCAAACGACACACTCTAGTGAAGGAATTAACTGTTGCAAACAGTTCCATTGTCGAAAACGGGGAAGATTTCACTTTCTCTGAATCGCAAAACCGAGTAACGTAATTAGGACCAACGTCAACTAGCCCATTTCCTCTCCGGTGCGCGCCTTTCGCGTAAGCAGCGAGGCTAGCAGGGCAGTGCAGACGAATGTGAGTGATCAGAGAAGCACGTGAACCTCGGAATAAATTGCTTGTAGCCGTTGAGGTGCCTCACTTGCCGGAGAAGGGGGTTTTGCCGTGATTAGCCTGTTCTAACAGGAACGGTCCGAGTCGAGGCACCGCTCACCCGCCAAATCAATTTGCGGGTCGTGGCGACTGCTACAACCACAACGCGGAGCCGCTGCTAGGCGGTGCTGAGGCTCTTCTGCGCAGATCGGCGCAAACATCCGCTGTGTGGCAAGAACTTTTCTTGATCAGCCTTTCTGAACTGGCTGCATCTACCTGACAACGTCACACACGATCCGGAGGAGAACAGCCTGGTTGAAGGAGTCCCTTGCTACTACCTCTTAATCCCCTCCATTGGTCCTCAACTCCCACCTCTGCACCATGGGGGGAGAATAGACCGGCGAGGCTTTTATATCTGGCTCCAAACATCAGTCCGCCCTTACGACTGGCGGTTTACGCCTCTGCGGCCACTCGCAGTCACTTTGCCCGCTCTCAACACAACCTCCTCCTCCATTTCTCCACAACCTAGCTAATTAAAATTCTGTCAAACGGTATAATCAAAAGCATCTGCTCTACCTCGGGTATAAAAAAAAACTCCTAAATGTTGTATTTTACCTACTAAGTGGAATGGCGTAATTTCGTGAGGAAGTCGCTCATAAAACGTCGAATGACGTAGGGCGAGGAGAAAGGGGATCACGAGGACGGGAGCGCTCGTGGCAGTCTGCATGGAATCTTTCGGTCCCCGCTACGATCACCTCAAATTCGTCTGTCCGCTCAGTAATGGCGCAAAAAAAGAAAAAAGGCGACCTCATCCTCAAACCAGAGCGGAAATTCAATTTAGAGGAGCCTGTCACATCTGTCACGGGAGTGTTGTCGGGGCTCCCGCCACACTGCCACCGCACACCGAAGGGGTGTTGGGCCGCGCAACTGAGGGTTTTAATAACGGGGCAGATGGTGGGGAAACGCTGCCCAACCACACGGCTCAGGCTCAGTTAGGTAGGCCCGCCGCTGTTTCAACAGTTCGACTCGCTTCTCCATCCCCCTCATCTCACTTTCTCTCTTTCATACTTAACATCGCCCCTCCTTCGGGTTAGGCAAGTAGAAGATTTTCCAGCCTCAATACAGCTGAATGCGGTAGAAGTCGTTTTAAGCCCGTGTTGAGCAAGAATTTGGCAGGGAGATGCTCCGCAGAGCCCCATTGCGTAGCCAAGGAGTCATGCCTCCAACTGCGACCACACGGGGAGCTGTCATTGCTCTGCTCGTCTCCTCATTTCCCTTGCCACTGTGGCCTTTTAACACTCGACACACTTCAGGGTGTGTTTGCAGACTTCGAGCGTTGAATCGGCAAGTCTTTACGAAACACACATTTTTTTCTCAATACCGACGCTAAAAACGCCACACCCTGCGATTTATACCTTACTTTTCTGGTGTGTACGTGGCTTCGTAGCTGTATGCAGGCGAGATTGCCTAGTCTAATGTCTGTTTTATGTCTTTGAGCTCCCGCCTGCAGAAATACCTCTCCCTGTTGGTCCTCAGGAGGGAGGACGCGTTCGCGCAGCCAAGTTTACCGGGGAAGCATCGCCGTCAAGCACTCAAAGTCGCGCCAGCGTGGCAATGGCCTCACACTGGATTAATGTACTTCCAGGAAAGGCATTCCTGCGTCAATGAAAGTGTGCATACTAAGTGACGAATGACCAAGTCGTGGGCAGAATTACCTTGTCCGCGGCTCCGACATCTGCCCCGAAGAAGAGGAGGTAGCGAACACTCTGCTTGTGACCGTTCTGCGCTGACAGGTGAAGTGGAGTTAGGCCCAGCTACAAGGATAAGCGTTCGTGATTAAACAGTTCCTCGTCCACAACCTCGCCTTAGCGAGGAGTCTCGTGAGGTGCCCATGGCAGGCCCCGGTCACATCAGGTGGGGCCACGGACGACTGACACGTTGCCGGGGTTTGTGGGCAAACGCTGGGTGAGGAGACTGCCAGACAAGTGCGCTGCTATGTCCCCACCCAGACTGATCCACCGACCACCGCAACAGCAGCCGACTGCTTCGACTTTCGACCTCCATGCACAAGTAGGAGCACAACCTCGATGCTAGTGATGATGTCCTCCGTCTCTCCAAGTATATGCGTTTGAACATCTGCCGGGAGACGAAAACGTGCGCTCGAGGAACCTCGGGTGCTATTGAATGGACCGAAGGTGTTTAGAATAATGTCATGAGTGAAAAATCACGGATTTTGCAATTTGCACCGGAGATAAAAAGTGGCCGATATAGGCAGAATAGAAAACGCTGGAGAAGGAGGTGGTGAGGGCACTGGATACTGCTTCACAAAACTACTTTCACCAAAATCCACCTGTCACAGTGCGCTATTCTTTCGCGCGAATATGTCCGGGCCGATGGCGGACAAGAGATCTCACTCAGACGCTTTTCCAGCCATAGAGGCTTAGCAAGTCCACCGTAATTGGCATTAATCGTACTCTGTCTGCTGTGGAATGACGATACTCCAAAGATCAGGAGGAGGCCTCAACGTCAAGGCGTGTATTCCAAAAGGGTCCGCTTGTAGAGCCTTTTCTTGTTCACGAGCAATCAAATACCTTAATTTTGGCCTCATAAATCGTAAACAAACCCCCCATTAAAGCGATAAGTAGCTTGTTGAAACGACTAGATCGGATGAATGTCCAGTGAATGTCTCCAGCCTTATTACCTTGTTTTGGAGATTGGGAGATGCTCCGACGATGCACAACGCCTCCACGGAACGAGAGAAGCCCTTGGACGCAGCTTCGTGAAGAGGCGAGTTCCCGTGCTGAAACACCAAAAAATGTCATTTTATTAACCTTCTTTCCATCAAATCCAACACGATTCTGAAATGCCTCATTTGTAACTCTGCACAAAGGGCCATGGGGTCGTTGGGTTCCGTGGAGGCCCGCCTCCTTTATCCTCCACTTTTCTCCTCGGGTTTTCTTTCGTATGGATGTTTAAGGGCTAAAAATTGGGCAGGGAGTCTTGCTTTCAACCCCTTCATGAGGCCGCCTTTTGGGCTTCTTAGCAGTAGGCGACAAAGTGGGGGAGCGACATAATTACTTTTCTTTCTTGCGACACATGGACCAAATTTCTTCCTCCCTTCATCCCTTCCAAGGCTGATTTGCTCTGAAAAGACCAGAATTTCTTACTCCAACAGTGGTTTTCAGACCTCAGGAAGGGCGTGGAAGGCGAGGGACTCTTTCCACAGTCTCATGTACGCGATGTGACGCCAAGGCTACCCATCTATGACCGCCATCCACCTATTTGTCGAGTGAGGTGCCCTCCATACCGCAGCCCTTTTGAGGCGAAAGGTGAGAATTTAGGGAAAACACAGTTTCACTCTGTCAGTAGCATAACTGCTCGGCGCGTAGCACTTCGATGCGGTGGAAATTGCGATTTCAGTGCCGGGAGGAGTCTGGCGTTGACTTAAAAAATTGCCCTTATTTTCCCCTAAGCGCCACACTTATACGGAAACTGTTGAGCATGGATTTATGAGACCAAAATATTCGAGACGGAAACATAAAAGCAGACGAGTGTGGGATGTCATCAGTCTGAGAAATTCGAACCACCTCATTTCAAACTTTGCCGAGTATCACTTGACATGCAACCTGTCGACTCGTATGGCTCGCGATCGTCTGCCCCACCGGGAGACCGAGTCGAAGGCTCTAACTTTCATAAATTTTACCATCCAATGGGAACACACTGCAGCACCCGAAGAGGTGACTGCATATTCTTCAGGCCTCCAGAGCAATTTGGACGGAAGGAGGCTATCCAGACAACGAAAGCGAACGGCGATGACGCCTTAATGGTGGCACATCAGTTGACATCCGGTTAACTTCCACCAAGCAGACGTCAGACGAAGAAGTTATGCAACATTTGCCGTTGCGAACAGCTGCCTAATCCGCCCGTTGAGGCAGCCGGACTTCCCGGTTCCCCCTTCGTCCTGGCAGGCCCAGTCTCCGACGTTGATGCCCGCTCTGAGATCAAAGCCTTCTTCGACCGCTGAGCGCATTCATTTGCCGAGCCACCACACCGGCGCCGCGAACTTGTTTTTTGCAAAGTTCTCTTCATTACCGGGGCAGGGGAAGTCGTGTCCTCACTAATGGGACCATTCGCACAAAACGTGGTCTCACTCTTCCCCTCCGGAAGAATCCTCCGGGCATTCGGGGCAAATCTTCTCGCTGGAACTGTGCACTTTGTAATTTTCATTAAAGCTAAAGGACACCGCCATGGCAGGATCTCGGCTATACAGAATTCACACAAACACCGCGATCAAGTGAAGTATCAGGATCAAGAAAAGAGAGTTGTGATCTCAAGGAAATGTTGTTGTAGATTGTTAGAACCCACAAAAAGGTTATTGGTCGTGGATGGTGTGTGAAAAATAGCGGGGAAAGGCTGGATCGTGAGAATATTGTGCGTTTTCCAAGTTCCGCCCCATGTGACTAAAATATTAGACGATTTTCAAATTAACCCTTGAAAATGTTGCTCTCTTTTTTTTTCGACAATGTAGTCATAACAAATTCGAAGGAAATCGCCAAGTCGGTTTGTTTTACTGGGTTTCGGTGTGAGAGCCTCCTGCTAATTGGCACACGTTAGGCAGACACGCGGCTCCAGAAGGCGTCTTCCCGCAGCCAGTCGCCCTCCGCCGCCGACAAGGCGCGGGTGAACCTCGCCACCCGCACAAGCACGCCTGAATGCTCTGTGTAGCTTGGAAATTTGCAAAGTATGGCATGTGGACATGACAGGAGGTTGCCTGCTGAAGAGAAGGAAAGAGGATGGAAGAGGTCGAGAAGAGACGCTTTGCTGCTGGTGAGAAACGAGCCAACGCGACGAGAATGTGGACTTTCGCTTGTAGCAGCAGGGAATTAAGCCTCGAAGGCATAGATAGTCACCCAACCCTCTGCTTCTGTTCGCATACAATCTAGCAAGGCAGTTGGTAAATCCTGACGGTGCCGACATTCCTTTCCGAGGGTGATGGGGGGGGGTGCCTGCGAGGTTTAAGCCAACGATCTCGAAAATATGGAGCCGGCAACTTGGCCACGTTGAGACTATCAACCACGGAGTGTTCAGCTCAGTCGACCTATGGGGTCAGAGGCGTGTCACTTGGACAACATTCTCGTATGTTGCCGCAGTGTCTACTAACAAATGCCCCCTCCCCCCAAGTCCATTGTCGCCCCATCTGGCCAGCGTTGGCCGGTCACACGTCGAGTCCCCATGTTGAGAGAAGGAGAGGCTGACGATACCGAAATGAAATCCTGTCCTCCCCGGCTAACATTCGTGCTGGAGTGTCACGAGTGCTGACGGAGGTCGGGGATGACAGAATGCCGTTAAAGGAAGATAAAATCCCATCAGTCAAGCCACTTTTATTACTCTTTGGTAACAATGCTGATGAGGGTGAGCCGCAGCCTTCTCCTAAAAACAATTTTCTCCACTCCCTGCCGCCCCAAATACAGTTTAGTCTTGTAAAAGCCGGGGCTGGGCGGTGGTGGGCGGGTGGGGGATCCGCTGGGGTCGAAGAGGAGCAGGAAAGGGACCTGTTCTCCTTGTCGGACGGAAGCGGAAACTTTCTGGGAAGCAAAAGGGGCACGACAAAGCGGACTTCTTCGATCCCCTGTAGTGAAATGAAGTGGCAAAAGCCCTCAAAGTAACATCAAAAGACAACCGATTCAGGGGCTTGTGGATTAATCACCGAAAATTCTTCTCGGCCAGAAAGCTGCGTCAAGAGGGATGGATGGAGACACATGTCGCAATAAGGCTGTAGAATGAGGGAAAGGCCGAGAAATGGGGACACAGCGGGGACAGGCGGGAGAAGCGCGCCTCCCGAGAGGGTGTGTTCGTGGCGGATTTGTCCATTCTCGAGGATTATGACTTGGGGTGTGGAAGAAGTGTAGGTGTCAAAAGCGTTCCGCCTGCAGCAGCGAGGAGTAATTCCCGGACCCGGATATGAAACCCCCAGTTCATTCGCCCTCGACAACTTTTGTTTATGACCGTAGGGAACATGCTAGGCAGGAATGCGTGTGCAACAGCGGTGTGTGCGCAAATACATGTTAGACGGTGGACGTCCGTTGGGAATGGTGGACAAGGTGGATTGGACACAGAGTGCACAAGCTAATCTGGTCGTCAGGAAATAGATCCGTAAGATCCCACCCTTCCGCCTTGGAATGTCGAGGAAGAATTTGGGGGCGCATGCTGTGCAATGCGAATAATCTCATCCTGACTAGTGGCAGCACGCATACCATGACAGCAGGTCGTCGCGAGGCTGCGCCGACTGACCCGGAGTCGGGGCGGCAGCGGACGACAGCGGTGGGGCTGGGGCAAACGTCGTCGCTGCCACGGTTCCAATGGCAGGGGCGTTGCAGAAACGAGGATGCGCACAAATGACTCACCGTGGATGGCAACCGAGTAGACCCGCGTCGACCCGGTGACAGACGGGTCTCGGGAGAAGACCTGAGGCCGGCCCCTCTGCGTCGTGTGACAGACATCGGCGAGATTTTGGCAATAAGCATCGTAGACTAACTGGATACTCGCGCTCCTTCATCTGTCTGCTTCACAGGCCTCCTTTAGCGCAAATTTGCTCTCTTTCTTTTGCGTGTCCGTCATCATCCTATTCCGTCCCCCCGCGCTCATCCCGTGCCGGTCCTCTATCCCATACATTCTGTCCGACTCTCGTCTTCATTCACCGACACCGAAAAGTCATTCATATGAGCCCATTCGTCACTCTTGAATAAGTCTAAAGGTCGCTTGTGTACACAATGAGCTGTTCCTCAGATGAAAACCCCTTTAGTAGTACCACCCAGCAATTAAATTTCCAAATTAACGGTTATTATTCCTTTTAGCCGATCCAGAGATGTATTCTATTTCTGCTACTGCGGTCTGTCTACTGACAGTGAAAGCGTTTAGTTGGCATAGATGTCGGAGGAATTTGCCCCAAAAAGTAATCGCATCTTCATGGACTCAGAGATAGCATGCTTCCAGAATGGCCACAACCGTCATTGATGGACTGAACTCATCACCGAGGCAGTAACAAGCTCAAGGGTCCTCGCATCACTATTTTTGACTGTGAGAAACGTGAACGGACAGGAAGTAGCAGGAATATCGGGAAAAGACATACGTACGAAGAAATGGGACGCTTTCGTAGTTATACAAGCCGAACGGCTAGCAGAGTGAATAACGCACCCTCCTGAATGCAGGTTGGGAGTTTAGGGCGGTACACACGCCTCGTGTGCAACTTCGGGGTGGCACTTCGAGGTAGAGAGGAAACAAACTACTAAATGAAGTCACTTCTCTTGCGGATACCGATTCCTCGGCACCAGAATGGCACTTGCTAAAGGCATGAAGAGAAGCCATAGAACGATAGAAATTCTGTGCAATGCCTCTCATATCCGAAGGTGAGGAAATCTGGAGGGCAAAGAATGAGGGAACATACGCGCCTTTCATCCACATATCTGTACTGACTTACAAGGTACTCCTGCACATTGACCTGAGCTCCGTTGTAAATGAGGAAATGAATGACTTCCCGATGTCCGGCCGAAGCTGCCTTGTGCAGTGCTGTGCATCCCACCTGCAGACATAAGGTAGAATTGGATTTGGTGGCAGGGCAATCTTCCCTACTCTACAACATGGTGTTCGCACAAAAAGGGAAACCAGTCCGCTTGTTACGTTTGAGCTCTTACAGCGTGTCACTTGCTGTCTACAAATTTTCTGTTGTCATTTATCTCTCGTCGGAACAAGGCGTTGGTTTCGCCTATTCACCCTAAATCTCTAGTAGACAACTCAAAAACAAATACCACACTTTCCCACTAATCTATGTGAGCTAATTGAAAGGAAAATTGTTGGGCAAGCTTATACATCCTTCAGGCACCACTGCAACCCGCATGGGCTAAAAATGGCTATCCCAGACCCATGTCAAACATGAAAAATACACTGGTGATTAGCAAGATGTTTTGGATGGTGTAGCTATCAATTCACTCTCTTAATAATAGCTGTTACGTGGCTTTTTTATCCATCTCCTTAACAAAAGAAAGTGCATCTTGATGCTGCATTCTTAACAGCTAAAAAATTTTACTATACGAAGCTTGAAAAGACCTGATTTGGAAAAGAGTGCAAAATTAACGAAATCGGGAGGGTCTTAATGCAATTCAGACCGCGACTGCCTCAAATACGCACAACAAATTAATTCATTCCTTTTATGCAAAATGGCAAAATGAACGAAGGTGACGACTTACTTCGTCTCGGCTGTTCACGTTATTCGCAGGCATGCAATCAAGAAGGATTCTAAGACTATCAATGCTACCACACGCAGCTGCCAGGTGAAAAAGTTGACACATCTACAAGAATGAAAAAAAAGTAAGGAAACAAAAGCGCGGTATATTTAGACGCGGCCAACGATCCCCTTGCTTGGTGTAGCAAACCTTACAAGTGTCCATTATAGGCTTTCAGCGTAAGATATCCCAAACTACTCGGTTATGAGGGCCTTCTAAATACAGACACTCGTCTCATCAAAGTGTGCCCTTATTGATACTCAAGCAGAACTTATTAAGAAGATAACAACAGCAAATAGCCAATATTACACTACAAAGTCTAATGCATTGAAACAGTCAGGCTCCCAATATTAAGATTACCTGAACGATACCAATGCCGACTCGTCTGGAGAGGAGATGGCGTAGGCGTTGACTATCACCGTTGAGAGTTGCGTTTATTAGCTGCCACCGGACGACTTCGTTCATATTCCTAACCTCTTAGCTATATGAGTGATCCGTCTTTCTTTAACTATAACGCTAATGAGAGGAGGTCATTAGCAACTTTCCCGTTCCTATACAAGAATAAGTCAATCAAATGCATCCGCAATTACATGGATTGAAGTTACGAAATGTCCTGCTTGACACAGGCGCCTCAGGATCGCAGATTAGTATATTTCCACACGTTCGACGTATTAAATTATCGTGATCATGCAAATCCATTTAAAACATTTTAAAAAACCCAATGGAGACAAAAAGCCAAAGAGCAATTGATTTGCTCAATTATGTTCATGATAATTATACAAGTAAGATAAGTTTATCGCCTTTCAGTTATTATTATTGCGTCGCAATGATCGAGGCACTTAACATAGGGCTCAGTAACGATTTTTATTGGCGCTTGCCATCTCCCCTAAAGATGTTTCATTAGAGACATCTATGGACAGTGGTTGCAGCCATTACGATTTAGTATGTGCTAATAATAAAGCCCATTAAAGCTATTCAATGTTTCATGAAATGCACAAACATAATAACATAACTGACTTCTGTTAAGAAAGGTTAAGGCGAACAAAACAATTTTTACAAATTTCATGAGTAACACATTAGTTAACCGGTCGAGTAAACATTTAATGAACCATAAAAGGTGACAAGCTCTTAATGAGATCACACGTGCACTCATATCTACGTTCATATCGAAGTTCCTACGACACAGATGTTTCTCAAAGCAACTATCGAAGGAAACATATCATGGAGCCACCAGCGTATTTAATAGAATAAACAACAGTCTAACTAACAATACTAACGATAAAATACACAAAACATTTAGGTAAAGTAAAACTTTACATTTGTGATGTATAACGTCCTTGAGAACGTAATCCCTGGGAAATCTCGTTAAAAGATACCGTACTCGTATCGCGCTGGTTTTGTCAAGGTTGCTGTAAAGTCACCATTAAGTCAAGTAAAAGAAACCCACTGCGATTAAAGAACTTGCATAATATTTCAACCTTTGATTACTTTAAGGAATTTGGGCGATATGTACGCGTACAGGTGTCTTTAATTCAAATTGGATATTACTATAATTTGGATTTTAGGCTATTAATAAAGTTTCTTGATAGTATGACTGAACACGCCCTTTTTGCACAGACTCAAACGGCATAATCACCACGTTAACATTGCTCATATGTGTGCGTAGAAACCATGCTTAATTCAAGAGATTATTAGCCTGAAAAAGGCTCTAAATTACGGGCGATGCGACAAATTATCCGGGGCAAATCTCACCCCGTCGGCTTTACTTCACATCTCAAGCTTCAACTTAACCTCTTCCCAAGTCTATAACATCATTTTGAATATCCATGGACAAAAAGACACTAATAATGACCTGTAGCTGTGTTCTATCCCTTCGTTCCCCTACGTTTACTACCCCGCCAGGAAAATATATCGGGTTAGGAGTTTCACGCAATCGCTCTTCCTTATCAGTCAACTATACCCCATAGAATAGTAAAACCGTTTTTTCGAGAGTATTGACCTTTTTATTTATGTTTCGGTAAGTTCGCTTTTCATAGATCATACCGTATGTTAAACTAGTCTCCTCCACGTCATTAATTCTAATAAATTTCTTTAATGATATTTTAACCTCGCAGCATCCGAGGCTACAGCTTTTATCTTCTCACACCCCATTAAATTAACTGGCTTGAAGAGTACTTGCCAGAGCTCATACCGCTTATTTAAGTTAAGACTCGCGACCCCCCTTCGTACCCTGTCAGCACGTTTTCAGTTGACCATTTTTGCTACAACTTCGCGGTCAATTGCATTGCAAAATGGTTTGTTCCCTCAGAAAAGGAGGGTACACACAACACCTTGTTTTAAGACAAAAAGGATAACATAAAATGACATCACTCCGAGGAAGCGAATGGTGCCTCACAAACCGCGCCCTGTGTACCCCAAGGATTAAGGCATCAGAACAGATATTACGTGCGAACATTCTCCAAGACAGTATATACAGATGATTCCGACATAAGGAATATTCCGGCGTGACAACCAGAGTACATGCATCGTTTTTAGTTCTATTTACAAAAAAGGCGTAAAAATTACAATAGTCCTTCCATTTCACGCATAAACTCTTCATAAGCTGCATCCTTATTTGTCGCATTAGTTTTAAAAGACAAAGTTGATCCCGACACACCCAAAGCTCCACCAGGGACGCTTCCCAGCCTCTCTAAAAGCGAGCAACCAAATGTAGATCATTCAGTGGATCGTCCTCATCACATCAGAAAAAAATAAGAGCGGACTTACGAGTAGCGGAAACAGTGCTTCCCATACGATTTACCGTTGAACTAACACCGCCACCGATTTGGATAAGTCGACCATGGGCGTCTTTGACTGTGCGACGCACCTTTAATGAAGTGGGTACAAAGCGCGTTGCATCACCGATCAGGTTCTTGAGCTGTGGTTTAGCCTCTATTGTAGTTCCGTGACTACCACCAATACTTGCGTCCCCCGCCCCCGACTCCAGGTGAAGTGGCGGTGGGTTCATTGTCGGAGGTGCGGACAGAACCGCGCCACCTACTTAAGGGGAAAAAATCCAAAAATAAAGCTTAAAACTTTGTTCGTTTCTTCAGAAATCATACATTGTGTAACATAAATGAAAAAAACACGAAGTCTTCTAGTCTTCGTGCATAAATCTTTAAGAAAGCGAAGCCATACTTGGGTTAAGCATTAGATAAACTACCAGCCGGATGTGAAAATAACTCATATCAAAGCAATTAGCACCTCATTAATACTTAATGCTTTTGCAGTTTAAGCGGATTCTGAACTTTGAAAAAGACAGCTATCTGCTGTGACTAACAGCAGTGTAAACAGCATAGCGAAACCCTCCTGAATGTAATAACATTTAAGAGTAAATGAAAAAAGGCGGGCACCTAACCTGAACGCTGAAGAGAACCTCAAAAAAACCAAGAAATCGATTATAAAGACTGGAAACTTACGACTATGAAGACTCATGCGGAGGCCGGTGGAGGGATAACCAGGAGCGACAACACCCGGAAAGCCTGGCATTCCGGCACCCACGGGAGGTAACGGTATTTGCGACGTGGGAAGACCTATTGGTAAGAAATAAGGCATGTATTAGTGCCATTCGCTCTCACCAAAGGCAAGTGTTGCTAATTTAGATGCTTTCATTTGATAAACACACTATGGAGACTTAATAGAGCATGAGATAAGAATACGAAGCAAAATTTATGGACTAAGCTGGGCAAAATCTGGTTCCATGATTTTTTCCTTTTATTATACATTTAGTATAAGTTTTAGGCAAGGAGGCCAGAGGACGGAAACATTATGTTTGAATATCTGGTTTTCAATAAAACCAAAATAAATCAATCGAAAATGACAAAGTAAAAATGGAAAGAATTTGTTTCAAAGAATCAATGTCGTCAATTTACCTGGAACAAAACCTGGAGCTTGGACATCATTCTAAAGGTGAAGAGTGGAGTCCAAATTTATAGCAAACGCGAGAAAAAAGGACGACAAGAAACTCGCGATTAAAATTAAGGAAATTCGAGCAACAATTTAAAGATGTGTGCCTGAAAAAAACGTAATGCTCATAGCAGACAATCAACAACAACAGCAATAACCTTTAGTTAAAATACTACACTCCGTCCAAGATTTCAAACCATACCACCACAAAACTCCGAGGCAATGGATAGCTCGATGATAATGAAATGAAATAAAAACCCAACCAACTTCGGCGAATCGAATTCTTCGTTGCTTTGACGGATCAGTTACACTGTTAATATCTTCTGATTCACTATCGGACAAATCTGGAACAGGAAGAGGCGGCGGTCCGGGTGGTTTACGCCCTATCGGGACAGCTCCCGGTGGGGGGCCGGGTACACTAAACGAATTAAAAACCGAATTAATGTGAATGACACTAATGAAGATAGTGTTGGTGACAAAGACCTAACATGGTACATCATATCAACCATAATCAAACCTGAGAGGCTTTTTCAATATCCCTTTCGTAAATGACATTGAAATGCCTATAGGCATTGGCATTTCAGGGGGCAGTCCCAGTTGGGATGGTGGGAGGTCGGGAAGAGGGATATCACTTGCCTTCGTTCTCTCAGCAAGTTTGACCTGTTCTAAACAATGTAATGACATGGACGGAAAGTGCGGGATACCGTAATAAAGCATCATATCGTGTCTACGTTGTCATAGTCTTTTCTAGCCCGAAGCAAATCTTTGGCATATTCAGGATCTTCTTTTTTCTAAGAGGTAATACAGATGAAGAAAAATAACCCACATATAGGGAGACAAGGTTATCAAAAGTTTCAAGTAGACGCTTGCGTTTCCCCTGCAGCACTCGCTCGTTTAAGGATGATTGTACATTCGGATCGTACTCTGGATACGTGTAGCCAATAACAAGGCATACCTTGTTTATCGTACATGGATGCTTCTTCAAGCAGTTGCAAAGCGTCTTTGGATTTAAGTACGGCATGGCGAACAGCAATCCTTTGCTTTTTATTTTTTTTCAACTCCCTCTTTCGAGCCTCTTTGCGGGCTTGATCAGTGGGATTCATGTACTTCCCGCTTTTTGTGGTATTGATAGATCTACGACCCATTATGACCAGCGACCCTCGCAAACCGAAATGCGCGCTACGCTAAATACGTATGAAAGGAAAAATGCTACAGGTAATCACCAATTACCATCTAACTGTTCAAGTTACTTGAAAAAATATATGGACGTGCTGCTCCATATTTGAGATCGCGATTGGCGATCTTATTTATTTATTTACTTATTTTTAGTAAAAGCAATGAAACCCGGAGATCCGATCAGCATGGGAAAATAAACCACATGCCATAGGTCGAGCAGAAGCAGCAATAGGAGATAGGAACAAACCAAATAATGGATGATAAATATCAGATTTTTAGATCCCCCACTCCAATAACCCTCTCCCTCCTCATGGCACCGCGTTGATCACATAAACACATTGTCTCTAATCTTACTTGTTACAAGTAGATAAAGCTAGGCTGTTTGTTGATTTTTGTTTGGTACTACCCCCAAGGACGTAGAGAAGTACATTTTGTCCGAAGAGTGGCTTTCAAGAATCTTGTCTCGTGTAGCCTCAATTTTGATACTTATACCTTGACATAGCATGTCAAATTTACGATTTCCTTATATACTCCAAAGGCGGGTATCAGCAAGTCGAAATCAGTTGTGCAGAAATTGCCTTCTTTTCCTGCAAGAATGTCGCACCCCTGACCTAGGAGCTCATTTAATGTGGTAGAAAAAATCATTGTCTACGATGTCGGAAACATCAAGTTTGTTAGAAAAGGAAAAAACCAAATATAGGAAAACTTTTAGATCAATTTTAAGTTAAACGTGGGCCGCAAATTAACTTTTGGTTGCTGATTTAGTATTCGAAAGCTTATCCCTAGAAAAAAATTGTTGGATGCTTTAAAAGATTCATGGCATGGCCCGAGAAACTCTTTGTGTCATCATATTGATCTCCTGGCGTCAATACTTAGATGCGCAGAGGAACTTAAAACTAACACTAAATATGTAATTATTTCTATCATCTACTCTTAAAAACACGCGAATAAACGCAGCGGAATGCATACAAGTGCGTTGATTCTACATAGCAAAGTCTGAACGCCAAGAACGACGTAACGCAGAATATATGGTCATAATTCTCCTGCTGTATTTCAGTTCGCATGGAAAATTAAGAGACGATGAACGGTTGTGAATTTCGTTAGCCTACCGGAGGTAATCCCTATCGCATTTAGCGCATTACACTTGAGAGAGATTTCACAGTAGTATGAAAGCCGGTGAAGTAAATAACAATATCAACAAGTTTATACAAAGCAAAATTTTGTTACAATTAATAAATGCTTCATTTTGAAATAAAAATCGAGAAATAGTTTTCATCTAAACTGTGATTGACTTACAGTTTTGCGTTTGTTTATACCACTCGTTATTGAATCAAACCTCTGAAGGCAGCACTTTTGGGATCTCAGACCTCGGTGCGGTTCGTTCTTTCCATTCCCGACTTGTGTTGCTTCTATCGTCTGTCATAAACATCTGCCACTTGTGTTTTCCTTATGAGTTGCCCCGTTTGAGTATATAGTTCCGGTTTTTTATCCTTCTTTTGTAATTGTGGGATTTCGGTCCTCTTGCGTGTCTTGGGCATCGTCATCCTACTTCTCGTTTTTATCGTGTTAAATCCGCATAGTGTATCTCTTCTACTGGCTTGTTTATGCGCATAACATCGCCTTTGAAATTATGATTAGTTCATGTCCTTCCTCCTATAGGATTTTATTTTCATATTACCTCAGGTGGTTGCCCTCTATTATAGCATATGCCTCTTGTTTTAGACCACAACCATGTTGAAGAAGAACAAGAATAAGATGGTAAGTGTTTTGGTTACGTCATAGTGTCACCTTCTTAGATTAAAGTCAAGGTGACTACTGCTGAGTCGCAACTTGAGTTTGAAATGCATAAGAGCGCCTTAGGGCAGGATCTCTTCGACCAAGTAGTGCGTACCATCGGCCTCCGTGAAGTTTGGTACTTTGGCATTCAGTACGTAGACAAAGACAACAATCCAACCTTCCTGAGGTTGGATAAAAAGATCTCGGGCAATGATTTCGCACCTGGGTCTGAATATGATTTCAAGTTTATGGTGAAATTCTACCCTGAAAATGTCGAAGAAGAGCTTATCCAAACGTGCACGATTACTCACTTTTATCTTCAGGCACGTGCTCATCATATCTTCTAGTTTTTGTTGTTCTTGAGGATTTCTCACTGTCCGCATTGTCTTCTTCCTAGGTTAAAAACGATATAATGTCGGGGAAAATATATTGTCCAACTGACACTGCGGTATTGCTGGCATCTTACGCTTGTGTTGCCAAGTACGGACCATACAGTCAAGAGACTTGTCCTAAAAGTTTGCCAATTGAGCGACTAATTCCTGGCAGGTATGGTTCCGACAATTTGCTTTTTTCAACTTTTATTTCCTAATCTAATTCCATCATATTTTTTTCTGTCTCACCCTGTTTTGACATTTGTAGAGAACAGTATAACCAAACCGATGAGCAGTGGTTCGATCGGATAATAACCTACTACAAGGACCACCATGACATGTCTCGTGAGGATGCGATGGTTCAATATCTCCAGATTGCTCAGGATCTTGAGATGTATGGTGTGGAGACCTTTAATATTAAAAATAAGAAAGGAACACCTCTCGTTCTTGGTGTTGATGCTCTCGGCCTGAGTGTCTATGAACCCAATAACCTGTGAGTTTTGCCCTCATATTCTTGTTGCACCTTGACGATTTCACTTTTCACATTTTCTTGCAGATTGGTTCCTAAGATTGGATTCCCTTGGTCTGAAATCCGAAATCTCTCCTTCCATGATAAGAAGTTTATTATCAAACCTGCAGACAAATCAGCAAAGGTTTGGTTTGCTTTAAGTCGATGCATGCGTGGAAGTTCATTAGCTTACATTTCCCTTTTTATTTTTTAGGAATTCTATTTCTTGGTGGATAAGTCCAAGGTTAATAAACGCATCTTGGCATTATGCACAGGAAATCATGAGCTCTACATGCGAAGAAGAAAGTCAGACTCTATTGAGGTGCAACAAATGAAGATTCAGGCCAAGGAAGAGCGTGAGTTGAAGGAAGCTGAAAGGTAAGTTGTTATTTTTTGTATCCATCCCTTTTTGTTTTGGAATCCTGTACATGTTGGTTGTGTTCTATCTACCTCTTTCTTATATTTAAGGCAACGTCTAAAGGAGGAGCGTTTGCAACGTATGGAAAATGAACAGAAACTGCAAGAGCTTCGCACTCAAATGCTCCAAAAGGAATCTGACTTTGCAGCAATGACCCTTAAGGTATCCACTTACAAAGAAAAGATCGAGGAACTTGAGTCGTTGCTCGACCAGGAGCGACGTACGCGTGAAAGTCTGCAGAAGAACCAAGAAAAATTAGCAGCAATGAACAAGCAGCTTAAGGAGGTGCGCGTGTTAAATAATACTGGTTGCCTAAAGGGTAGTGCATTTCGCCTTTTTGTGTGTAATAATTTGGTTTAGAAGCGCGATTAGAACACGGACATAATTTATTCCCTTAGACAGTAATAATGTTGATTAAATTTTGTTTCAGTCTTTTTGGTGATGGTTGAAATCCCCGTGTTTGAGCAGTGCGCACCAATGTAAAAAAGGTTTTCGAATCGTGCTCCTGTTTAACGCGAGATTTTTCTTTGTAAGCGGTCAATATTGCTTACCGGTTTATTGCTGCGTCTAGATTTGGAGGTAGAGTACGCTTATAGTGAGTTGTTTAAATATGTTCGATGCGATTACATGGCAACTTTCTCTAACCATTTTAACTCATCGTCCAGATTTTCGAGGGGATTCCTCTAGGTTATATTGCCTTATCTTTACTTTTCTGGCTACCAATTGCCGTTGTTGTTTCAATTGGGAAATTCTGGACATCGTTCCGAACGGTTAAAGTGAGAGGGTACGATAAGGTTTTCATAGAGTGATTTTCCGTCGAACTCTGTGTTTTCAGACGTGGAGTTGATAAACAATGGAATTTGATCAAATTGCTTCCTCGTTTCGAGGATATTTTAGGCCTTTAGTTGATAAGGAAAATTGCAATCATCGGTTCTGCAAACCTTTTTCAAATTCCATTTTCCCCGAGTCGTATATTTGAAATGTCCGGTGTATTGTAGCTCTAAGGTATTCTTCTTTCGAATGTCACTTGTCTTGTGCCCCTCTCAACTGATTGGAGGCAAATGGCTACCTTACCACTCAACATTGCAGGAAACTGAAGCAACAGTTGAGGAAAGAAATCGGTTAATGACCGAACGCGACCAAGTGCAGCGCGAGATCGAGGCCCAGAAGGCAGCTATGGCTGAAAAGGAACTTGCAAAGGCTCAGGCTGAGGCCGAGCTCCGCAAAATGCGTGAGGAACGTGAATTGAAGAGCAAGTCTCACGTCAATGGCAGTGGTGATAGTGAGTGACAGTTGATTGTTCGCGGCGCGAATATGCGTCACCGAATGTTCTTTGTGTGTGATAGGTTAATTTTTCAGTGCATGGATTTTTCTAACCTTGTGCTTTTCTACACCTCCCTTTTAGCTGCTTCGCAAGACGATGAAAGCGAAGGTAAATTAGTCGCATTTAATATCACTGGCTTCGAGTGCCAGTTTGGCGTTCCTGTAATTTCGCCCATTGTTTTTCGTGTCGAATTTTTCTGTCTCTCAGTTTTCTTATTCGTTTTACCCTGGAAGTTTAGTTAGGCCTTTTCCCCATGATTTTTCGACTTTGCGTAACAGTTTTATGTTGCCTAGGCCACTTTATTTTGCAACTCACCGTCACACCACCTAATGTATTTTTCTCTCGTTCTATTTCTCCATTTGTACTTGTGTATTTATGCGTGAATTAGTTAATTCAGTAATCGCTATACGACCACGCGTACCTTCTTATCGCTTAGCAACCTTTGGGATCATGTGCGCTTGCTTTCAAACGTTAAGCATTGACACAAGACTCCAGTGTAGAAGATGCCAATTATTTCAATAATGAGTAATTTGCTTCCAACCGAGCCTCATTTGCCCTGTTCTGGCTTGTAGCAAAGGAGTTTGAAGTGGTGCCCAATGTGAAACGATTGGAGGAGAGTCGTGTAACTGAAGTTTCGAAGAATGAGACGCTGCAGACGAAACTGGCCAACTTGAAGACGGAGTTGAATTCGGCCCGCGACCAGTCGAAGATGCGTGACATTGACCGCCGTCATGAGTACAACGTCCGGGAGGGCAATGACAAGTACAAGACACTGCGTAATATTCGCAAGGGCAACACCATGTCCCGTGTTGAGCAGTTTGAGTCAATGTAGAAGGAGCCCCCCCGTCTGCAGTTTTGACCTTTTCTACTGCCGCTGGTATTCCCTAATCATGCCGTCTGATACTCCGTTTTTACTCTTGCGATACGCAACTCGCCCTCTCATTCTATTCCTTCCTATTCCACCTCAATAAACTGCGACGTCACTTTTCCCCACTCCTGAAACATTCCGATTATTGCTGAAAACAATATATGCTCTTGGTGACTGAGATTCTGCTGGGCTGGTGTGAGTCGGGCGGTGCCAACCATGCACTGGCAATTCATTTGAGCAGTTGTGAACTCTGCTGAACTGATTGTCACAGCGTCGTGGACCCGCTCTGGCGTGTCTAGCGCCATCGTCACGGCAAAGATTTCACAATGTGTGTGTGTGTGTGACCCCGGCTGGTGACTGGGCATCTCGTTGTGCTGGTGCAATTGACGGACCTGAGAGTGCTGTGCTGGAGCGATGGTGCCCCTCCACAACTCAGGTTGCTCCTGATCTGCATAAAGTCAGGCATTGGGAGAGGCATCCCTTTCTCCCCGTTAGGCCAAAAAGAAGTTGTCAAATGACTTTTCGAGGTGACGAGGCGCCTCCTCGGGTCGACGTTACTATTCTGCTGATGAAGGTCGGTCTCGTAATAACAAACACCAGAAATCACTGAAATCGTCCTGCATGTGACGGCCACGCACGGAACCCCGCCTGCTGCGGGTCCCCGCGCGGGTGGTGACGTGAAAACTAATCTCGAACCTCCAGCGGATCGACTGCCACCAGCAGATGCTTTTTTTCTGTGACTTTGTTTCGGTGTGTGAAAATCGGAAACACAGCGGGTTCACCACATCCCGCCTCGACTCAGAGGCCGTTTGTGTGCACAGCACACCCTCATCGCCTGGTCGCCGTTGTGCAGGGAGAACGGCCACAATGTTCCCCAAGCTTGCACAATTTTAATGCATCAAATAAGCGTTTATTTAGAGTGTTAAACCACTTTCCGCGTCCGTTAGAAGTTTGCGTTTTGCTGACACGTTTATTGTTTATCCGCAGACGAAAGAGAAATATTCACAACGAGGACAGCACTGAAGTACGCAACCTCAACCATCATACACGTTGAAATCACAGTAAACACGAACAAAATAACCTGTCCACCGCCGATTCTCCAGTTGGTTTCGCTGAGGCCTTCCGGCCTTACAGTATGGAAGAGGGATACGCTTCATCAGGAAACAAAGAGGGAAATAAAATTTGAGTCCCAATTCGAGTGCGCGGCGGCTAGTGTGGCAGGTACGTTGGTGGAGGTGATTCCATGTCCTGTCACGTCCGCCGCCCCAGCCTCCCGAGACTCCTCCTCAACGCCGGCTCCCTGAACTCCAGGCATCATCCATTTGTCGGCCTCTTCGTTCGAGATCTCTCCGCCGCCGCCGCTGCCAACAGAGGCCTTCCGACGAGACGCCATCTCCACCCCGTCCGTCTTCTCGGTGCGGGCATTGCTACCGCCCCGGAGAAAGGCCAGCCCTCCTGTGTTTAGACTCACGCGTCTCTGTGATGCCTTTCGACGGTTCAGCTCGTTGTAAAGATCCGTGAATACGCCCGCCATGTTGAACTGCTGCGCCTGTGCCTGATGGGCGAGTTAAAAGAAGCTGCGTGACTCGAGGCGTCGGTAATATTCAAAACGGATACTGTCATGTCTGAGGGAATAAATGGAGCGGTTTGTTGTGGCACCTAAGGGAGACGAGTTCAATGCGCAAGTCTACTTTTCTGACACGACCTAATCTCATTACTTTGCGGTGGCGCCAAAACACCATCCGGGGCACAGTGCTGCAACATGCCAGGTTTGATAATATCAAAGTTCCATTCATTAAAAGTGACACCAAAATAATGTAAAAAGCAGCTTGGTTGTGTAATAAGGTTGGTTACGAGCTGGTGGAACAATACCGAAGTTTCTACTAATTACTTTTCATCCTTCGTGATCTGCCATGAGTAGCCGCAAACCCCACCTCCCAGATCTCTTCCATGAGGTCACGAAAGGAGTAAATGAGAGTGGAGTCACCATTCTGAATGAATGTGGCGGTGATGTAGATTTTTAAGTTGATCTCAAAGGCCTTACGAACGAGGTGCGCACCCACGTGCACAAAAGGAGTGACGCACGAATGAAATTGCCAAGTCATAGGTGTCTTTATTCCCTCCTCCCAATTAGCACAGTCCTCGAGGGCGGAGTGACGAAGAGCGGAGGAGGCGCAGTCATCCGCCGCCCCCCGCTCCTCCCCTCCCCCGGCGTGGTCTTGGCCAAGAGGAGGAGAAGAGCGGAGGGAGAGGGCAGGCGTGGCCAGTCAGACGCGCCAGAACGGTCGTGCACGACGTGAGTCAACCCAGCTCAGACGCAGCACTTGCACACAGTCTTGCAACTCAGGAGGCGACTGACTCCAGGTCGTAAGGCCGCTGCACAACGCAGCCAAGTGGGTGGTGAGGCAACAGGATGACGAAACGAGGCCACCTCGACTGTCTTACGGCGCTATCTTCATGCAGCACGGGGCCGGCGGAGAAGGCTTGGTGAAATTAGCATCATTTGTGCAAGACTAATGTTGACGATTCGCGCCTCCGCGTAGACGTACACTTCTGACCGAACCACCCGTTCTGATGAGATAACTTAGAAGGAACAAACTGCCGGGCCTCAAAGAAGCATTACAGGAGCGATGTAACAAGACACCGGCCCATTTATGCGCTCCGTGTGTTGACGCTAAAGAAGACCGTCTTTCCATTTGGCTAAATGCACTAAGATGAGAAGAGAACATCCAGCAACAGATGGGTTCAGTCTTTTTGATAGCTGCTCCCGAATAGCGTTTAAACTAGGAGCGAAATTATCAGTGTCGCCAAAAGTGAACAAACTTTGGCCGGCATAAGGGGTGCAGCGAAGGCTCCGTGTGTCACTGCATGCTACTCAACGGATTCATCAGTTCACAATAATCATAATTTTTTCTGCGAATCCTATGTGCGAAAATCTTCGCCGACCGCGAGATTCTAAATGTCCAAAGTGTTTCAGATATAAAGACTTGCGCGGAAAGGTGGCTGTGTGTGGCAGCCTAACGACCAGGCCATGAGCTAGAAAGAAAGAGAGATGTAGAGCGGGATCGCGAGCAAATCGCATCGTGTGACAACTGTCATTGGGCTGGCACATGATCACACTCGCATATGCACACAAACAGGCCTTTGTTTATGATGACATGTGTGCACACAAGTACGGTGACTTTCCTACCTATAAGTCAGAGTATCGTAGGGAAGAAATGATAAAAAGTAAACGCAAGGACGGGGAGAGTAATGAACCAGAATCTAGAGAATCAAATTACAATAAAGGACCTTGGCGAAAGGAGATAGTGGGTGAAGTTAAGGGATGAATGAGCGAAATTGTCGTCGTTGCTGCTCAGGTTTCCACGAAACTGGCGTCACCGCAGACCCCAAGAGATCATTTTCGCTGTAAAAGCGTTCAGTTTGAGCACACATGTTAACCGGAACACTGAACAATTGCCGCGTGATGGGGTTTATGTGTGCAGAGAAACTTGATACCACCTCGAGAGCAAACGAGGTAGAATTCGCACCGAAAAAAAATTTACAACTTTCTTACAAGGCCATTTAGATAGTAACCAAGTGAAATCGAGGTTTGGGCTGGTTAGGACAGACCTTAGTAGACGAATAGACAAAAAACCGCTAGTGGTCGCGTACGGGAAAAAACGTCGTGATCACTGAAATCGGGGGGCGATTAGCCGATGCACTCCGCCCTGACAAATGTAGTTGAGATAAACAAAAGAGTAATGCAAGCATTATTTGAGAAATAGTGAGAATATTGATGGTCTTAGATTGAGGGAATCTGCGTTGATACGTGTACCGTGTCCCATGGCTCTGTGGCTTGGGTGAAGCGGACTTTACTCTCACTCTAATAGCACAGTCAATGACGTAACATCACAATGCATAAAAATTACGGCGGAGAGAACGAGTTTGGTAGCTTGAACGATGCATCGTTTGACACAAAATAAAAATTGAGAAAAGGAGCAGTTACACAGTGAGCGTATCTATTAACCTCTTAGCCTCCTTCGACGCATACGACAGAATAGATGGAAAGCACATTTGGGAGAAAAGATAAAACTTGTTAGCTTGAATAAAAGGCTATAGGGTCCGCTGAAACGGCGACCGTTAAATAATAAAAACTATTTCCAGGACTACGTTCGCGACGCCAATTCTTAGCAGGCCCTCAAATAGGTTACCTACAAGGTCGTGTGGAATATAGCTACAATTAGCGAGAAAATGCAAATTATTTTAGGGTATTGAGTTTGATTCCACAATAAAGTGTACTTTTGGGAATGTATGAGAGTTTAAAAAGATGATTTTATTTGAAGGCCTAGGGCGGAAGGGCTACAGAAGTTTCCGTGAAATAATGCGAATTTTGTCAGGGAAATTATTATATTTTTAAAGCTTATGCAAAGTGACAGTTTTATGACAAAAAATGTTGCAATGGAAGCAGCGAATGCAAAAACGTTACACGAACATCTTGGCCCAAAATTAAATACACTCTACTTAAATTAATTTCAGTAGAATGATTATATAGGGTAAGGTTGAACCCACTCGTTCCTTATTCAGCGCACACAACTCGTTGAAACCCATGTTGCCTTTCCCCGCCGTTGAATCGTAATCAGGGGGCATTTTCACAGTTTCCGCATATTTTCGTCTTCTCCTGGCCTCTGGCGACTCGTCTAGAAATAAACGTGGGAAGCAGTGCTAGTTAAGTACAAAATATTGAGCTCTGTCCCAGCGTCTAACGGTATACTGATTCACAGCCAGTACGTACTTAAGTTTTGTTGCGACGGTAAAAATTTTTGTTTTAGTGGTGATGGAAAATATTTAACAATGGAAAAAAGGAGTCTCGAAGACTTTGAATCACATGACGAGATCTCAGATATTAGATGATGATATCCTAATTGCGATGGTAAATTCAGATTCTCATAATTATCATTAAAGATAGGATGCCCAAGACAGGATCACCTTCATGAATTAACAGGGATGGCACTCGGCCGACGACATGAAACCGATCCGTTTTTTGCGACGAAATATAACTGGAGATGAGGGGACGCTATAAAATGCTGCCGTACGAGAAAACGACGCCTTTCGTCTAAAGAAACACCTATTCCGGCGCCCAAACCATCACTAATGATGAAGATCCTCGTGCTTGTGTGATAGGATTTTCCCGATATCATTCACTACGAACTGTCTGAATCTGGTCAGGCCATATAAAGAACAAGTTCTTAAAAAACAATCTGATTTGACCCGTTGCAAAAAAAGAGTCCATCAACACAATAACGAGGGGTCTTATGCTGCGAATTCGGAGGACTTTTGTAAAAAAAGGAGTCGAACGACTACCCACACATTGGCAAAACGTATTAGAAATGACGGAATTTTCTTTTTATTTATTAAAATATATGATTCCTTTAGTGAACAAGTGTTGTGCACCAAAAAACTAAAAGCTTTGTTCACTTTCCAGTTAATTTAATAATTGGTGTTTCCTTTAGTATTTTTACGGTAGCCAGATAGTTGTTCAAGTCCCGAGCCCCGAAAATACGACTCTCGAAAAAGGAAAAAAAAAGTAAGGAATCTTAAGTTCTGAATAGCAGCTGAATCGAATCAGGACTACTTGACGACCTTCTTCGAGAATCCCCTAATTGAGACACTAAAGTAGGCTTTCTGGTTGTTGCGAGGTGAGAAAATTCACACCCCATTCGCGAGAGACGCACTTGGTGAAAACCCATTCATTTGTTTGCCGACTAACTTCGCTACTCCTCAGGAAAGAAATGACTCTCATATGGCAGTTCGGAGAGGTAATTTAGCGTCTAGAAAGGCCCAGTGTTCAAGAGCAAATATGATTATAAAACTGCGGGATGGTGACCTTCTCGTTTTTTTATCACAGTGAAGACAGGGGGATTTTATTTCACTCAACGACGCAAATGGATAGTGAAAATAAGATCTTATTTTTACACTACTTGGTACATTTAGTCGAGAAAATGGTCAACTAGACTGTAATTTCCTCAACATTTTGCCTCATGGCCCGCAAACTGTTCGGTCATCGCAATCCCCGAGTCAGGGGCGTGTCGGCCCTTCTCATCCCTTTATACTTTCTCAGTAAATTTTCATTCTATCTTAACCCATAAATGATTTACGGGAAAACGCAGAATATCAAAGGACACGCAATGAAGGGGAGATGGGAGTGGTGGACTGAGCAGGAAGGGGAATTTGTGCAAGGCACCAGACGCTCTGACCAAATAGGGGCTCCCGCAATTATGTGGTCCACTGTCTCGCCTGTTGGAAGAGACACTCCGAGGGGAGAAACAAAAAGGGCGTTGAAAAAAACGCATTAAATGTTAAAGAAAAGACAGAGAATAAAATTTCTCTGTATACGGGGAATAACGGCTAGCTGAATAGTAGGACCCTTGTAGAAAAGCACGATCACATAGGTGGAATACTCAGACGCCCACGAGTCACGGACCACAAATAGTTTGTTTAGTGGGAAGTTTTTGTGACTTGAAAGGAGAGAAAATTGTGGGAACAGCGATAATCTGGTAACTCTGAGTCGCACGAGCACCCGAAGTCGAAAAAGAAAAACCAACTTACACAAAATCTTCTGTGCGTGTTTAAAGGAGATCATCTCCTCCTTTTCAAGATCGGAAGCGCGCTAAAGAACAAAAAAAAGGTCAAAATGTCTTGCGATATGGAGGAAAGTGAGGAGGTAAACAAAACGTGCAATCAAACAGACTCACTGAGCCCGTATTTGGCACCGACTGTGTGCTCTCAGCCATCGAAAAGCTGCTGATTGACCGGCTATCGGCAGGCATGACCATCATGTTTCTAGAGCCATCTACAAGGGATGCACTGGAAATTAAGCTTAATTGCCTCGAAGTAGGCAGAAAGCCCGAGAGATTAAAAACCTAGTAGGTCCGAACTGGACTCAGAGCCAACTATTAGCAATCTTATGAACACTCGATTTGGAATCGCAAGTCGGCAGTGAAGCAACGGATCGTAGGAAAATCGCAAGTCTAAGATTCACTCAAACCGGACGTGTGAATGACCACAGGGTGGGTGGATAGGGGTGAGAGCACTAAGGAAAAGGTCTCGTCCATGAAAATTAATAGCGACAAAAAAACCATAAGGATGCAATTAGAGGGGAGGAAGGAGTGCAAGTGTGCATGAGTTAATTTCAAAAAAAAACAGGGAACACGACTTCCCAAGCATTCGACTCTGAAAGAGTTTCAACGACGCCAGAAAGCTCCAGCGAATGTCCCAACGGCCTGGAGACCTCGACTGCCTGTCCTTCATCCACTCTCGACCCGTAAAGGGCAAGAGTCGTCGACGTGCCCGGGCCAATCGGGACTCCGATCGCAATCGGGTCGATCGGATCTCTAGGAGTAGGGAGGGTTTTGGACGCGGATCTGTCTATTTTAATCCAATTCTTTAAACAAGAACGATAACATAATGAACAAACGACGATCGAGGATGAGGAACGGAACCGTAAAAATGTCAGTTGAAAGTATATTTTAGGATAGGTGAGGAGTCGGGGAGGATAGTGGCAAACTACGCGATGTTCACAGGGGGGACAAAAGTGGAGGAGAGGAACATTTTGTTGAAAGGTAAGGTTATCGGCCCGCTAATGAAATAATGCAATTGCTACAGGTGAAAAGGAAAAAACTAAGTCAGTTAATAAAAGGAGGATGCGTTCTTTGCATAACCAAAATACGTAAGAAACTACGATTCGAGAGTCAGAACAGCTAAAAAGCACAAGAAATAGGCTATGAAAGAGAAAAAGGTGAAAAAAGTGCACGAACAGAGGGTGTGAGAAAGGTCAGGAGAACAAAACACAAAACTCGGTGTGAGTTTGGGTAGTCAAATCAAGAAAAGGAAGAAAACACTTGCCAACAACGGCAAAGCAACCACAAACAAATTAATCAACACGTACTGGCAGGCGTTGGGGGATGCGGAAGAACTGCGCAAGACAAGGAGTATCAACCACACCAAAATAAATTTTAGCCTATAAAAGCAGACACACATTTTTGCGAGCCTCTACGTGTAACAAGGTCTGTTGTGTCACTGTCACATTTGACTGAGGGGCTCATTGCGATTGCAGAAAATTGCCACCCACACGTCGGCTGTCCTGCTGGTCGGCCCTTTAACAAAGCAGCGAAATTCAACTGGAGACCATAACTGCATGGGCGCAGGGTTGCACCGAGTGATTTGAGAGGCACGAAACCCCGAAAGACTTTTCATGTGCGTGTGGTTTAACGTACAACTCGAAGTTGTTTCCATGCCTCAACCGAGCCTACATGCTGACCGATTCATAATAAAAGAGTACCTAGTGAACAAATACCAATTTGTTTTTTTGATAATCACAGAAGTTTACGGTTCATAAACAAGATATTAAACGCAGAAAAACCGACTCCGGTTAAAGGAGTTATTTTAAATATTCTAATTATAAATGGACACAAAACACGACATCAAATATGGCATCTTAAGGAAAGTCTTACACCGAGGCTTTGAGGAAAGAGGAGATGAGTCTGAAAAAAGTCAAGCACTGAAATAATTCGACTAAGAATGGGTCTTTGGAGGAGAAAAAAAGGAAACCTATATCAAGTACGGCGCGAAGAGAAATCGCAGAATTGAATGTTTTCGACGTAATTTAAACGGAAAAAAAATGAGGCAGTTTTTTTGACCCACGGCGGGTGCTTTCTCCCGAAAGATAAATTGTTGTCCCAGAGTTGAGGGTTAAAAAGGCAAAATTCACCAGCGTCGTTGTAAAAGTGTCCGGAAGAGAAACAACCTCTTGACAGATGAAACACAGAAAAAAAACTTGTTATTCAACACGGACGTAGGTTGCTAGTTTTACCAATGTGACTCCGCGGTAATCGTTTCCGTTTGTTTCCCATAACAACAGTCTGAATCAGTGGGGGAGAGGAGAGGTGGGAAAGGGCAGAAGGCGCTGCGAAAACACAGGAATTTGTAATCACGACGGTCAGCGACGATCGTATTCAAAATGCGAGTTGGTCTTAGGCCACGTTTTGTTTGATAACACAACTATTTCGATGAAGAGGACGAATAATTTGTTAGAACGACGTCTCAACTCAGCAATGACAAGAGAAACTCGGGAAAAAAAGAAACCAACGATCGAGTTATCAAGTCTTTAAACACGTTCAAAGGCGCCGAGTGAAGAGTGGAGGGCAATCTTCATTGTACGCACAAATCAGTTTGTTAACAAAAGCCATTGCGAGATATGATAGAATTTCAGGTTTCACCACAAAACTATTTATCAAAACTAAACTAAACTAAACTAAACTAAGTGGGAGAGTGAGCCAAGATCAGATCCTACACACGCAGGAAAGGAATGTCGAAAAGTTCTGCAGTGCAAAAGAAAGCGTCACATACACTGCGCTGCATCACGAAATGCGTCGCCAGGCACGACCCCACGACTCAGCGAGCCGGGAAGAGTGCTCCACCCACTGAAGCGGTTGGTAGAGCTGAAGTCCGAGTTTCCGCTGACGCCACCAGCGCGTGTAACGACCGAGCCGGGGCCCCCGCCGCCGGCCGCAACCGTTGCCGCGGAGCTGCCGAGCATGGCAACGCGGAGGGACTGGAGAGCCTTGAGCGGATCGAAGGGCGGGTATGGCGTATCAAGGGTGGAGGTGTCGAGACCGGCGGATTGTAGAGCTGACCGCACAGACTGGCGGCAGAAAAGCATGTCATCGCCTATCTTTAGTTGTACCGGGTATCTGGAATTGACAATAAGACCTAAGTCAGAGGTTTCGAGACTAGACACCACGAGTGGATGCAGGGGTGAGGTGTGCCACGTAGTCAAAAATAATGGAATATTAAACGGCATAAGCCAACTAATAAGAGGACATATGGCCAGGCCTTATCACAGCATTCCTAAATAGTAACTTGTGGGAATTAAAACTTTTGAATTGCTACCAAGAAGTTAGTTCAACTCGCGTGTAAATGTCATAGGGGAAACAAAATGAGAAAAATATTCTATTTTAAAAATATAAACCAAGCAATTTTCCAGTGAAGGAAGACAGCTGCAGTAAATAAAAGGCGCAATATCCTGACAAGTGGCATGACAGGATTTTAGGTCGCCGTAAATCGGGTATCACCCGGAGTAGACTAATAAACAGTGGCGCCAACTGTCCTCAACTTGTTGCGTAAGTCAGCTCCGCATAAATTTAATCAAAGAGTTCCCGAAACTGTGCAAATAACAGTGAAACGCCTTTTACTACTGATACTAATCGCATGGTAAATAGCGCCGGCTTGAGTGAATCCGAGGGGCTTCATTTGATTGATGGTTCTTTTGCTACTGCCAAGTGACGGGCACCACTGGTGACATTAGTTGTTTCATGGGAAACAACTTAGCAAATTCTACTGGCCCACAGCAGTAGAATCCACACATTCACCTTTGATCGCCCTTCAGTCACCGTAAGGAGGCAGATGGGAGTGAAATGTGACCTGATCAACACATGCGTTTCGGGTGAAAGTGCTACTGCCCGTCATTTTGGTGGAGTGACAAGACGCGACAGCACAATCATTGTCGTGTGTGGGTATCACCCGTTTAAATGATGTCATATCGAGTGCTGGGATTTTTGCTGAGGCAAATGTGAGTGGTTTTTGCATAAGAGTATTAACATCACGCCATGTGATTCAGGTAAGATAGGCACAAAAGCTGGGGTCCACAAACTGAATATAAGCAAAAGTTATTGTAAAAGGAAAGGAATAAAAAAATGGGATATGCAGATGAAACGGGAGCGTGCCAATGAACGATCGTGTGCTCTGAATTAAATCAGAATGCATTTGTCGGTGAACAGTAAGAAAATTTGAATAGTAAAGTAGCAAATAGCTCCACAAAAGAAAACCCCCATCAGAGCCTTAATGCATGAGGGGTAAAAAAGTAAAAGTGGTCTTATAAGTGCACTCGATAGATGGAGCCGTGAGAGTAGCGCGTGATGAAGCGAGGGAAACTTGGAATATCGTCAAAACCTCACTAGTCTCATTGGAGCACAAAGCAAAAAATATATTATAACGCTAAACGCGTGACGCATTCATGTGAAATGTTTCACAACAACCGTGGCGAACATTGCTGCCAAAATCGCATTCGATAGAACTCAGTATCACTAAGTGAAAAAGAGGAAATATTTCACTGATCAAGTCACATTGGCACGTCAGCCTTCCCGAATGCTCTAAGCAGTACCACCCGCAGGGGCTGGTGTCCCGCCCACCCACGCAGTAGGTCAACCCGATGTCAGTTGTTTGGCCAGTTGTTAATGGCCACTTGGGAGCAGCAGTGGTCACCAGAGGGTGCCACCATCCAACAAGGTGTCGTCTCGAAAGCGACGTCATGTCAATTAGCGCGAACACGTAAAAAGCCCACTCCATCCCGTATTTCCGAGAGATTCCGGACACAGCATTAGCATGTTAACATCGTTAGCACTCAAGTGTATAATAGTTTAACGAAATGGCATAGGAGTGGAGAGTGAGTGGCATCGCATGATGAGCGCTTGTCCGACTGAGTCCGAGCCTGGTGCTCTTCGACAAAAAGGATGTTATGTCCCCTAAGAAATGGTTTGACGCCTTTATTGCTGCGTAGATGTCGAGGTGAAGTCGACCCAGCTTCCACTTCTGCGACGTAGAAGCCTTGTGTGCTAGCCAGTGCCATTCAAGAGCCTTTCGGAGCGGATCCTTGCTCATCTCAGAGCTTCCGCACTGCCTCCTTAACGTGGTTGATGAGCATTTTTCGGGGATTGCAGTGACGAGGGTTTTGAAGTAAGCCAAAGATGCCAACACACCGCAGAGGGGATGTGTGGTTGCATGATAGAGTTAGATAAAATGAGGTCTAACGAAAATACCAGTATGGTTAAACGCAAGCCAACGGCTGATTTAGACTACTGCAAGGAAGGGACTCACGTTTCCTGAGTATTTTTGCGATTGAAAGCGATGTCTGGAAGGAGATAAGGAGCTCTCTCCCGGCGTGCCTTGATAACCTGGAAGATGGATAGAAGAAAAGAAACAGGTTTTAAGTGGGCATATAACGCGAGACTTGGTTTATGATTATAAAGCAACGAGCAGAAACATCAACCTGTAGGCCTCCTCCTATCAAATCATCCAAGACCGCTTTTGGACGACAAAACAAATGCAAAGTAAAATCACCGAAATATACGATGTCAAAAGAGAGTAAGAAAATTTGCGGAGCACAAGCTGAGTGGAATTCGACTGAAACGAGTTAAGGCGTGGAATCATGAAGACATAATTTACTGTGAAAGAGTAGAGTCCACAAAACTGATGTACGCACATAAACATTATGAAACCAAAATTCATGTTCTGTTGACGGAGCTTGTCCATCATAATGTGTCACCAAATATTCGTCTCAAGAAAGTGATTTATTGTATCCAAATTGGTCAAGATGGAGGGGATCTCAACACTTGTCAAACAAGTTCGACAATTATCTTCTTTTGAAGAACAAAATGCCTCTTGAAAACTATTTATCTATGCATTACGTGAATGAAACACCACACGAGGTGGGTAAAATGCCTGCCATTAAACGAAAAAATGGAGAAGACAGAAACGTTAAACAAATGTTGGGAGTCTGACACTGCGAGGAAATAAGCTCAGACGGCGAGTTAAACGAGTTAAAAGTCCACAAACCCTTAAACTGATACATCGACCGGGAAGGTCTTCGACGGTACTTTTAAGAGGACACGAATTGAGTCGGCATTCACAATCCTCCCCCATCTCCTCCCAGCCAAAATCACAAATCCACAAAACATTTTTGGGGGAACAAAGGGTGCAGAAGACGCAAAGAATGAGGTCGAGTGGGAGCCAGCACGAAGTGACACTAATGCGGCGGCTGGAGCCTCCTGACATCAGACAACAGTGACAGAAATAAACACTCTCACGACAGACTTCCCGTTGATACCAGTTATAATAGTCAGGGCAAAGGAGTCAATTCAAAAATGTGACCTCCCCTCGAACATAACAACTAGAGTAAAGTGGTAAGCTAAAGACTTACACTTTCCACATGGGAGAAGAGGGACTCTTTGAGAGGAGAGATGGGAACAATTATGGACATAACAGTAGCAAGGACAGCGTGGATGGCACAGAGATGTGGCAGGGGAAGAGTGTCATTGGACTCGGTGGTCTTTTGTTGGACAGCCAACACTAGGCGCAGCAGTTCCACCAGAACCTGCAAATAAAAATACGCGTGTCATTTGGGAAATGGTTTATTCATCCCTTCTTTAATTCATTAGTTCATGAACTTTCCCTTTTCCCTATTCGTTTTTCTTTCATCCCCGGGCCAATCTGAGCATTTAATCATGATCAGTTCGTTAACGGATTTGGTCACTTTTTTATTCGAGTCTTCATTTGTTACTACTTATGCACTCTCGCATTCAGCGATTTGCCTTCCCATCCCTCGAAATACACTGTTATGAGGCTGACTAAGGCCGACATATTTCTTCTCAAAAGTGTGCTTTAAAGAGCCGCAATCAGGCACCTCCGGCATCCAAAGGCTACTGGTGTCCGGGTCCACCGATGTTAGGCGGACACCAAACAGCCTTATGATGAATTGAAACGCCGCGGACGTGGAAGATTCAAAAAGATATAACGGTCAGGAAAACAAGAAATTCCGTAAGATTAAAAATAAACAACGACTCTAGTAGAGTTAGAAATGAGGACTTTTACGAAAGAGGGAGACGAAAAACAACCTCTTCGGCGCCCATCTCGAGTGCCACAAGACCGATGGTACACATCAGGTGTTCAAGGTTGTCAACTTTATTGCTGGGATCCTGGATCTGATGGAAGATGTTCTCTGTCAACAAGTAATCAGTCTGGGGAGAAAAACAGAAAATGATGAGTGTGTGAAGTAAACAAACACAAATTAGCCTATGCAAATCAGCCGAAAAGTTGGATTTTGCTTTAAAGGACCTCTTAAGAAGTCAAGGAACTTGATTTAAGGGTAGACATTATTATTATCTGCGCAACAAATCATTGCATTACATTAGGTAAAGAGGTTAGTCGAAGGGAAGTTAGTAAAAAATACCTTTTTCATGAATAAAATATCTTGTCTTGAGGGCTTTTCCCAGGTGTAAACACTCGTCACATCTTCAAGGGGGTAAATTCTAAAAGAAAGAGACATTGATTCCGCGACACCACAAACACAATTTGAATAAAGCACTTTCCAGATGGGCTGTCTCAAAAAACAGAGTTTCTTCTCCACTTCCCTCAACTACTCAACCCGATACTCCATTACACCCACCAAATCACATGATTTTCGTCCATTTACTCAATGTTTCCTGTCAGATTCACTAATTGAAACCCAAATTATCTCCTCTCTGGAGGTTTGTCGTAGACTATCTGGTGTAGAGATCTTGAAAAGGCCCAACTATGCAGATTAGCGTCACTGCAAGAGGTGTGCAACACAGATGGAAGGTGATGAGGAGTTGGACGCACATGAAGTGGGAATCAAAATATGAGGCATCTACCAGGCCAGGGAGGGGAACTTGGACCATTCAAAGCGGTAATTAGACTTAATTGTTTAAAAAACAATGCAGCAAATAAATTATCAGTAACCACCGCAAAGTAGATCAAAGTGTGGAAGAATTTGGTAGTTCTCTGGAGCAACAGAACCGCATTCATTTGTGCCAATGTGCACTTATTGCACTGCGTCTACAGTACAACGTTCAAACCATCAATTTTGGTGCTTCGAGGGAAATCTTTGTTCCCAAAAATCTAACAATGCTTTCAAATGATTCTTTGTAATTTTAATTTTGTTCAAAAAGATTTCTGTTTTGGCCGATTTAGTCTGTATCCATAGTAAAAGACGATAAAGATGGCAAAGTCAGTACAACCTGGAAAATGTAGGAACAAGTCATTAAGTAAAGCTTCTGGTATTTCTGTGTATAGGTGCTCTTTTTCGACTTCGCTTTACCGCTCTTCATTTATGCCGAGAAATGACGATTGACAGTCTAAAGCTTTCCCTCACCTACCTGACTTTGAGCAGTTTGGGCGCATTATTGTGGCGGTCAATGAGAGCATGGAGGATCTTTTGGACGTAAACGCGGATGGATGCGTCAGGATCCAGAGCCACTCCGCAAAGCAGGAGGCGCAAAAAGTCGGAGTCGATCGCGTTAGAGATGGCCACCGTTTGGTACTGTGTGGCCACTGTGAGCATAGTCTTCACCAACACTTTTACCATCGGCTTCGAGTAGTCCTTGGTGTTAGAGCGACCGCTGAAAATAATGAGCAATTATTCTTGCACTCAGGTAGTAGGCCACACTCACCTTGGAAGCGGGTCGAAATTGAGAATAAATTTGAGGATTTCAATTTTTTGAGCATCGGGAAGGTTTTTGGCAAACTCCGCAATTGTATTCATCACCGCGTCATGGAAACGGTGCTCGTCAGCTCCAACACCCTTCGAGGTCTTTTCAATGCTGGATCGTAGAATCTACAAATACTGTGGCAGTCATCCTTCCCTTTCCCCACAAGGCCATAACACGCCTTATTAGTAGATAAAGAAAGGTGTAGTTGATTACCATAGACTACTTTACGATAGAAGGCTAGGAAAAAACCGAGTCTAGGATCAAATCCACATGAGACATCCGATAGGTAAACTTTGTAATGAGTTCATACTAATGACCGTGTATTTAATAGGAAGTAACAAGTGTTCTCCGCTATTTCTAAATTCACCATAGGTGAAAGCGAACTACTGTCAACCCAAGACGCAGTCAAAAGCAGCAATGGGTCCACAACATTCCATTGACACAATTGGGCGCATCTACTTAGGTGTGTAAGGCGATTTCGAGCGGCAGTCTCACTATGCACATAAAGCTAATTTTATTTGGGCCGATTTCGTCACCAGTCCAGACGAATTTGACAGTTGTACTATGCTCTTACGTGTGTGGACAAAGACCTAGAAGTCCTTTGAATGACACAAGGCCCATGTGTCCCAGGTCAAACAACCATTCTGGAACGGAAATCATATCTGCTAATCTCAGTCTCATAGCAAGATCCCTTTGAAGTGGGTCAACAATGCGGCTACAATCATGCTCGAGAGGCGAAAACGGTTTACTAGGGAGAACCGTTGGAAAGCACATGGATTCCAGATCGAGTTCTTCCACACCGTCCAATTGCCTCTATGTGGAGGTCATCTTGATGATCAGGAAAGGTACATCGGTAATAGCATTTCGCATTTTTACGTTTATGAGATGTGTGAACGTCCGTTGAAAACTCATTTTTTACACGTTAAGATACATTTGAAGTTCAGTGTCAGACATCCAGAGGATTGTAACGCCGACGATGTCACCCACTAATGAGAATGAAGAGTAACCGTTTTGGCTCCTGTTGACGTGTGATAGCGTTGTAGTAGTTAATAAGCACACAACTTCAACAACTAAAGAGAAGTATGTCAGCCATACAAAGAGGTACGGAGTCAGGACGTCCAGATGTTCATGTGAGGCAACATACTAGGTAGCGTATATGCTTGAAGACAGGTCTAAATAGATCTTCACGACCGCAGTTCTTGGACCACGGCAGGTGAAACATCTGGATGACCTTACTTAGTAAATCTTTATTTGGTCAAATGTAAATGAAACGATGCGATAACAACCGAAAGCTCAATGACAGAAGACGAAAAGGCCGAACCAAGATGGTTTCGCTAGGTGGATAGTTACATGCCAAAACTTTGCATTGGTACGTTAGAGGCAGCGAGAGATGCATTCCAAATATCGTAAGAAGCTCATCTCTTGATGTTATTTGTTTTCTACAATTGGCTCAAATGCCTTCCGTAAATTTTTGAGGATTGGAGATTATTAGTAAGGCAAGTCCACGGATGCGCTCTCAACACCCAAGTTAGTTAAGGCAGATGGCTTGACAGAGAACAGGTGATTCGGCATGCAAATGTAGATTCCTTTAAGACTAATCTACATTTTTTAAACCACATTATTAAGACGGAGTCACCCCCTAAATCTAGAACTCAAACCTAAGTGGATGCCGACTGTGCACGAATATCAACGGGAACGTTCAATATCTTAAAGCGAAAGGGGAAAACACCTAAGAAATAGCAAAGTCGGAGAAAAAGGATAAGAATTGATACCTGGAGAAGAGCTTTAAAGTTGTGAAAGACATCAGGACCAATCGCACCCTTAGCAAGAGTGGTGACTGTCTTATCGATAACCTGAAACCGATAAAAAGGGTTTCATGAGTAGAGCATTTATTTTGCTAATACCTCCCCCCCCCCGAATGTGAAACGAACCCAAAAGTTTGTAGTTGCGATTTTTATTTACAGTAAGCGATTTTAATTTCGACTTTACCGCACATGAAATTGGTAACCCAAGGTGTCTACGTAGTTGTCTTCGGAAGTTATTAAATTATCCGCAATGAATGTGGGTAGGGCACCCTTGCACTTCAAAACATCTTGGCAATTAGAGCCCACAATTCTCAGCTTACGAATGGGCACACCTCTGAACCAGGACTGTCTTTCAAATAACATGATACTGCAATTGTACTGGCGTTCAAGTCCCATCAGAGATCGCTCTGCTTTTTTATCAAATACTCGCCACTCTTCGATGCCCGTTTGCTTAACAGGGGTCCTAATGTAGACCGTCAGAGCCACTCCTCCACCGGGCAGGAGGCTGAACCCTAGAGGAGCTCGTTTTTTAGGATGTGGATGTTGATGTTGATGGTCAATAGCACCCTCATCGCCACGGGAAACTGGTTTACTCTTCCCTTTAGTCAATTTCTCTTGATGGGGTTTAGCTTCTTCCAATAATTTGAGTACTTTCTCAATGGGTGGAGTAGGAGAAGATGAATCGGAGGCTGCGGGAGTCAAGGAATGCGAAATTGAGATGCTGCCACTCTCGCATTCAGGGCTGCTGGGCGGATTACTAAATTCCAAATTACCCAAACCGGCCACTTCAAGGGCAGGATGATTACTGGCGGGAAGAGACTGTTGCGGTAATGCGTAGGGCTTATTGCTACGAGTGAATTGAAAACGGGTAAAAGATGGACAGTCGTACTTTCGAATAGACTGTCCGGCCCCCATGACGCCGCTTTTCCCAGCAAAGACCGACCGAGGGCACGTGCAAATTAGTGCATTATATTGATCGCAGAAGTGGGCAAGGGGAAGGGCGGGCAAGCTGAACTAGCTCTCGAACAGGCCACCAAACTCCGACATACTTATAAAACCTTATTTTACAATTGTAGTAGTAACAAGTATTTCAGAGGGTAATAGTTATCGACAATAAGCAAATGTCGACGAAATATAACTAGTAAAATATCAAATTAGGATTCAAAACAATAACCACGAGTAAAGGAAGATTTTGGTAAAAAAAATCATAATAATAGATTGATAGCCCCGGTGCTTTCAGGAAAGGATACATAGATAGAGGCCTACTGCAACTTACATCATAACACCTAAGTGTGAATAGAAGGGGTCACATAATGGGGCCAGAGAAATGTTTAAACAATAAGTACCTAACCTGAGCAACGGAGAAAGGACGTAACATTCAAGCTTTTTGCGGAAAGTAGATAACCTCTTACCATTACAACAGAAATCCGTTGCAGGGTAGTCAGTCGCGTGTCATTTTTCCGCAGGTATTTAATGAGCTCCTTTACGAGATTGTGGGCAAATTGCATATTCTACAAGAAATAAAACCAAGCGAATTGAAGGAAACAGAAACACTTAGCAGAAGTTGAGGATTTAAGAGATTGTGGGTGAAAACAATTACCTTAATGGAATCCAGTAAATACCCGAACACCAGAAGGGGAAAATCACCAGGGACCCAGAGTCTCTGATTATCAACATAACTAAAAAGAAAAAAACAGAGTAGATGGTATGACGCCAAATCGTGCGCTTTTCTGTCCAAATTAGGCAAAAGAATTATTCCTAACGGTGTGATATTACGTGCAAGTAGTTGCAAAACAAATAAAGAAGAAGCTATTCACGTGATCATAGAAGAAACGACAGGGATGAGATTAGTGAAAGAAGCACGGCACACAACATCCTTAAACACAAAAACAGCTTGGCAACCAGGTTCGGATTCATCTGCTTCGTTATCATTTGGTGGCCTAAAAAACGTAAATGAGAGCCAATCAAAAGAGAAATAACTTAACTAAGCCAATAAATCTGAAACCCAAAGGGAACTAACAAACCTCTCATGAATATTAAATAACAAGGCCGGAATAATCTTCTCCAGGCTCTGCAAGGCATTCATTCTTAATTGACCTCTCGCAGTCTTCCTAACGACGCCTTGAAGTCCTTTGATTCCTGCCACACGAACCCTATGTAATGTAGATATTATATGCGTCGCTCAAACTCAACTTCTTCCGTTCAACTTCGTTTGGAAGCTTAGAATAAGCCATCCTAGTAAAATGATCTACTAGATCATCGTATTCTCGATGATAACTAGGAGCGTCTTCCTCAATTTGAGAAAATGTCAGGAACTAAAGTGGTGTAACGCAAGTTAATATGCTTACCGATTTAGTGCCAAGCAACTGAAGTTCTGGTAAGTCTTGTTCCAGTAATAACAAAACCATTTTTAAAAAGCTAGAGTCGAAAAGGTTGAGTTTAAGGCGATAACAGGTATTAACTAAGGCGTTAATGGCTTCCATAGTTATATTGACGTTTCTAAAGACCTTAGAAAAAGTGAGTCTTTACGCATAATTTCGGTGATGGAGGTCAGAGAGCAACCGCTTGTGCAAGTATTTTGCAATATTATCCAATTTATCGGGTTTTCTAGCACAATGACACACTAATTTATCGATCCCCTCCTAATAATTAATAAATCTGATTCCGGAAACGATGCATTACCGAATGGTTACCGGTGTAAATATTGTCTACGACTTTCACCCACTTCGGCCTGCAAGGACCACAACCGAAAAGGAGGCGCCCGCCCAGACGCCTAGGCATCGTGGTTAGAATCTAATGGGCTGTGGCGATCGAGCTGTAAGTTCTACTTTCTACCAATCAGCTGTTGGCATTAGGTCGATGTAAAGGGTTACTCCAGAATCTACGTTAAATAAATAATGCAGCAAAATAATAAATGTCGAAATCCATACTAAGCAGGTCGCGTTTGGGCAACGTTTTCACTTTGTGGTTTTCTTATACTTAGATGTCGAAAGAATTTGCCGACTTATTACTTGAGATTAAGGACATAGTGATATGCATCAGAATTGTATGTGTTACTTACACATGAAATACAAAATGGGCGTAAATTCGTAAGGATTCGAAAATCACATTGTATAGTGTGAATGCATGAAGTGGGACACATGATTCCCTGCGTCTCGAAAGATTTGCAATCGCATTTTGACAAATGGTAAATGACAAAGGCAAATCAGCAGAAACAATTTAAATTGACTGCAGTGTCACCTCCATATTGGAATTGGTTTAGGTCTACGGCACTTATTTTTATATTTATGGACTTTCGACATTCATCTATGCATTAAGATAGAAGTTTAGGTCCAACCCCGTACTTTGAGTATACTCGCGAACTAACGTCTTTTTAGAGATTATCCGGAGGTTTTTCTTTGAATTCTTGAAGGTAAATGAGACTCGAAAGCAATTAAATATGTGGTTTGCTTCACCCGGCTTACATTATAAAACTCGGTCATTAGTTCCTGGAACGTCGATTAAATTCTGGCAATAAATATAATAAGCGCTATAAGTATATAATCAGGAATTCATCCCGAATACTCACAACACAATTTTAAAAGTATATACTTAAGTAACAGAGCAAAACTCAATTTTAGCACTTAAGATATTTTTTTGAGTTTGTTGCCTCATTTTCCTATCGATGTATATGAGCTTTCAAGGCGGTTTTTCGTACATGCTTTCATCCGTTGGATAAAAGTAAGTCCAATTGCAGGCGTCGTTGTAACGCGAAAGAGGAAGCTAGGGCAATGTTAGTTCCCAATGCATGGAGTCGTGCTATCATAAACAAAACAGATATCGGGCTAAAGTTAGACAAACCAATTATCAGTTTAGAATGGAGATAGAAGCCCGTAAATACTCTCTGTGTGGAAAAAGTAACGGAAGGTTTTATGTTACAGTGAAAAGGTCAAAGCCAACGGTGAATTATTTCCTAAATAAGTTTCTTTACATGCGAAACCCTGATTTCCGAACAGCAGAGTACAATTACAAATTAAATACAATACAAATTAATTGCCAAAATTACGATCCATCGCAAAATTAGGATGACAAACCCGTAGCATAGGACCAAGAAAAATTCTTAATAATCCCTAAGAGCCTTTAAGCATAAAATATAGTCAATGCCAGTGTTTCTCTATCGAGGCCGTTTTTCACTATAGGTTAGTCAATGGCTGCATATTTTCAACACCAGGTGTTTTTGTCAAAATGAAAAGTGGAATAGTTGATAGCCTAATAACGCTAAGCTGATGACCTTAGTAACATTGGCATACGTGATAAGTTTATTCTACTAGCCTAACTCAATTGTATAACAAATGTAATCATTACACGGAAGCCAAAACGCGGCGCGATTGTGGCCGTTGTCATCTAAAAACCAGACGTTAAAGCATCGATTTTTTAAATCTTTTAATTTTAACTAGTCATCGGAACATGTTCCTCATGATTTTATTGTTTGTGATTTGATGGTTGAGCCACCACGCATCTGCTTCTTATTACCCAAGACATTGCAATTCACCGCATTTTGTTGGCCTGTACAAAGCGCGTATATTTGCTCCTAATATTGTAACCGAAACAAATGATGTCAGATTTCAAATAAGCGTTAGACTTTTATTTTATCGTAACAATTCGGGCTTGTGCATTGAGTCACGCGGGCTCTACGGGATGGGGTGGAGCGTGTTTCTACTGCGCCTGCTGCATTCGCTGGCGTTGATTTTGTACGCATCCGTTACGTGGCTTTACGCCGAGTTTTTCATTCTTAAGCATGTTGTTAATCGATATTGGAACGGCGGTTTGAATTATACAGACGCACCATTTCTCCACATGGATAAGCCCAGTCATGATTTGGACCACATTGCATTTGTGATCTACGAGGATGATCTATCAATTCCCATCATATGTCAGTTGATACTGATATGTGTCAATCTCCAAATCAGGGACATTTCGATTACGGCGAAGTCGAGTAGGGTATTTGTAACATCTCTTATGAATAGTTTCCAATTCGTCTGTTTGTAAGTTGACACGGTCTTATTTGGCAAAAATTGATAATGTTGACTGCTCCAAAAATAATTTATCTACTGGTGTGGAGAGTCTGACAGGTAATGTTTCCACTTTTAGTGGTTTACATATTTAGTTCATTCCAAAGGCAGATCCTCGAACGTCAATTTTATGAATCTGAACACTGGGCATTATTTGTTATCATCTGCAGCAAAGTTTCTTTCTTCATCCTCCTTATCAGAGGTTACAGCAAATATGATTGACAAAACCCTTTACTGTATGGTGTCTTTAATTTAATTTTTTAAAGGCATTTCTCCGATCTCACCGGTCGCCCTTACCATACTGTTCGGTTCGCCATCTCTTGTTGGTCTTTTGCCTTGGCACAGCAGAGCAACTGAGATTTTGTAGGCTTATTATTTTTTCATGTCATTCTGGGCACACAATTCTGCCAATTTTTATTTGAATGCGTAGGTTGCTCTCAAATCGTGGCAATTTTGCCAATTTATGTACACTTCGAGTAATTTAGCAAATGTCTTTCAAGCCTATCTGATCGATACTTGTGTGTTCAATTTGTTTAAATCACTAAACGGTTCATTTTACCTCTTAGCAAATGGCCAAGTCACAAACGCCTAGATTCCTCCGATTTTATTAACATTCTCCACCTCTACTGCGGAATTACGAAACGACTAGGTCGATAGCCCGCTTGTTCCGTCTGTTCTGCTCCTGTCCTGTGAGAATTATTTTTCTTAATTCTGATTAATCTGGATACCCTTGTAAATTTTCTTTATTTGTACCTTTATTAATTTGAAATAATGCTTCGTGCTATCTTTGACTTTTTATTGTCCGACGTAGCTACAAAATAGCAGTTTTCTCGTAAGAAAGGGATCGGTTTACTTTCATCTAATGCGTTAAGAAATTTGCCACTAAGCCTGCGAATGCTACATCAATTGAAGTGCAAAATAAGTACTTGTCCCGTTTATGATGCCCCTTGTCAGTACAACCTCCACGCGAGACTGGTACGAATTCCGTAGGCTCATGTTGGGAATTTTTCTGTTGAAGGTTCGAAAATTTTATTCCGTTATCCAGGGGCACCCATTTTTGCCTCGTCCTAGTCGATTTTCTAGCTTTGCCATTGTAAAGCAGTCAGTCATTTTGCTGAGGTATCACTGCTTAAGTCTCGAATACCAAGATGTCGTTTTGTAGATGTATCAATTGAGCTTTTTATCAGAAATAAGTATGTAGGTTGCTCCAGTTGAATACTTCGCTAGCTATTCAGAAAGTAGTAAAATTGACCACAAGTTTGTATATTTTCACATAGATTCGAGTATGTATACAGACTAACAGTAAAAAAGTGCGTAATGGATATATATGTGGTTGGAAGTAAAAGAGAAAATAGGGCTGTCAGAGGTAAGCCTGCCATCCGAAGTACATACGTCCGAGATTTTTGGGGTCGGTTGCGGCTCGCACGAGAAGGGCCACGTGTCCAGCGGGCTTGAGAGTGCTCAAGGCGCCTTCTACCGCTCCCCCAGCTGCTGTTCCCGTGGTCAGTCCGCTGCCACCGATGCCGCCTACTCTACCCGCCAACTTGTCGCGCACTGTCAACAGCACTCGCGCAGCCAGCTGGTTCACCGAGTCTGGGTTTGTGTATTGGAAATAGTGACAGACTCTGAGGCGTTGAATAAGCATTGAAGATCGTATAAAGGTTTATCAAGGCCAGATAGTCGTATCGACGCAATAGCGATACTTTTGAGGTACGTAACTGGGGAATGGCTAACCAAATTGATACCTTAATAACTCAAATCTATCGGGAGTTAATTTCAATCTAGTAGCTATAGTCGGCCGAATAGTCATTATGATGTCAGGTCTGTGTAGATTGTTTGAAATGAGGGAAGTTGAGACCCACCTCGAGGACGCGATGCACCGGGTGTGGGCCTGTGGTGGAGTGCAGTATAGGAGTTGGGATTGCAGTGGTAGCAGAGCCGAAGGTGAAGCTTCCTCCACCCGCTCCCGGGAATGCCGAACAATCTGCGCGCCGCGCCTCCAATGCGCAGAGTTGAGCCGGCGAGAGCAACCAGGAGTAAAGTGGGTCTTCCAGTAATACCTGTCAAACGCATACAGATGCTTTTACAAATAGATAGGCTAGAACAAATGAGAGTCGCGAAAGGCAGATCTACCTCTACAAGAAGAATTACAATAGCAGGTGTAAGGAGGACCAGAAAAATTAAGACATTTTGGCTTCTTTTTATACCGAAAAAGAATCTTCGCATCCCGATAACGAGTGCCAGGTATACCACACTGCCAACCAGTGTCGGAGGCAGGCAGCGACGGTCAACGTAACCTCCCTTAACGTTTACTTAATATTTAGTTACGAAGTCAAGTTAAAACGCTTACGAAGTGCTTACATCGTATTGCTGAGTTTCTATTGTCTATGACGTAGAGGAATAAGATACATTTTGCAGTCCTTAGGGCATCACTTGTAAACTTTTGACGAAACGGTTGAAAACAGTCTTACTGTCTGCAGTAATTACGCACGGATTCGAAAGGAGTGTTTGAAATAAAATCAGTGACTCTCGTCTCAATACAGGTATTCACATCGGTGTTGAGCTTTTTGACCTAATTTGTGGCCTGCAAGAAGAGGGCAATCCATCAAATGCCATTTTTGATAAGTATTTCAAAGACACAATAATCCGGATTTAAGAGTCCAGATTCAATAGCATATGTCTAAGCTTTGCCTAAATCACTAAAACACCGAAAGAAAACAAAGAGTAGGTGTCTTCGTGTGGGCTTTGCTATACGCAAAAGCCCAATTTGGGATTTTACTTGACAATACTCTACAAAGACTATTTTTAACTCACGAAGGAGAAGTGGTTGTTCACATTGGATTTTCACAAACAAAATAATAACAGAGTTACTTTACCCCGTTGTCGCCACTGTCCACTAGTCCAGGCCTTTTTTAGCCCGTGATTGTTGTCACCTTGATGCTTCCTAATAAAGTGGCGACATTTTGTCTTAAATTAAGTGCCAAATCGATATCGACAGGACGGAGGCGGAGCCACCCACCCACCCACCCACCTGCCCGCGCGCAGTCGCTGGCCTGGACAGCAAAAATCGAACTTGTTCGCACGGCTCGAATTAGCTCATCGTCCGCACTAGGTCCGCTGAGCCAAATGGACATTTCATTTTCAAATCCAAAATTTCACAGATACTGTCATTAGTCGGTGTTGCACGTACGTAAGGGTAGAAGAAGGGACCCGGTTTATTCGTGTAGTGACTAATTTTCACCAATTAGAGACAAGTATATCCAGAAGACTGGTTAAACTTAATAGTCTTGTTATCTATCCACTCATCATAATTATAACATTCTTTCCTATAATTTTTCAACATGAGGTCATGGTTGCAGTCAACGCTAGATGTAATAATTGGCATTGACAAGCCTACGAGATTTAGCGAGGAATTATTATTTCATTTCTAATCTCCACTCATATGAACAAAGTCTAACACCACGAATCCCATTAGCGTTGAGCAATAAAGTCCCAAGTCACATCAACATCCGTGACTCGGCCAACAACCAGTAAAAGAGTTATTTGCCTTAGTAAACCACATTATTCCAAATTGCCTTGGCTTTCGTTTTGCAGTCTATTAGACTTATCCAAGAGACTAAGTACTACCAAATGAGATGGTGAACATTAAGAAGTGTCATTTAGAATAATTATCATTCGTAAATTCTTGTAGTTGCTCGGAAAGACTCCAATTATCTTATAATTCCGTTACCAAAGTGATCGCACTTGATTAAGTCATCGGCCATGGTAAGTTGCAAAACTAAAGCCCTCTATTTTTATTTCTTACAACGCTTCGAATGCTATCTTATAAGCAAAACCCAATGGAGTGAGTTCAATGAGGAGAGAAAAATAAAGGGGAACGACTCCTCAGTTGCAGCAGAGAGAGAAAGGAGATCGCACCTACCTCCAGAAGAGTGAGAATTATCTCAGAGCCGGAGGAGAAAGCGCGCAACCCGAATTCCGCGTTGCTGACGAAACCCGCTTCAACACCCAACGGGCCGAGGGCGTGGACGAGGTCTCGGGTTAGGCGGAACGGCACCGTCTCCGGTGTCGGCAAGAGGCGCCCCTGGTACGGAATGCAAAACAGACAATGAAACGCTTCGCAAAATGATGAAACAGCATATTTTGGATGATAAATCTAAAATCAACCTATTTGTGTTGAGTTCGTAAAGAGAAAAATTATGCACATTATCACTCAGAAACACTGACAGCAGGCATCCAGTTGAAAAAACCCTTATTTTATATAGGTCACTCAAAAATTGGAAAAGTGTGCTTCACTTCACCGAGAATGATCTGACAAATGTTTAATCCACTTTTGTGAGGATACAAGAATGCATACAAGTCGGAAGAAAGCTTAGCCATAGTACTAGTTCCACGCAAACAATGATGCTTCACGGAAGAGAAGAAAAACTGTGCGACCTGAGGTCGGCGGAGCAATAACCGGGAATCTAATAGCCTCCCATCGCCCACAACCCCTTCGACCTGTCCGCATTATGGCCATGATAAAGGGGAATGCGTCAAAGAGAATGGACAGTGGAACCTGGTCGAATGCGATTCCCAGGTCGATGTGCACCACTTCCCCGGTGACGGGGTGAAGGAGGAGGTTCTGCGGGTGTCGGTCGCCCAGACCCACGAGATACCCCAAGATCGAGGAGGCGGCCAATGAAGCGGTGTAGCGCAGCCTTGCCGCGTACCAGGCGCTCGGATCGGGAAAGTGTTCCAAGAAGAAGAAGCCCAACACCGGTCTGTGAAAAATTTAGATAGCAATTAAATCAGATAAGGTAATTTCCACACTGGCTGTGCGACAAGGGGCTCAAGTCGAGGGGATCTTGGATATAAATCAGCGACGACCATGAAATGAAAGGATCATCTTACAAAGCATCGCCGATTCGCCAATCCATGGCTATCAGCCTTACAAGGCATATGTTGTTCCATAAGATGCGAATATCAATGACCAATAAAACGTCACAACGTGATCACAAGCGCTTATCATGAGGGCTCGACAATCCATCTATCCAACAGCAGTCTAGAGTAAAATGCACCCTCCACCCTCCGTTGGGCCCAATTCTGGTGAGGCGCAGATAGTCACCCATCGCGGAACATACTCAATCCACGATGGAGGCCTTTCTACGTGTTCTGAACCGCCGATTGGTTGCAAACATCAGAACTGATTCAGGTCGCTACGCTTTGCATGCCATATTCAAACATGCAAACAACGCAGTGATTAAAGTTCGGTAAACTACACGATCCTCAACCTTTGTATAGTACAATTGCAAAATCCTTTCGTAATTTGCCCACTGGCTGAATAGAGCGACGACAGCCATGTTCACAAATACGTACAGACTAAGTGTTGTCTCTCAAACTAGGGAATGGGAGTAGTGTTGAGGATAACTCCAAGAGAGGGGAACACATTTTTATCCATTCCTAGGGACGAGAGGAAGTGCTCTTAGTGAGGCGCTAGTTAGTTGACATGACCCAAAGCATTGGAGTTCTGGAGGAGGCATAGAACAGCTTTCAAGAAAATTCGGTCTATGAAATTTAAACATTCTTCGCTAAGTGTGTTTCGCCCATTCTATGTTCAAAGTTAATTTTTTTAATGATACCTCAAAAGAATAAGATTACCGCCTTAAACAGTCATTTTAGCGGTCGTGGTTGGAGCAGACGCTTGAGGGCGATCAGCAGGAGATTCGGTTGCCGGATGCGTTACCTCATCCAATAATGCATAACAATTCAAATACACGGGAAGTTTCGTCAACTCTCCAGATTCCCATTGTCAATGTTAACCGCTAATTCCACTATTACCGAAATCACGAGCCTAAATCTGCGAAATTGTGAGTTTATGTGTTGAGGTGACTATTAAACATCGAGGACAAAGTCAAGTGTAACATGGATAGAAGTATTTCATAGTTTTTAATTACCAAGTCATGAAACATCCCATTAAGAAATATATTGGACCATCACTGTCAGTAATAACGAGAAAAAAAAGAACAAGAAAAACGTTTTTCTGCCAGTAGCGACTAAAAGTCAAAGCCAAACGAACAGTAAAATGGGAAATGGACGAGTAAATGAGGAAAGTAGGCAACGTCACATTGTAAGTGATCCATTATTTCGGTTTAAAGACGGTCTACCCGATTGGAGCCACAGGCGATGAGACTTCAGAACTTGTGGTTAACCAAATCATAAGGGTCACTTTTTTGCGAGTCACGCCTAAACGCCACTGATTAATGTTAACATTCTCACTCACTTATCCTCAAGCCTGATCCCAGCAAACATAAAGGGGGAGGCCTCAGCCCTGGTAGATATTCAAATATGCGGGTAAGTTAATGCTCAATTAACTAAAAAATGAGATTTGACATATGGGAAGTGAAAAACTAAAAGTCGTTTTGTAACAGAGGAGGTCCAAGGAAACAACTCAAGTCAAATGAAGGATTACAACTTGTCTTGTTAAATTAAATTGTACTAAAATGTAGGCATAACAATAAACACATCCATTTATGTGGGGGAGTGATGATCAGATTTGGCCGAGTCAGAGGAGACAGTGTGACCAAAAGATCATTGCCTTAAAATAGAGCCTGATAACAATGGCATATGGAAATGCGTCTGATTCTTCTTCAAGGACATGAAAGGGAAAGTAAAGGCTTATCCAAGAAGCATCGAGTAAGTTGGGTTCCGCTTTTAATCGTCTACCACCAAACTGGCCAATTTCGGTATAAAAACACCCGTTCTGGTAATATTACACTTGATTCAAACGAGGTGCCTATAGATGAAGTTAGTGTGATTCGGTAGTGAGTCGTTTTTAATAATTAGCCCAAAGCATGGATTTAGTTTACATTTTGGTGGCTACCTATGGAGTGGTGATTACTTTTACTGAATAAACTAACCACAGAGTTTGGTAGAGGCATTGAGGAATGAACAAATCTAATCAAATCCCCGATGCTGGAAAATCACCACAGCAAACAAAACTGAACGAAGGAAGAGGGGATAAAGAGCTTACTGAATTTTAGAGCAGACCTCCGCAAAGACTGCTAGCCTGTGTTCAAGGGGTTTGTCTCGACACCCAGCTATTTTGAGTTTGGCCTGAGATGGCAGCAGGTCGGAGGGACGGTACCGTTGATGGGCACCTGAAAATTCGTCAGCCAACCACTTCCCCAGTGATACGGTGCCCTCGCACCACTCAATCACCCCACTGCGTCGTGCTAACGGCACCACCTACGTGGAGGAACCGGAGAGGAGGATGAAACAACAAACGGCGTTCAAGCTGCGTGATTAATAACGTTAGTGGATCAAGTTGTCCCCACCAAAGACTGTGATGCTCGCAGAAAAAGCACAAAAAGTCCCTCAATAATTCGCATTACTATCCGTAGCGATTCTATTATCATTGCCGTTCGCGCAGTCGGTGAAACGCAAAAAGCTCATAAAGGGGGGCTGAGGGGAACTTACCATTGGCTGTAAACTAAAGTAAAACCCTATATTTGAAATCTAACTTTGAGGACGAAGAAATAAGTAAATTGTTGCAACAAAGCTAAATAAGATTAGAAATTGGGGCAATTTCCATAAATAATATGGAGGTGCAGCTGCTTTTTAGTGCTGAGTCGAATGCAATCCACGAGAATTATCTCAAGATGAAGTGAGTCCTTTTAACAATATGGGATGTCTCGTAAAAATCCACCAAGAGGGGTTAACTCCAGCGGTTAACGCAGAATTATAATGGTATGTACTTTTGATTTATTTCCTCACGTCTTCACAGACAACGAAGCCCCGGATGAGTGGATTCTCAAAACACACATTTAAAGTCACGTCACCTAGTTGCACACCAATTTGAGGAGTTCAGTCCTTTGTACACAAAATGGCATAATTAATAGTTTAGTTGCATAACAGAGCACGAATCAAATTAGCGTCACCTATCTCAAACTGGTGATTACACAAAGGCCTAATTATTTGAAATGAAAACCCTATTCAAATTCGTATTAACGTGGAGATTACCAAAACATATTTAGTCAGACAAGTAGAGATTTGCAATTTGAATTCAAATACATGGGTCTGCAGACTGCCGAAGTGATACCAAAATGGTGTGTGAACAAAATCTCATTTTTTCCCAATCAGCACAGAGGAGTGGGGAGTGCCAAGTATCCACATCGGACAAGTAAGCGAATATCCTATTAAGCATATACAAAAAACGGGGATTATGATGACAAACCGCATAAGTCCGTATAAACATTGACTTCATACGCGGGGAAACCTTCGGGCATTTCGCATCATCAAAGGCGAATGTGGCCAACAAATGATTAGCTGCTGAGAAAACCTGAGAAATAAAAAAGGAACCATTTATGTTTGTTATTTGGTAACGCGATGCAGAAAGACTCGCACCCATCTTAGGAGTCATGGTTTTCAATTAAGTTGTCCATGCCAGTAAAAATTCGTCTTGCACGTTCCTTCATGTATATAGTCTTGCAGGATTTCTGGATTTTATTAATAATTAATCGGCCTTAGCGAGGACTCAAAATGGTAAACCACAAGGTATACTGATATCCAACTTTACTGAGATATTCATTTCAACGCAGAAAGTTTGCTGTGTGAGTATTTGCGAAACCGACCTGTTGCATAATAGCATCTTGACGAGGGTCATCGCGGCCTTTGACAAGTTGTTTGCGTCGTCTACCATCTGAACAGAGACAGGTGATAATTTTCGGAAGATTAAGACCTCCAGCGAGGCGGTAGGTTTTGGCGAACCCTACCGCCCGAACAAGGTCACGGTAGGCACCCGACGGGTCCACAGGTGGAAGACAAGTAATCACCGGCAGAAGATGCAGAGAGTGTTCCGCTACTGTGGAGAGACGTAAAAGAGAGGAACTTCGCGGAAGTGGCAGATCACCTATTGGGGAAACAAGAATAGGTTTGAAGAAAAGTGTCCGAAAAGATAACGCCCAAAATGTTGTTGAAGAATAGTGTATTACCGCTGAATGATCACTCTTAAACTTGGGTGGATGTTGATACAAATTGCAGTCTACAAAACCATTGGGCTCATCTTTTGACAAATAAATAAAGTGAAGAGCGGGTGTAACCACTGTTGGCTGAAGGACAAGGGAAACATCCATATAGCATTAACACAAATAAAATCGTAAAAATAAGGTATTTGGACCAAATTAAACAGCACGCTAAAGCATACGCAAAATGGGAATAAAAATATCCTAAATATTTTTAGATAAGAAATTTACTATGTCGTAATATCGAAGTGGCAATCCCAGTCCATCCGCCAAATTGCGTAGGTGGAGCAACAATGTTAAAAAATCTAGAAAATTACCTTGAGGTACACATGTTAAGAGGGTGCATAGATGTAAGTGAGGATAACATGAGTACACAAGTCAGTAAACATAAATTGCTTTCTGTACGTTCTCTATTCAATCAAAGACACAAAAGCATATGAATATGAGAGTATTGAAAGTGCAGTTAAAAGTGAGAGGAACACGAACCCTTGGCATTGCGCTTGCTTTCCACATCCACGTTGGCTAATTCGATGTAGGCCCTTGCGAGGGCCTCCATCTGCCTAAAGATGTTGGCACAGGCCTCATTGGAGGTGCAGATTTCTGAGAAGAGTTGACGTGCCATGACCACGCGGGGGTTGCTTTTATCAGCCTTATAACAAAGAGTATCCGTTGCTAGTCTTGGGGTAATTAAGCAAACCGGACCGCGTTAGGTTAAAAAGAGGCACCATTTTGGGGATACAGTAACTGCTAGATATACTATTAATTCTATCATTTCCTTAATCACACTGAGATATACGGACTGGCAGCTTTTAGTAATTCACTTGATCCCACAATACTTCATTCACCTGAGTGTGAAAAGGCCCCGCGACAACTGACTGGTCGGAAAATCGTACGGACCGGGCTTAGTAATCTAAACGGCACTAACTCATTTGGCCAAAAAAATTTGGGGAAAAAGTAGGGGTGTTCAATCTATGTGGTAAGCATTCGATCAAACGATTTGTTCAAAAAAGGGACTTTCTTTTGTAACATCGAACTACTGTTACAACTCTTACGCAGTTATCTACACAAACAAAGGAAACTGATCATTACGTGTGAAAAAGCTGCTCGGATAAAAAAGTTTGTTTCGAGGAAATAGAAGAGGCGACAAAAAGGATAAACAATATAGTTTCTTTTGAATGAAAACATGCCGATAAAGGTCGGACGCCCACAGATAGGTAGAAGTACACACCATTGTTTCAATTTTTTGACGCTTTGGACGGGACGACGAGGTAGTTGAAGTGACGTTTAAGGAGTCATCCGAATCCGCATTAACCAGTGAAAGAAGAGGGAAGCCGGTGTGGTATGGGTGCTTGTTCAGTAATGTCTTGACCAACTGCGAAATGTAGTGAGAATGAATATTTTATCCCTTGGATACTTCATCACGTTAGTAGCAGCAATAAAAGTATGAACTCTGGCTTCCATTTTAAACGGTGAAAAATGAATAATTTCATTACTATAAAAATGCGCCAGTGGAGAGAAACGTTTGAAAAGTTATCCACTCACTCCTGAACGAATAGTTAAATTCGACAAGACACTCTAAATTGGATTTAAAAAATATACTGGGTTGTGCAGTAGTTCCATTCATTCTAATGACCTTTATCAAAAAGCTCTCGGCAATCCCAAATTGTACTTGTAAATAAGAGCCAATTGAGAAGAGCTATTCGAGAACTATTCAAAATATTTTTGATAGACAGACACAGCGAAATGAATAAACGCTAAGCATTTACACATATAGATGGCAGTGCTAATATTCGCACACACTCGCACCTAAGTGGCGGAAACTCAAATTTTATAAATAACTTAGTAAAGGCAAATGAAAAGACTGCGTCCCACTCGTGGAGTAGAGTAATTTGCCGAAACATTTAAGTTGAACTGTATTTTCAGTTGCATAAAGGGAGACATCAAGAGCACTCAAGGAAAGTCTATAAAAAAGGCCACAAATTCGTTGTCACTGATGTAACCATTATTCCACAAACATTACCTCTTACCTTCGTTGAAAAGGCAGAAATGCTACAAGTATCTTCGAAAAAAAATGTTTCAGTTTCCTTAACATAAAAAGAACTTCGCAATGAAGGCAAAGCATAAAATAGGCCGATACATACCTTGGCAAGTATCAGTTGTAACTTATCCTTGGTTCGCTTTCCACCCTCAGCCCCGACGAAGTTTGTAAATCGGACAATGAGTTGAGGGAAGAGAGGCAAAAATTTGTCCACCCGAATGGTCCCCAGATGGGTCTCAAACGAATCCACCCAGGCGGGAGTAAAGAGGCTCTCCGAAGCGAGGCCTCCGCCAAGATCAAAATTCGCCAGTCCCCGATTCTCAGCCATCTGCGAGAGTGGATTCAGCCAGAGAGAAACCAAACGGTAGATCTGCATTTGGGGAGAAAGGGAAGGGTGAATGAAGAAAACTGTCGCAGTATTCTACACCATCAAATCTCTATATATGAAATCCTTTTGATTTCATAAATCCAAAGCATCGGTCAAGGCGATATAGAGATTATCTTGTACATAGGAAAAAATAGGCAATCAGGCTAATCTTAACAAAGCAAATAAAGCTAATGAATTGGAGGTTATTTACTGATTGATGGCCCGAATTATGGATGGGTCAACGATATGCTATGTGGAGATCATATAACACTAAATAAATCAGGAATCTGCATTAAAGCTTCATGATATGTGTTATGCATACTTACTACTGAGTGAATTAACGCTTCTCCATAACACACATCCTGTAAAATTCAAGGAAGGGGGCGATGTTTGCTTATTATTTCAAATAGACTTGACTGCAATTACTGAACTGAGAAGATACAGAGGAATTTGGATGAGGGGAAAGGCGGATTACTCCCCTCGGAGCAATGGCAATCTATCAAGTCGCCGCGAAATAATCATACGAAAGTAGCTCAGGCGCCAAAGGGAAACTGAATTTAAGTATAAGTGTAAAGCGATATTAGGTCCAGGGTTACACCATTCTACACAGCTAGTGGAAAATTAAAATCGTGCGGAGTTAGGGAAAACTGAATAAAAATTAAAACTATAGCACAGTCTAATGATAACTAGACACTCTCCTCACTGTAAAGGCATTTTTAATACTGAGAAGGGCATTTTAGTAATAACCCATCATAAATTACAGTGGGGAAAAGCGTACTAAAACAGAAATCATCACATGCAGCCTTCGTACTTCAGCCCAAATTTAATACATCAATCGGTTTAAAATTGATCAAAACAAGAATAACGACCATTCAGTAGGTTTTTTGGTAAGTCCAGGATTTCCTAAAAAAGAGGCTGTGTACCACGAGGACGTCTGTTGTATACGAATATCAAGGAGCTGATCCCATGGAGGCCTGTTTTAGAAACCTACGCAACGTGCCCTTCTACTTTCCTACGCACTCAATCCGATGCTCTCCTATCCACTCTCCGGGTAAATAGGGAAATAAAAGAATAAACTTTTACCCGACATTGGGGCGGAGGACAAAATTCCAAAAAGAAAGAAATAGAATAACCTTTAGATTAAATTTATCACTTTGGGCGAGACACTGACAGTAGGAAAGAATTGCAGTTGAAAGGAAGGACTGAAGACCCAAAAGGAGATTGTTGAGTTCGGCAGTTTCTAAATTCGATTGTCGTTGGAGTAGCCGGAGGAATCGACTAGAAGGGAACTAAGACAATTAGATGAAGAATATAATATTTTCACCGCGTCTAAGGACAAAAAACTAGAGGGGAAGTTGAAATGCTGAAATATATATTGCGATATATACAGTAATGTGTTGCCTTGGTTAATTGAATTGAAGGTCGAGAGTTATTCAGCAAAGAAACAAAGAAGGTGAAGACTATTCGTGTGGAAAAGACACCTTCAAAGCAAATGTCGAACAAAGTTTATAGGAATTTCTAAATGTGAATAAACGCCGCTGTGAGGATTATTTTAGATTATCGCGAACGGTAAGTAACATGGTCAAATGATTGTTATGCACGATTTGCTAAAGAGCCTTAGAATGATGAATAAACTTCTCGTCAGTGAGTAAATGGCAGTGATAAATCAAACTACTGACACCTGCTCAAAGAACAAGTGGAAAAAAACACTTGAAAAATTGAGAGATTCTACTTTGTAATTAACCCAGTCTTTCTAAAATTACCCAGTAGCGCCTAATCGTGAGGTTGCAAACTTTTTTCAAAGGACAAAAGTGTCACCAAAAGTCAATGGCCATTATAAATGCAAACCTTTTCTTATCAACCTCCGTGAGAAAAGCAGCGTCCGCATCAGCATCGGAAAGTAGCCGTCTTCTAGTCGCAAACTCCGGTGAGCGCAAATATCCATCCAGTGCTTGATACTGAACATCAGCAAATTCTGCGAGTAGAGCAAAGGCGTCTGCCAAACTATGAGGTGTCTGTTTCATTTCTTTGAGGCAACAACGTTCCGTCAGTTCGATTGCCTAACGAGAAAAGCAGTAAGTGGAGCTTCCTATATTTCGCATGTGGTAAAATAGAAACATGGTTGGTAGCTCACCGGCTTGAGTCGCTGGACAATGAGATCAGCCCAATTGGTGGTACCGGATTCTGAAAGCCATTTGCACAACGTGACAGTGCAGGAGAGATAGGATTCCAATAGTAGGCGAGCAGGCAGATCACAAGTGAGCCTCATATTCAACATATTCTTCATTGTATTATCCAACACGCCTGTCAGTTTAGCACATGACAAGGATGTCTCTCCACATAACCGCTGCAACTTCGATCGAGTAAATTCCATACAGAGATTTTTTCTCAAATTCAACTCTCTGGAGCTAACCTCAACTTGAGGAATAGCTCTAAGAATACGCTCGGCACAAATCGCATTTCCACGCTCAATATGCAAGTCAACCAGATGTAGCTGTGCGTGAGCGTTCAAATGGGGTAACCAGGGCGATGGATCCTGTGTGTCCACAGAAAGGGCTTCTGATAAGCGCAGAGAAGCCTCAAGGATCGAGGTTGACTGGGGAGCATTTGAGACAACGCATTCGTTTATGAAAGCATGAAGAAGGCGAATTGATGAAAGTCTTCTAGCGTCGGACGTGTTTGACATGCTGAGCAGGTTAGAGACACGACTACAGGCCTGCAAGATGTTCGCTTTCGATATGATTGCATGCGATTTTGATGGATTCAAAGATAGCAGCCCAGGTAATGATGATCTAAAAAGTTGGAAAGAAACCGTGTAATGTGAACAATTTAGCAAAAAATGAGCGTCGAATATGATCGAGGATGTTCGCAACCAAAACTACTACCTTAATATTATTACTTGGCTTAGCAGTGAATAGGGATTTGGGGGCTCAATACCCTTTAATTAACCACCTTTTCAGAGGAGCCCTACTTTGAAATAAGCAAGCAAGTAAAAAAAAATGAATTAGAGACATGCAATTTAAGTAGACAAATACACAATACCTTTGTTCATCTATCAATTTTGCAACGTGTTTCCAGTCCTCAGAGCAAGCCGACTGACTCAGAAGGTAGATAAATTTCTCATCCTCTTCTCGCGATATCGGAGATGCGCCTATTTCACTCCACTGACCCAGGAGAGCAACACACCTCTGACGAGTACTGTCTAACTCAACTGCTTTACCTAGATGGTGATGATGGTGTTTGCGGTGTAATGTTTGATCGCAGTAATAAAAGTTGATTCTTACTAAACGCACCGATGATCACCCCCGAGGTATCGTGATGAGGGGCATGGGAAACGGAGGATGTGCTGCTGATGGACGGGAGACTTTTAAAGTCAATTCCGAGTAGAACATCATTGTTTAAGGGCTGCGAAAATGCACCTATTTTCCAAGCTGCAGAGCGCCAAGCAATGCGATACTTGGCTTCAGTCAAAGTCGACAAGTGAGAGGAGTTTTGTGCTGATAAGATAATAAGAGAGTTGGAGTTGACAATTAACGGAGTGAAGCAAGCAACAGATGCCACCATTCTATATGCTAGTGCAGGAATTCAACAAATAAGGGTAAAAAGGAAGTTTGTAAAGCGAATAAATTAGGGTATGTATGCATTATTTATAAAGTTTGCTTTGATACACTTGTGACAATGCGGGACCGTCATTATCGTTCAGAAGACAGCTGACAATGGTGAGGTGGACCATCATGGAGGCCTCATTTACGTTAGGCCAATTATCCACCCATTCACTTATCAGGAAACAACCACTCTATTCGAAATATTTGTGAGAACATCAAGTCGACAGGAAATATTAAGATGAAGTTTATTAAAACCCAACAGCATGCCGGGAATGTAATAATAGTATGTACGAACATAATTCCCAAATAAGAATTAATGTGTACCCAAAAAATATGTTCCAATCCACATAAGATCGTATCTTTAAAAAATTACGACTCATCGTTAATAAACAAAATGCCAACCTTAACTAATCGACTAAACGTTTTTTCCCACATATAAAACAAAGAAATAGTGCAAGCGACTACGTGGGAAGTACAACACTGATTGATGGAATTTAATTTCGAGAACCAATCAACCAACCAACCACTAAATTAGCAACGGTGTAACATGACCGCGAATCAAGCTCAAAAGTCAGTTTACACACTAAATATATACACGATTCATCACTTCAGACAGTCAATAGTAATCAGAAAACCGACAAAACAAACAAGAGCACTGTATCATGCTGGTAAGGTTAGAAATCAGAAAAAAGGGAAAATATGGATAAGATAAAATAAGGCATTTTAAACATACGGAGGAGACCAGTGGTAAATTGAGAAAAGGCCTCATCTGCGCCGAGATGATGAAGACGCAGGGCAAATTTTGCGACACTGGCATTGGTCGTCTGGTCATCCTGAAACTTGTCGTCCGCCCAAAGTAAGCCCCAACGTAAATCAAGTTCATTAAGCGCGCATCTGCACCGCAGAAGAAAGTATAAGGGCAAAAGTAAACATATTAATATAACCGACTTGCAGTTATTAGCACAAATAGTCTTAATTACAATAAAGCATGGCATTGGAAATAAAAGTTGAAAAAGTTCACACGATGTGTCCTGTGAAAAAAAAAATTTATTCAGGAATAAGGAAAGTGTAATGGATGAGCCGATTTACTGTACCCATCCGCTATTATTCTCTTGTGAATAGTTAGATCTCAACCCGTTTTTCATTACAGCAACTGAATTCTAAATTACCACTAAATAATCAAAAATTACTGATAAAAGGGTGATAAAACTCTTTGACATAATGCAGGTACAAATAACAATGCAAAACAAAGAAAATGATATAAAGCGTACCGAAAACGGTTTTCCAAAGCGACACCCTCGGTAGACTGATCAAAGAACCCTGCCAGTGCAAGTTGGGCAGCCTTTAGACGCACAAGATCCTTCTGAGCGTGGCAAAGATCAATCCATAAATTTTGTGAAACGGTGTCGCAGAGCATTTCTTTCGGTCTAAGCACAATTTATTGCAGTTATTGCCCATTTATCATTGTTGGTTTTGTAATTTAGTGAAATCAAATTGCTTCCAGAGCACTCACCGTTTAACCCACTCCAATTCAAAGAAAAGCCAGGCAACCTCAACTGAACCGACATTGAGAGCGAGCACTGATGCGCAGAGCCAATTAATATCCCATTGAAGGTCTTTTACAAGTCTAAAATGTTGGGAATATAACCCTATAGACGCATAACAGGGATTTATAGATATTTTTGAGAAAATGGAAATGTCAAATAGTAGAAAATACCCAGACTTAATAAGCCACTGCGAATAAGTATGCAGTGTAATGAGAATGGATAGGAGAAACTGTGATAAAGCAGATCGGTCCAAAAGAGAATTCAACATTCGCAACAGACTCGAAAGAGCCTGCTCTGCGTGCTTTCCTGCCTGAGAAGTGGTCATTAGTTTCAAGTTTGTTAAAAGAATAGTGAAGATCCAAGGAACCAGGATTTGGGCCGTGCGAGTCTAAAAAGGCAATACCATTCAAATATGTCGAGCCAGTCCGATTGAGACAGATTAAGTGATGGTCGCAAGCATGGAAAAACATGTAGCAATTTGTGAATATTCTCGGAAACGAAGGTGTCGAGTCCTCACCTACGTGCCAATAGCAAATTTAAAGTATCATTTTTGGAATAATAGGACTCTCAGTTGTCCAAAGGAAGGAAGTTTTTAATGGTACTGTTTGTACCTGTGTCGAAGAAAACTAGGGCGGGATAATAGTCTCACTAACAGCCAATTCAACACAAAGAACACCGAAATGCAGGAAAGAGAACAATCTTGGTTCAAAAATTAAACTTGATTGTCAGCTAAAAACGGCGATTTTATGAATTTAGAGAACATTAAGCATGAGTGCGATGGTTCATCCCCAATCAAGGATGATGTAGAAATCGCCCTGGGGGATCTCGACCCTAATAGCAAACATTTCGCTAATGAGGCTTTGAGGGTTTTGGCTCAAGAGTTGGGTGAGGGCATAAACGAACATGAGGTAGCCTAAACAAAAAAGTACCCCTATTCCTTAAAAATAACTTGTATTTGGCGGGCTCAAAAATGTCGGCTCGACTTGAATAGAATTCATGTTTAGGTATGGGAAGTTTGGGGTTAGAATAAACTTACATCTCCTAAAATAAGAGGTTTACAGGAAAGGAAGAACTCGTCCTGTACCAAATCCTTGGCGTAAAGCCAATGAGCAATTTTGGAAACCGTGGTTTCCGGAAAATCCTTCCAATTTGATATCAGGTTAACGAGACTTGAGGAGTTCAATTCAGTAAGCAAGCTTTCGCTGAAGCTTTTCTCAGAAATTTTCGGCGCTAACTGAAAGATAGGCACGAAAAGAAAGACCTACTGGTAATTTTAGGCACCGCGACGTGTTTATTTCTTCAGCCGACACGTAGGGTGCTAGTTTCGTTAAAAGACACATCTTTTGTTCAACCGCTGAGAGTTTGGCATCGCCGAAGAGAAACACTCTTAAATGGAGATTGGCCAGAATACTTCGAAGACACTGAGGACCGAGCCGAGAATATACAGAACTGAAGAGTAGACGAATTTATTGTAAAATCATGCTTAAAGTGTGTCCAAATTTTAATCGGCGAGTATAATTTTGGCGTATTCTAAGTGATGCACCATTAGAGATCTATTAGATGCGAGTAAGTGACTCAGCATAAATACGGGTTCACTTGCCGCATCAGTCCCATTAGATGGCACTTCAGTACCAGAAACAGTGAAATTTACAAACAAGATAGTAGCAAACCAATAAACCAAATTGATATGAAGTTTATGGTAGGGGACAAATCAACGTTTAGGGAGATAATTTGACCGATGCTGAATCTGAAAACATACACGGCTGACGTTACACCGGATGCTGGAAAAAAGCACATAATGGACAATGTGGTTCAAACTCACAAATGACGACAGTAAGCGCGCTGACACTTGGATTTACTTTCCCGGAGATGCATTAATTCTTACCTTATAGGATATCAACATTCTACATAAGGTATATACTTGGGCTGTCAAGTAACGCGCCTTGATTATGACCAAAAATTGTACATCGAGAGAAATTATTCAAATCGAAATCCCATAAGGTTCTATCCGATGAAAAAAATTCGCCAAATCATTCATGAAACTCGGCTATGAAAGCTATCTACCTCGGAGAAGCGATGTCATTCGCAATGCAGACCAGATACCCTAACTGTTCAACAATCAGGGGATCTGGTGAATCTTCAACGAAAAGATCTTTCAACTTCCCGAATGAATCAAGAGCAATCTCCTCATCAGTAAAAACAGCTCTTAAAGAAATAACAAGTTCCGTCAGAGCATTTCGCGTTTTCAAGTCGATTATAGCAGGCTGGTTGGCTGCCAGCAGACTAACTATTGTTCGACTGAATTGGCGCCTTTGCATAGTTTCTTCGTCATAGTCGTCTTGTTTCGAGGAGGAGACCCAGCTTTGAGAACTCGGGGCTGCCACTAAACGTGCTTTCGCCTCCGAGCGTTCATATGGTACTGTTACTAGACGTTCATACAGCTGTGATGCAGTAAATTCACGCTCGTCTTGCAAAAGTTTTGTTATGTGGTGAAGACCACTTGCACGGTATTTCAACAATCGCGGATGACAGAGGAGAGCTAGTGACTTCTGGAAGCGGATAATCTCCTGGTAACAAAAAGAACATTTCGTGAGAAAAAGTTACCCGTTTTACTTGTCCACTTTCCCCTTTTGAATCTTCTGAATTGCCTCAAATCAATCATTGCGGCAACGAAGCCAAGTAAAGTTAGATAACTCATTGAGAGGAGAAAGTTAAGTCCATGGTCACCCAGAGCGAAATCTCATCGGTCTGTGACCGCTCGTTTAATCTTAAATGATATACGACATCCGATAATAAGGAAAAACCAGAATTTATGTGAACATGAATGTCCAGAGATGTGGAGGGGTATTTCACTTCACTCAAGAGACCACGGTAACTATTTGGTGGTCAAGCGAATGGTTTTGATAATTCAAATATGATATCGCGGAGCGGTGCATAAAAAGAATTTAAGGAGGCACATGAATAAGTGAATAGTAGCTAAATCACAATTAGCATGACGTACCTGTTACACAAGAGCAATAGACTTTCATTAGCTAATGGAAATTATCAAAATTCAAACGATTTTTATTACCCTCGGCACCGACTGCCTTCCTCGACAGAACATTATGGCATGGTGAGGCCGCCTATTCTCACCTCGCTAGAGTTACATGGTTAAAATGGAGTGTGGAAATAATGGTCTCGAGAAAAATCGTATTTAAGTTGCCTAAAATTATCCACATTAGAAGGTTTTAGAGAGAGAATTCCCGCAATAGTAAGATAATTAAATACCTCATTCAAATCCTGCCTGTTACATTTGCAATGACGATTAAGATACTGCTGATAGGCTTTCAGGAAAATATTATTTTCAAAAACGTTGTCAAGACGACAGATGGCGTCTGATAACCGACTTCCACCATTCACTTGAAGGAGGAGATCTAGAATGTGAGAAACCTGAACGGAGAGAAGAGAAACTAGTCGGCAGAATTAGAAATATCACCTTTTCTGAGAGATCAAGATTGACATCTTCTGGTAGAGACGAGAATTTTGTGGCTATCTCCACAAGTAAGTAGACTGTCGAATTATGCCAAGCACTTTCCAACTAAAAAAATCCACCTTATGTATGATTATGAACCTGATCACTTGATATTGCAGCGGCGTCCTTCAAAATTATGCGTAGAATATCCAATAAAACAGTTAAAAGAAAACCAACAAGGTGGAGTCGACTCCTAGTGAAATAGGGTTGATGAAATAAGCAGGACTAATACAGCTTACTTTTCGTACTCTGCATCAATGAGTTCAACAATTCCAGTGATAAGACGCCAATTGAGATAGTTCTTTGATCTTCCATCAACTACAGGGGGAAGAAGAGGCAAGAAGAGCCAGGAAGTATGCCACTGCCACCCATACACAGGCCCGAGGATAGTAGCCACCTAGAGGATCGTAAGTCGAGCTTGTATCTGTTTCGCGAGGGTCCTCTAGAAAACAGCAACTCTCCTCCAAAAGGGCTTCCGAAAGATTCTAGAGAAAAAAAGTGTTTTAAATAGGAGTTTTGAGTCGGTGAAATACACTCAAACTGATTTTCTGCCAAATTGCCGCTGTCCACAATCTACGAGGTATTTTGTCTGTTTATTCTGTTTGACAAGCATACTTCCAAGGTAGTAAAAATAGGTGCCAGCATCTGCACACTGTGCTGGTTAAATGGGAAATTCATCAAATTCCTCCACCCAAGACAAGGTAACTTTCGCACTTACTATAAGAAAGGACCGGGTACTTCCATGACACTCAAAGGAGGCTGTGCAAATAATGCAATTAAAGATGCAATTAGCGTCTCATAAAACAAGAATTGGCTAAATGATGACAATACCCATCACTCTAATCGTAGTGAAAATACTTGTTATTACTCAAAACTTCCATTTAAATGCGCAAAAATCTGAAAGCCACCTGAATCAACACTTATACTGGCAGGCGTTGAAAAAAATTTAAAGATTTCTAATAACAACGATTGTCGCATAGGAGGTGGGAGAAGGCAATTCTTAGCTTTTACTCTCTCGAGGCCTCTAAGTGAACTAGACAATAATCAGAAGATTAGAGGTTTAATAGGAAGTTATAAAAATAAATTCCATGGTTACCTGCTATTGCGCAAATAACAACTGCTAATAAAAAGGGCCACCAAAAGTATTTGCAAAATATTGGATAAAACCTCTAAATTTTGAAAAAAAACGAATAGTAAAGAAAACTAGGATGAAACAAAAAGTGAAATAGTTGCATACAAGCAATAAATCTGCAGAAGTTGGAACAGCCTGCGAAAGTATCCGAACTATTATGCATTCCACATCGTGCACAGTCGAAGGGGATGAGACAAGGAGTGGACGAAGATCTTCGCTGTCAACTTGGTGAGCAGCAAAAAGTTCGACAAAGAGAAGAGTTAAACGTGACACCAAATGATAGCCAATCAAAGAAGCACTGTGGTCAAGGTTGGCAAATGTATCGCCAATGAATAGAAGAACAAAGCGAAAGAGGTGGGAAGTAATAGCCACAAACCCTTTCACGCTGCACCACGCCTTGAAATCCTCCTGTGAATAAAATGGATGTCATGAGGATATGAACGCAACAGAATGCATATAATCTATATTCTAGCTATCGTAAACCGTACATCTCATAACCACTTTAAGCACAAACACATTTAGTGTCAAAGAATGATCGAAAGCAAAATGAGGCAAACCTGATAGGTTGTTTCCAGAGACCGCATGGATACCAAAAACTGGCCTTGAGAAAACAAACAAGCTGCAATATGAATAAATGAGATTTGCGGAAAACTCTTTGAAATTGAGTTCACGCCCGCAATTTGCAGAAAAACAGAGTACTCATGCGATTGCCTAAAAAAAGTCCGGTTGCAGAATGCGTTAAAATCCTACTCTAAAAACTTTTCAAAAGTGGAGTAGCTCCAAGTCTTTGCCGTAGTTTCAAATTCCTGTGTATGCGCTGATCGATCAAATCGGCCTTCCGAGAGTTCCCAAAGGCAAAGAGGCATCAGATAAGTCCTCAGGTGTTGATCAAAGTACGCCCTATTATTTCCGGCTAAACGATTGAAAAATATCTGCAAAACATAATCATAAATGCCGATAAAAACCTTCTGAGTAGTTTCTGTGGAGACAGTGTGCCTGATGAGCAGGCAGCAAATAGATACAATAAGCGAAAGTGATGATTGAGTGCTGGGCCCACACCATAGAGGCTGAGGTAAAGACGGATAATGGGGGACTGTTTTTTCTAACAGACGGCACCGATAGCCCCTATCCCATTTATTTGAAATTATCACAGACAGGTAAAGAAGTGTATCAAGTGTGTCGAGGAGAGCTGGTGAGATAACACTTGTCTTTTCAGAAAGGCAGTCAACCAAGTTTCCGATCAAAAGTAGAAGAGTGCCTTTAGATGCATTGAACAATCTGAAGCAAATTGGGTACTTTGAGAAGAAAAACGAACCTTCGAAGGAAGCGAAGAGGCTGAAAAGATGTGCTATAATCCTTCTGGATTAAAATGACGTCGAGAGGGATATGAGGAACGTTATCACCCACCAATCCGAGAGAATTGAGCTAAGGCAGAAAAACATCTTCAATTAAAAAAATCCACGATGTTTAATGCTTGATAGCAGAAAGTCTATTTTAAAAGGATGTAACGGCTTACATGGACCCAAACCTCAAGAAAATTGCAGAAAGCAGACGCAAAAGCAGGAGGCAAAAAGCCTTCTTCATTTTGGGCCATCTGGCAACGCCGGCGATCCACGCCGTTTCTCCCAATTTAATTAATTGTTCGCCTATCTGCTCCCAAATTTCGTTTTCAAAAACACCATCTCCGGCCTCTTCTAAGTAACCACACAATTTTTTACCGAGGGTATTTAAGGTGACGACGGTGACAATAAAAAGAGGCCACCTTTTGAGAATTAACTGAGTTTTCAAGACATCCTTTAATGCATCCATTAAGCAGCAAAAGAAGTCGAGGACAATCTTGGTCGCAGTCTGAGAGGAATTTAGCTCTTCAAAGTGTCGAATAAAAGCCGCGAACCACGTTGTATTGCGTGCACTTCGCCAAGAAAATTTAGGAATAATTTCCTGAATACACTTCACTGTCATTGAAAGTAGGGTAGGTTGAAAAAAAGCATTTCGAGGTAGAATTACTTTTGTATCAAATGGAAGAAGCCAGACATCTGGGTTGATTCTTTCGTCTTCTACGGCCGCTTCATTTGACGAAAACGAAAGCCAGTCGCCGTCAAGATCTACATCAGCATAGTGTGTACCTCCTGTTTTGGCTAAATCATCAGTTGAATTAAAGACAATCAAATAGCGAAGAAGTTGATCAAGACGTTTCGGCCACTCCGTTTGTGGAAGATTGTGCAGAAGTGCAAAAATTACCTTCGCAAGACCATAACGCCGTTGAACGTCTGTTAATACATAATCCACTGCCTCTTGTAGGCACGGAGTTTCGATTGAAGCGGGGTAAACCAAATGGAAAAACAGGCGCGTCCATGTATCAGTCGGTCCGAAAAACTGTGAATGAACGTATGCCTCAAACGATTGAATTTGTTTGTCGCCAAAAATTGGCACCTCATGGGCACGAGGAAACATTTCAGGAAGCGGATTTTCAGGATGAAAAATATAATCCAAACTCCAGTGCAGGAAATAGTACCTAAGAATGTCGGAAGCTGACGAATGGGCGGTGAAAAGAAATACTAAAGGTGGTGGTAGGAACTTCCGAGTTGAACAGACTGTTTCTATAGAGAATTTAGGCCAAGTTAAATATGCAAACAGTGCCAGACGATAGCGCCAGGGGACCAGGGGATTTCCAAACAGAGGAGATGAGAGCAATAATTGCCAGAGACGAGATATGTGCTGTGATCGTGCGGGTACAGACATATGATCAGTTAGGCCAACTGAATCCAAACGGAGCAAGCACTCCAGAAAAAAAGCAATTAATCTGTCATGGGATAGAGCACGACGTTTCTCATTCTTGTACCGAGAATCTTCCCGTAAATTTGACACCAACAACTGCTCGAACCACCTGAAATTGTAATGTCATTATTATTAACAGAAAAGTGTTAAATGCTAGACAAATACAATTAGTTTGGAGGCTCAATCCCATCTTCAAGGAAATCATCTAGATGGCCACAATTTCAATTAAACTTATTACGCCATGAACTTTTACAACTTGAGTCGCGTTAGGTCTACAACACCGAATAAATGATGTGAAGTTAATACACTTAATACATATTAATACACTTAGCCATCTGCAATAAGAACATACGTTAATCCCATAGTGACTGGATGGGGTGAGACGACAAGATCCGTCTCCAAACGACTAATATAAAATGACAAATTGACGAGTATTTAGTGGATTTTGATCACTAGATTTCACAAAAAGATCGTTAACAAGTCAACACTGAAAGAATGAAAGTTGCATTTCGAGTAACAGAATACGTATGAAAGGACTCACAGTAAGGCACAATCCCAAATGCGATCAAGGAAGGGTAAACACTTGTCAAAATTTTTAAAATCACGTTGAACACAGTAAGAAGAAATAGTCAATCCTGTCACAGCAGTCGATATCGCGAATTCCATAGCTAGAGGACTAAGGAGAAAATAAAAGAATTAAGAAATAAAACAAACCGTTTTGCGGAATCCAATACATTTGATATAGCATCTAAAGCAGCCAAGTATTCGAAGTCCTGCCACTTTTCCATTGAGACATTTCTTTGCCATTGAAAACGAAGTACCCAATCAAAAACTGGCCACCTAAGGAGGAGTCCAAACTAAGCTCATTATGGTAGATAAAAGGGTGTTTAAAACACACAAACCCACCAAAGCCAACCAACAATATCATCAGCCAAGAGGGAGGAGGATAGTGATTTAAAAATCCGTAGCTGTTCATCTTCAGAGAGCTCGAATTTCAAGGAATCGACCAAGTCAGTCTTACGAAAATATTAAGGAAATTGAAGCCTACCAATCCAAAAGTTTCTACAGCTACTAAAATTGCACCAAATGTTGAAAAGAAATCTTTCATCCCAAGCATTTGCAAGCTCAGCGATTCCTCCCCTTGAAATCGTATTCGATCAGCACATCTGTTCCATTCTGTGGTAAAGAACGTGATTAAAAGACGGAGAAAAGGCTTCAGTTCAACTTCAACGCTACTAGTTTTCGACAGGACACTGACATTTACAATCCATCGGCAGAGAGTCAATAGTTCACGACCAGTATCGATGAAATTAGGTTGTGGACGCTGCTCATTCCTGTTAGGTAATAGAACAGGCCTCTGGTCAACAACAAAACAGGCATCTGAGAGTAGATAGGCTGACGAGAGTTTGTTAGAATTTCCGCAAATGAATAGACCTTCCAGAACCTGAGATGTTGCGTAATAGGAGTCCAGTGCGTAGGGTTCACCCAAACATTCGCTAACCTGTGATTCAAAAATCATTAACACAATTCCTTGTATTAGGATAAGTAACTCAAACTTAAGTAAAGCTTTAGATTGAAACAGGAAAAAATTATTACTGTTTGAGCAAGAATAGGAGAGGACTTGTCGTTAACATCCAAAGTGAAAGTCTTGGGACTAAGTGACCCTTGTTGGCTGCCATTTTCTCGGAATTTTGGCCAGAGTTTGAAAAGAATGGGCGCGCGCTTAACAAAAGAGGAAATCACCGACCATTGAAGATCTGGAGTAATAAATACCTCCGCTAAAGACCATCGTATCAGCCGCAAGAACCAACCCAAGGCAAAAGGATCCGACCATCCGCACTCATAGCTATATCATTGAGGCGTCATGTAATAAAACGTACCATGCAAGAACACCCTCTAAGAGAGACATGAAGTTGCAATGAATGATTTCTCGAGATTGAAAGCAGACGTCAAAAGTTTGGCAAAGAAGTAAAGCCACAGAACCGGATGGCGAAACCTTCATTTGTTCAATGCACCAATTTTGTAGAGCTAGGATTAAAATATGGCAAAATGTCATGTTTTACCTGAAAGGTTTGAACTTTCCAAGGCCTGAGTTTCCAGGGGAAGGAACCACAACAGAAGTGAGAGAGATTCGATTGCGAGAGGTTTATAAAGCCCCAAACTCGTATTATTTAGCAACCCAAGAAGGAATATCAAAAGTTCATCGAGAGAAAGTTTTAAATCAGCTAAAATATTAGGTAGGAAAAGTAGTTCGCTACTTTGTAAACCATGAGAGAGAAAGATCATTTAAGAGACGAAAACATTCAGAAAATTCAGTCGTTATAGAAGTACTGTTGGTTCGTTTGGCTGTGGTCAGACGTAATTCGTCGTTAAGTGTATGTAAAATGATTTCACACACTGACTTCCATGTAAAACTGTCGGCTTCACGTCCAAGCCATTTATTAAAACTATTATTATTTAAGCGCTCGCGCGTAGAGGCAACTTTGAGAGCATTTATAGATCGATTTAGGTGAACCTGAAAATATAGAGAAGAATAACAACCAAAATAGGATTACTTTACGATCTCTTCTGCTACTGGATGACAACATGCTGAATATCTCCCTAACGTCACTCATCTAAAGAAAGGAAAGTATTCATGCACATAACTCCAACAGCTGAAGCGAAAAAATAGGATACTTGCAACCACATTCATACTTTTTCTTAGTTCAAGAGATGTAAGCGTTTAGATACTGGATTTACACTTAGAATAAGAATGGCAGCCCTGCAACATTTAGGTGCTCAAACTGATGTAAAGAAAACCTTCGGATAACTAAGTCAACCATTATTTCTTATGGAGATGACAAGTGACAGAGAAAGAAAAGTATAAAAAGGACTTAATTAAACAAGCTCGTGAAGGTGATAATGTACGACAGTAGTTCTCAGACGCAATAATAACGAGATACGTTGAAGTAGGAAGAATCGGAGAAATAATGCATCGGCGCGAGAGGACAGAACGCTAATGTAAGGCTTAGCTCGAATACATGTGTAGCACCTACCAAAGTATGAGGAAAATCGAAGCCTATATAATGACTCGCTACTGATGAACTAAGCGGACGCCAAAATTAACTAATGCGTCGCGGAAAAATTTTTAAGATTCAGAAAAGTATCTCTACTGAGTTATAAGGCACTTGTGCCGTTTAAAGTTCTGAAAAGAAGTGGTCTGGCATACGCCTACCGCGCGATCAAATACGATAATTTGGAGAACGCGGCACCCCCGAGGCGCGGTGTTTATGATTGAGTCAAATAAGCATTATGCCTTTACTGTAGTAACAAATCATGTAATCATGTATGCTTAAAGAAATTGAAACCTAATTAGCGATTAATAAAGGTTTATGTTATGAATTAATAATTGAATTAACTCCTATTTGGCGCACGTCAACTGTATTCACCGGAGGTTCGTACCATGTAAACACACTACTGACACCCCGTTTGAGTTCATCAGCTCAAACTATGATGCTAACCTTAAGTGATGCTAATTATGGTTTAAATTTGCGAAATTGTTGCGAGGCATTGCTGTCTTCATTCATACAACAGCCAAGTCCCTAGAAGATGCTTTGAATAGGCCGTCATTTGTGTTAATTTTTCGGCAACTTTGCTTCAAACACGCTTTAAGGTTAAATAGCAGTACACTCATAAAGTCAAATTTGAATATTTCCTGGGAAAGCGTCTTGAGCTGTTATCCATTATAAGCCGCGTTCAGTCACATCCACCTCCGACGACCCCTACGACGCAAAAATCAGGCATTAACCACCACCTCGAATCGATCCCGACCCCCTCCCTTTCCTCGGTTTGATTTGTGACTCTCCTATAGGTCCCATGTTAGTGCCTTGCTTCATGGCGGAGTGTAGATCTCATTAACCCATAGGAATCGGAAGCCACTAAAGTCAATACCTGCTACGAGACCCACTCAATAAAACGTTCCACAGCACTTGGACCTGAATCTAGAAAATTAAGTTCCAACCCACCAATTTAATAATCAAAAGGGTAAAAGTCCGTGGCCACCCAAAATAATGAGGACTCCAAAAAAACTAATCAAATACATCGGTTTATACACTTAGTGCGAAAGTTCTGCGATTACCCGCAGATGCAAGATTTGAGACGTTTTCCTTCATCCTTGATGAAAAGAATGAGAGGAGACAACATGTCATGCGGCAGAGATTTCTGGATAAGATTTGTACAAATATCCAAAACTTCGGATTCACTATTAAAGTTATAAAAATAATGATAAACACCCCATAAAAATCACAGATGAAATAGACAATACCATTACCCCTCCGAGCCGTTTGAGCAGGTCTCCATACACACCAACTGACTTAGCAAATTAGGGCTATAGATATATCCTGCCGTTAGCCACTTCACAAATAATACTTTGGCAGTTGACCAATTCAATTGCAGATAAGAAAGAACTTCCTTCAAGTATCCACATCCAATTTTTGTCCAAACAGGATTTTGATGCAAAACAAACGCCATACATGCTGCATCAACAGAAGATTGCGCCATAGCGGTTTCTACTAACCATTGTTCGATGGCTGCCATGCACATTTCAACAGTATCCCTTGATGAAGTAATGGGAAGAAGAATCGCACGTTTAGGCAACTTCATCCATAAATGATAGCCTTCGTCGTCTCCAATTTCTAATTCGGTAATCCGATGAATAAGTCGTAATCGTCAGATGCTAACTGTTTCGATTGGGCTTGTGGCTTTAAATGAAGCTTTATAACGCTAAGCAGAGGATACAAAAGTTGAGAATGTTCTTTACTAAAGGCGCTCGTTAGTAAGGATGAGTTCATAAATATCTCTTCGCGATCAGCACTCACATCATTCAAGCCGGCTAGTGTCAAATGAACACGGACAACAAACTCAAAAAAGCCACTAAATTCGGAACCGGACATTGTGCCCTGAGGTTGAAGAGATGTGTATATGTCTTCCAATGCCGAAGTAGACTTCCTGGAAGAAGATTTGGACTTTGACTTTTCCTGTGGCTTAAAACGAACTCTTAGAGACCACAATGACTGAAGTAAGTACAGTGATTCCCCAAGTACCTCCTCTGTTGGCAGATCACAAAGATCAATCGTCGATGAAATTGCGTCAGTGTTGAAGGGTACACGCTTCCGAAGATCGAGTTCTTTTAGATAAGCAATGCCAGTTTCAACAAATAGAGCCCAAAACATACAAGCAACCTGACCGGCAGTTATCGATAGGTTGAGGAGTGAAACAGAGTTACGCTTTTTACTGCTGTTGCCACCACCACCGCCGCCTTTTTGACGCTGAATATCGTGTTCGATGTCCTTATAGACGTGATAACATCTTCGGAGAATCTCTAAGATGTCTGAACGAAGTTGAACTTGAAAGGATGGCCCCGTTACAGGCCATTTTAACAAGTCGGAAGCCATGTCAAGGAAGAGACGCAAATATTTCGCGGGATCCATTCGCAAAAGTTCCGAAAGAGGCTTAGATAGACCTGAAATTTCAGGGTACCCATGTTCTGCAAAAGGGACTTGTGCGGCAAATGTGAACAAAAATTGGAAGGATTTTACAACAAGTGTTTGAAGATGAGAACTGTTAATTTTAATTCCATTACGCACCTTAATATCAAGCAGATAAAAATAGCATATCACTTACTCGATGGACCATAGGGAAAACTTCACAAGCTAGTCTCATTCTGTAAACATTCAATACCCCGATAGTTTGTTTTTCACCAACCTGTTTCGAACTCGAATTATCTATGTCTTCATCATCTATTTCCTCCTCATCCTCGTCAGCTTCCCCCAACACTTCGCCTTCTTCTCCCTCATCATTTTCTACGTCCTCATTCGACTCATTCAGCAAAGTTGACTTTGTGGAAGATAAATAAGTATTTTCCTTATCTGGCGATCGTGAAATAGTGGGGGTATATTTTGCATTTTCTGCTTTGTTTTGCGTTTTACAGTGGTTATCCTCCGACGCTATCAGTAAATCGATAAGATTTTCTAATAAGACCCCAACCGCACTGCTTTCCCCAAGTAGGTCCAATCTGGTGGTGAGAAACTGAAGCATGTAATCTGTTTTTGACTCGACATTGTCGAATGCAGAGGAACAATAAGAGATGAACATGTCTATCTGTACACGGTGGGGGAGTGCAAGAAATAACTCTAGTTAAAAAGTCGCTATATTGAAAGTTGACTTACTCAGCGATTGTTGGTTCACTGGGGTAGATTGCAAACCGGTAAAGAGATTGCATACTTCGTCTTCCCAACGGTTGACGCGAGAGGTATAGTTATCCGCCAGAATCGACGACGCAAGCTTGAAGTTGTACAGTTTCTTCGCAATTGTGTATTCCATTACCTAATAAATTGATAGTTACGCGGGAATTAAGCCCCACCTTCACTTTGTTATTTGTAGGGAACAAGGATTTGCAAAGAAGCACTATCCCCTTCCCATCAAATACATTTCTCTTTGAGTGTAACTTAGCTAAATCGTGTAAATACTCAAAGTCAGACTCCGATATTTGGAGTTTCCGCTTGCCAGACATCCTTGTGGCACAACCCAGCCGCAAGTGCTGGCCTCATAGAAGTGCGCACCCTGCGAACGAGCAAAAGAAATTATATTTGTCGAATCTGTTACATTTGTTCAATAATCAAAAGGCATTTATTAATAGCATGAGATTTTGAAATTTTTCCGTTAAGTCTATATATATTTGGCAAACGATTCAAAGGCGTGCTAACAAAAGTTACATTAAGCTCCTGCATCTTAGTAATCTATCCGCCATAAATAACCCAAATGTTGGCTGGAAAGTAAATGCGAATTTTTGTTGGCTGAACAACGTCGAGTTATTTTTCCGTACACAGCCACGCTGTAAGCCTACCATGACCTGGTATCTCGAGCCGGAATTTCAATGTTATCTTAAAAATAATGAGCATGGATTTTAGTCGTTTCTCTTTACACATTGTTCCTTCAGCCACATCCTGTATTTTTCTAAGGATTTGTCGCAACAATCGTTTAGAGCCAAATTCATACTTGATGTCTATCAATAGAAACCACTGCAACAATAATTAACGGCAATTCGATTGAGACGGCACGTACACGCTTCTCATTATAACCAAAACTGTCATATTACAATACTTTCACAGACACATGACTCTGTAATATTTCTTTGTCTGAACTTCACCGTGACCTAACTTCCAGTTTTGATGTATTTGCTACCGGCGCCATCGGGTTGCGGTGAAGCCTAAATTTATTTTCTTTTTAACTCGGGTAATGGCATACGCTTCTACAAACTGTAAAGCAAACTCCTCCTTGATTTGCCTCCCTCAGTTTTTCTTAGAGTACCAAATAGCCACGTCCTTAAAGCGTTTACCAAACACTGAATCTACCCTTTTTGGTTAACTAAAAACTTTTAATACTATGGGCGGAAAGGTTACAGACATCTACTCTCTTCATCTTCTGGTGCGAATCAAAAAAATTACACTTGGCGTGAATTCAAAATTGAAGCCATTGAAATTCATAATTAGGCGAAAATTCGAAATAAGGGATCAAATGATGCCAAATGAATTGTCCGTACAACTAATGCCACGCTCAACTTTTAATAGATAATTCAAACTTTGTTATTTATTAATATATCCGTTTAAGAAGCTTCTCCTCCAAAGAACCTAATATTCCAGAAACTTCGGAATTCATACGAATATCTAAGAACCGCAGACCGACGTAGTTTAAGAAAACAAACATATTGTTAATACTGCGTAGTGTGGAAGACGGTTAAAGCAGGGGTCCTCGGTTTCGCCAAGAACGTTAACGATAGTTGGATGGCATTCATAATTTATGAGTAGATGGTTCGAATCGATCTAAGGTGGAACACTTGTCGAAATTATCCATTTATTAATTGATGTACCTAGTCTTTATCATGTCGCCTCATTGTCACTTCATTTTGGTACCAAGATCTTCTGACCACTACCGAAACCTTTCACGATATATGAAAGGCGGAGTTTTCCGTAGTAATCATACTCCGTTGCTATCTTTCAATGAAATAATATGAGCACTTACGAGAGTCGAGATAGTAGAATAGCTTTAAATGTGTGAATATAGCGATTCAAGGTAAAATGGAATAAATTTCACATGAAACAGTTAGATAACTGAGCTGTCGCTTTGAATTCATTCTCTATGGTCAACATTCGTTTGGGCAAACCTAATCTGCCTCACTCGCCTTCTGGCAGATGACACAACGCCAAACTGGCTTCCAAATACAATTGCCAATTTACTTAAGGAATACCTTTTACTTTCGTATAGTTGGTTTCAGGAATGCAAGCCAGGTCCGTACTGGGTACGGCATGGCAAGTTTGAAGTTGCATTGGTAATCCAAAATTCGCGCTTCAAACTCGTGCTTGTGCCAAGGAGCCTTACATCTCACAATCTTACTTCTGATGGCACAAATTTGCTAAAAGTTAGATGCTCTACGTATGGTAGAACTGATTAATAATAACACAATGTTGAGAGTACATTTACTTGCAATTAAATATGCCACACTTGATAAGTTAGGTGTTTTCACTACTTCTAACGCCCAATATTTGGCCTCATGAGACAGACGGGACCTATTCGATGTAGTCTGTTCCTTTTTTTCCCTCTTTCGTCCTCTTTAATTGCCGATGCCACTCATATTAAAATGTTCGCAAAAAAAGTTCAATTATGACGCAATAAGGACAGGAATCAAACCGTAGTCTTGAAGTATAAAGAAGCGAACCTTCTTTTAGGATCATTATAAAATCAGGGTGAGAGGCACAAGTCACGGTAGGAGCCAGGGAACGACGGCTGAGTCCCCGGAGGTGGCCGAAAAATAGAAGATGCGTCAACGCAGCTGATATACCTGGCCACAGCACCACAGTGAATAGCATCGGATCAACCAACGGACTACAGCCTTACCGCTGTTGATTTCCTCACCTTCAAAGGATAAAAGTGAGTTTTGTATAGTTGGGATTTGTTTCACGGCTATATTAGGCGCCACACGTGACTATTTTCTATCAACTCTTGGTAGGGGCTTTGTTTACTTGATTCAGGACTGCAAGTCACTCTTTTCGTCCTCTTCCTCGCTGTCATCTCGTCCAACGTAGAAGGTTTTCGAGGCTATTTTACGACCAGTTCACCGGTGAAATTGAATTTTTATTGTGGAGGTTATTGAGTTTTGTCGACGGCGTTCAGTTGACGCTGGTGCTGTGCAAGAAACTCGCTTGCTCTCATGCTGTCCTCCTCACTCGTGGCGAAATCTCACCACTAAGTGCCTTTTCCGTCGATGCATTTATTATGCCCCACTAAATGAAATTAGCATGAAAAGCATTGAAAGTCCTTTCGTCTGGCTGCCGCGTTCTTAAGAAGAGGCCAAAAATCGCCGAAAATTATGTTCGGAGGAGATGTTCAGACAGATTAAAGTGGTTGGGAGAAGGCTAGCAATTTAAGTGAAAGTATTTTTAGCAACCACCCTCCTATTCTGCAAGCTCGCGCGCAGTCGACTCAGACCCAGGCAGATCGGACCAGAGGCGTTGGCCTACCTTTGACCTCCTGCGTTCCCAGTGCCTCCTTTGAGTGAACTCCCATCCTCCCCCGGCTTTTAACTTAATTTCTGTCCTTTTCTACCATCATTTTTGCGTAATTACAGCTTAACAGTCTAGCTTGTTCGTCACCAGCCTATCTTGTTTATCATGCCGCAGAAGGTCGTCGAAGCCCCGTGTCCCGCTTGACAGGCTTGCACTCCATCGGTCTTGGTGACTTTGGGCAGCATCGACTCGTGAATCGAACAAACCGATAGAATTTGAACCGATGAAAGTGGAGCGCAATGCTTCTTGTATGAGAGTGACTGTGTCCTTTGGTATCTTACCGGTCGGCCTATGAATTTGCTAAGGATTACTGACAGTTGGTGACACACACGAGATAATAAAACACTTAGCTGATGACTGCTGACTTTCCCCCGATACTGGAACAGTAAGTGGGGCATGGGGAAGTGGATTTCAAGATAAGTGAGGAGGCGGCTAGAACCGAACAGTAACCTCCCGGTCAGTTTGCTTTCTACCAACCGCAATCATGGTCTTCAGAGCGTTCAGGTCAGCGAAATAGTGTAATCCAACCACTCATCTCTCCCTGAATGCTTCAGGAATCTTAGTAAACTTCACAATTTCACAGTCAGACTGACCATCTTCGCTCCCATCTACAACGTGCGATACATGTCTGTTATCTCAACGCAGATGGATTCTCTCAAGTGAACACGGCGAAGATAAACACCGGTGCTTAAACTCACTTCACGGTTAAACGAGGTAACTTGAAACTTAAAGGAGTTTTCCGGTTGATTTCGTCTTTCCCCTGGAAAATTCTACCGTTTTAGAACCAATTAGGCATATTGCTCGATTTCTAGCGGGATAACCTGTTTAAACATGTTCCATTTTGCTTTGATACTGTCACCGGCGCTATTATCAAAGCTAGTGAGGAGGATAAATTATGTTGTTTGCTGCAGCACTTATCGCGCGACATTTTGAGTCTTGAACATTATTTTGGTAATAAAGAGATCACGCCGCAAAATCGAGAAAGAAAACATTAAGAAAGTGGTTGGCGAAAGAAATTTCCGAAAATTTTCCAAAGGTTTCCTATTGCCATTTCATAAAAGGAAATTCCATTGATGTGGTTAAAGTGCATCCTGATGTATATTATCAAATCACATCTACTCCTGGCGTCTTTCGTCCTCGCTCACGACGGACAAGTTCACGCAGTTTTGTGAGATTAGGGCTACCTTCGGACAGGTTCCCAGAACATCTGCATAGTTATGACGAAGGCTAGGTTGGTTACCTCGAACGCTCGTGATGCCGAGCACCCGAGGGAATCATAACATTACAGCATTGCCCGTCGGCGCATCCCCAGCATTTGGTCCAGTGAACGAAGAGCGGTAAATGTTCGAGTAAACATGTGAGATGTCCCATTCTACCGCCCAGTGGTTCTTCTCTCGTCCAACACCCCGATTGCAAAGACAGCGTCGGACTCAAAATTCGTCCCCTTTACACACGAAACACGGAGACGAACTAGTGGGGGCCGGGGGGCGGGCGGGCGGACGGGGGGGTGCGCACGACACGCATACACTTTGATAGAGCGGCGGACCAATCAGAACGGGAAATAGGCTTTGCGCACTCGTGATTGGTCGTGCCGCCCTGATTATTACCTGTGACAGCTGCTACGGTCAAGACGGGGGATGCGCGTGGAAGTGGGAATATCGCGTGGCCGCCACCGCAACAGCACTTAGCCAAGTCCGTACACCACAGAACAAGTCGGAATGTTAAAATATCCCCGATGATGGGGGACAAGTATGTGTTATGAGGAAGAGTATGTATACCTCAGTCGCTTCGCCCTTCCAGCGCTGCTGGGACCACATCCGAGGACGTCGCACCTACCTCGAGAGTCTTAATGGTGTGGCCACGCCGTTCATCCCAGTGGTAAAAATGTTCTTCCATCCTCGACGCAAAGTGCGTCTCATTTACGTGGTCTGCTGCATCCTCATGTTTATCTGCATCATCTGTATGTTCACCATAACAACCACCAATTACCTTTCCCACAAGACTGTCTTCCGTGTCGATCAGATTGGTCTCAACGAGGGCATTCAACCGCCTTCTGTCACCATCTGTCTGGAGGAGCACAAAATTCATCGGGTCCTCTCTAGTCGCGCCATAATTCCGCCTCTGCTGAATTGGAGTATTCTCAAAGGCGTTGACTTACCCTGTCACCACAGGGGCGAGGTGACGTGGAGTTCACGGCTCCATTCTGTATCAGCCTACATTACGGGCGCAGGGCACTTCAATGTGACCTTTGACACTTCGCCTCCAGGCTCCTTCTCGGTTTCGGTGACAGAACAAGTGCCTATTCCACCCGACGAGGTCTGCACCACATTCAAACTCAACTACTCTTGCTTATATAAAAATGAGTTCTGGAAAATAGTAAGTTTGCAATCGCTGTGTCGGGTTAAATGTGACTTTCTATTAATACTCTTTAGTCACCTCTATAGCCGAGCATCTCCCCTCACGTGACACTTAGTCTCGTGAGCTAAAGCCAGTTTCCGTCCGAAAGAAGATCTGGCTCTATTTAACCGCCATGTCTTGTCTTCTACTCCGCCTACTAACCGTGAAAGCAGACCCTCCATCCGACTGCGCCCATCATTTCCCCATAAGCTATCCACAGCCGTTCCGTCCATCAATCGCCCCTTGATATGACCTGCGGTCTGAGCGAGTTGAGCTTTTGCACCGTCTAAATTGCCATTTTCAGTAGATACTGCCATTTAATTCTACCGGTGACGCCTGACGGTTAGTGACCATCAGACTGCTCATTGTCGCCTGCTTCATGAAGTTCTTATAGGACTTGATATTATGCTAAAAAGTACGGACCTTTGGGCGCGTAGGTCTCGATAAAAAGTGTTTTATTCCTCCCTTCCGTCCTATTTGTATTACTCTAATAGAAGAAAATTCCTGTCATTTGTCACAATACAATGACTCCCAGTTTGAGTGCACTATTGAGCCTTGGCTCCACCTCAAAGTGATAATAAGTCGCTCTGGCGCGGAAGAAAGCTTGTCGCCGGTGTTGAGTGAGGGTGGGAGACCATGGACGCCCTGCGCTCGCCACACGAGGGCGGCCGGGGCCTCCCCTCCACCAACGTGTTTCACAGTCCCCTTCTGTTGGCCACCATTACTGGCCGCTAAAGAGCCTCGGTACGGAGCGTAACTAACGTTACTGGCAGAGCACGGAGTACGTGATGACGGAAAATGAGAAGTTCGCGCCCAGTAAAGTTGTTTTCAACACCTTAAAGCGCCGCATGTCATTCATGTTCACTTGTTCCTGCTATTTAAGAGGTAGTCTACCGTCGCACACACGGGCGTCTTTTGGCCATTGTCTCCCACGAACAAACGATCGTGTCGGACAGGCGAACAGTAGGCGAGTAAATGCCCACTGCCCCGTTGGTGGCGTCCAACAAAGCTTGCGTGACTTGACGGTGGGAAACCGTCTAAAGGCAGAAATTTCGAAGGGTAGCCACGTTGTCTTGCCACCTTGCGTCTGGCTAAAACTAGCCTTAATTAGTTAGAAGCTTTCCTTCCCCATGAACAAACACGCTGTTTTTCCGTAATATTTGGGAATTCAGTCTCTAGCACTCATTCACTCTCCAAAAGCTCTGGTGTACAGCATGTCTGAGTCCACCAGCCTTCACTTCGACGCCTAAATAGTGTGTTCCCCTTTGTGATCCACCCATTATTCGCCGCACCGCGGTTGGCGCGTCCGTGAGGTCTTGTGATGCCCCTTGTTTGTTCATTTGTTTACCTGGTGTATGTGCGTCAAGAGCCCCTCTTTACAGCCTCCTTTTCGACCTTCTGGCAAGTGCTGAGCCATCGACGTCGTTACTCCTTGACTGTCGTCGATAGCCCCATCGCAACCTTTTCGTCACCGTCTGGGTGAAGTAGGCGTCTCTTCTTAAAAAGTGTGTAGTTTTGGCACACGGAGTCGAGCCTTGTTCCACCACATCCACGCTGACGTCAAAAGCCTCTCGAATCTCATCTACCAACTTCTGATTATCTAGGAAATGTTTAAGTCTACCCAGTCCGCACTTGAAAAAAAAATGGTTTTATGCACGGGAGCAAATTTGCGAACTTCTCAGCCCACGTCCCCTCTTTTCATTCACACCGCAATGTTGAGCCCCTATTATTAGCTGGTGGACAAGGCACCGAGATGGCTGGAGTGTGGAAGCTTTTTCCTACTAGCAGGCGGAGGTGCGAAGTGTAAGGACTGAATGGTCTGCAGGGCCGAATGAGTAACTAAAACAAGTAGTGGTTTCTTACAAAATCGCCTTTCATGTCTCCCTACTTCCTTGGGATAGCTCAGTCGTCTGCTGACTTCGTGATACGGCTTCTACAGGAAGTTTTTTCGTAAAAATGATTGACAACTGAGTGACATCTTAGGCCATCGCCTTTGCTTTCTCGACCTCACTACGATTTGTTGGCTCCTAACTCATTTGCTCCACATTTGTAAGCGTCGAATTACTTCGTGATGTGGGCGCAAGTAGGCCGAGAAGCGCTGCTTGGGGATGCAGAGTCTCCCAGACGAACTACTGCGGCCACCGAAGTTCACCTGTGGATCCCATCATGGGTCGGTATGAAGTATCGCCTGAGATGGTTGAACGCTTAGTTCCACACAAGAAACGAGAAACGTCTGCTCAAAACTCGCTCTTTTCCCAGTCCCTCGTCCCCAAACACACGTCAGCGTTGTCGAACCGAGAGGAGAACAGAGACCACTTTGGGGTTCGTGCCACTTTGTTCTCTTCTCCACGTCTCTACCAGTCTGGCTGTGGATTAACAGCGAGGTTTAACTGGGCAGATTCGCAGTCGCGTCTTCGAGCATCAGCATTTCCGGGGTGTCTCAGCGCCAGCAGCAATGGAGGCTCGCCGCTCCTCGCCATGCCCCAACACTCCCCCTCATCTGGGCTGTTTGGCCATGTTCGGGGCGCCCAATTTAAAACATCGCCGCTGTCTCTGCACGTGTGCCTTCTTCTTCCAGTTGAAAGGTCCAATTGCTTGGTGGAGTATAACAAAATAGGACATCTGTGAGCTGTACGATGCTTTGAGTGTCTCCGAAGGCATTACAATCTTCAAAAGCCTTGTTGACAAGACTGTACTGTGGGTAACGTGCGACTGTCGCCTTCGTTTAGCCCGAGTTTACTTGTCCACTCCGGCCGGCCGATGGAGAGTCGTAGGACGTTGATAACGCGGTAAAGCGCGCCAGCAGTGGCTCAGCCAAACACTGGAGCCAAATTCTCCCCAACCCGATGGTTTATGCGGAGGTGAAAATGGAAGGAAATTCTTTATGGCAGGCAGAGTTTGGCCTTAAAGAGGCTCAAAAAAAACCTCTAGTCCGAGGTTTTTGTAACGGAGGAATTTTTATTCAATTACACACTTTTAAAATGCAAACGCGGTTGCATGAATTGTATTATTCCGCGGCGATGTTTGCGAGGTGGCGCAGCGACTCGCCCTCTTATCGCACTACTGGAACACAGCGAAAAATCGCCCATTTGGTGTTTAGTCAGCTACTCCTTTTTCAGCACTGTCCGCATTCACATTTGCTTCTCGAATCATGTTCAGCCAACCGCGGCTCCGCTTTCTGTGAAGCCATCTCTTGTCGATGGAATAAATGGCTGACTTTTCCTCCTCCATGTGGGAAGACACCATCACACGTGCCAACTCTCTTGTCCGGTAGAAGTTGCTCCAACCACCTTCTGGAAACTCCTTAAATGCCGACACGTTGAGACAGTCTCCTCTTCGAAATCCGATGTCGTGCTAACGCGAGTATGAGGAATGTTGTCTTGAGACAGAGAGAAGCTGTAGTTCAGGCGGCAGAATTTACTCCAAAGTTGTGCCTTTGCTCAAAAGTTCGTAACTGTAGGTGTTGGGCGCCCTCGGTTCCGATCTCTGCTTCGGTCGCCACCTGCGTGAAGCACAATGGGAGTCTGAGGCTGCGGTTGCGTCAGCGCCAGGAGCTGTAAACCTACGCTCTTTCGAAGGCAAACCTCGACGCATATCCGCGTTTACCCGTCCCCCTGCTTAGGCCTCCAGAATCCAAATCCTGCCGCAAAGAATCGGCGACTGTGGTGGCCGCTCGAGACGGCAGGTCTTAAGTGGGAGCCTCCTTGGTGCCTCTTCGCCAGTGATTCTTTTAAACACACTCGTGGCCCATTCACACAGCGTAAATGACGGTGACTGGATTAAAGTAATCTACAACAACTGATGCCATCCTTATTGCACCTCGTGTCTAGACAAGTCTGCATACCATCCGTCTTCAAAATTACACTAAGTAACCCTAAAATAAGTCAAACTGCGTAAGAAGGGGGCATCCAAATTCGAGGCTGGGGTGGTGGACATTTTCCTACCGGGTCTCCCAGTTCACAAAGTGGAGTTGACAATTTTTAAGCCGAGTCTGGCTGCAGCACGTGCCGGGGTGGAAATGGAAAATTCCTCAAGACTTACGACGCATGTGATTTTAAATGTTGTATCACTTCCAGTCATTCGCCATTCCTTTTGGTCATTTAACAGCCCCCATTTACTATGGATGAATAAGCCTCAGGGGCAGATGGTGGTCCGGCACGCATATGTCTTCCCCAACCTCTTGTTAATGTTTGGTGTCACAAATGTGTGACGCAACTCCTCCCGCCCTTGTCCCTTTTCTTCACATGGGGCACATACACACCCACGGAAAAGCATTCAGGCTGCGAACACGGACACATTTTTAAAAGGTCTAGTAGAAATTTTAATCAGCTGTGGGAATTGGCGTCCACATCGCTGGTTTATGATGATTTTCCGTCACCAACCAAGCGCCAGGCCGAGAAAAGTTGATGTCGACATTCGCTCTGTAGCCTGAGCATACAGATGACGGAAAGGCGCGCAAGTTTAGTGTCTTTAAACAGTTATCACCTCCCAAAGTGTGATCTTAGGCGGAAATTTCTCCACGGCACCAGGGACACACTTTCCCTTTTTCCTCATCCCATTTCCACCGGGGGTAAAAAAACACTTTCGCGGTGCATTGGAGCCAGGTCCAGCATGTGTGGAGGCGACCACGTAGGCGGGGACGGTCGACGGCGTCCGTGATAGTCTGTGCTGCACTCACCCACGTCCTGGCACTCGCCTCGCCTCTGGCAGGTGTCCGCGGAGATAATGTGCATCAAGGACTTGGAGCGAGGAAAGCGCCAGTGGCATTTCGGTTTGCTTTGATCCCAGCAATGCAGGCGAGAAGACAGACTGTTGCCACGACATATGCCATAGCACTGTTTATTTTCGCGAAACAAACAACCATCCTCGCAGTCAGTGGCCTTGCAGAGGCGAAGGGGTATTCCCATACTCTTCGTGTTTTAATTATCACCCATTGCTTGTTCCAGTTAAGTTAGGAGGTTCTCCTCTCTCGTCCTCTGTCTCGCCTCATAAAGCTCCAAGGCAGTGATTGGCTGTTTTCAATCTGGTCTGAAATGTTAGGCTTAAAGGCAGGTCGTCATGAAAGAGAGGACAGTGTCTGAACAAAAGGGACACTAAATGGGCGGTTAAACAGTCGCAGTGACATGGGCAGAGCAGACTACTTTCTGGACAAGTCTGTCAGTCCATCATCTCGCCCAAGCTGTCCGAAAAGGCAATTCTAAATTAAATGCCCCATCCTCCGCCCAGCACTTGGGCGAACAATGGAGTTTGGCCAGGCAAAACAGAGTCGGGTGAGGGTCCAGGCCGTAACAATAGTCGCAGATAGCGATCGTAAGCCCTCGCAGTCTCATTAGCGTAATTACTCCCCGTGACCTTAACGCCAAGTGATAAGGCCATGCCTATGGGGCAGTTCGTCAACGATTTTGGCCGGTTCAGGGTAGAACTCCGCCCCGTCCACGTCTCGTGTCAGTGTTGTGCCCACGGCAGCATTTGGAGGGGTGGGAGGGGGGCGGAACTATTTTCGAGTCTGATTTAAAGAGTGGAATATCACTTCCTCATCTGTTATGGATCAAGTCTGTTCCCAGTGGCACGTCAGCGACCTCTTGTGGCGTCAATAGTGACGAACAACTGGACGGTCGAATGGAGCAGCGGACCAAGAGAATTTCTGTTTAGCAGGAGGCCACATTCACGAGAAGATGGTGCTTTCGTTTCGGGAGTTGTTGACTGCCCAGACACACGGCTTCAAGACGAGAGAAAGTGCAGGGTCGACAGGTTCTCCATTGTTTCTCCTGCATTTGTCGGGAGATGTCGACGGAAGCTTCATTCTAACGATGGGTACGGCGCGAGGTAATGGATATTGCGGCGCTAGGCTTCCCTGTCTGATTTGGGAGTCCCAACAAGTCTTTGTGAACATTTTCCTACTGAACTGAGGGGAGGTGGAGGTGGCAATTGGAGATGTGGGCCTTTCTTAGTCGGTGGGCACGAATACGCCTTCGATTCTGCTGGGAACGAGACCTGGTCAATTCACTAGTGAGAGAGTCAGTAACCCGGTGGAAGAGTAAGACATCGAGGCTGTGGATGTAGGCGTCTCCCTGGCCCTCAAACTGCGGAGGATTGGAGGTCAACTTGGCGAGAAATTTGTGGGCCTTTTCCAATTAGACCTGCGCAACAAGTGGCATTTCGCGATGACTTACGTCAGAGACAATGAAAACTGTCCCCAAACCAAAAGTTTCGTCCCGTCAAGCAACCGAGGCTTCACATCGTCATCGGCACCGACCACCTCGGCGGGACCGACGTGCGCAGTTTACGTCAGGCCGGGGCATGGACGGGGGCTGTCACGCCCGAGCCGGGAGGAGAGGTGGACGGGCTTCTGGCCGCGCACTTGATTAGTTGAGTGGATCGCGTCTATTTTATGGTTGTAGCCTTGGCAACACTTCACTCTCTTTTAATTCGGCTCCATAACGGAGCCGCACCAATTTGAGCAGGTTAAAGGAATTTGCACAGCAGGTTGTGAAATCCACCCTGAACGCAACTTAAAACTCCGTCCATTCACCAAAATGTCAGTAATGAGATGCGAGGTGACAAAACCCTCCTTGATGTCATTAGACAATGTCACTTGCACTTGAAACTTTTCGCCCACACGCATTATCCTCTTCTTTCACATTCACCTTTCGCCGTTTCGCAGCCAACCAAGGGGGATTCAGATTCTAGCAGTTTTTTATTTACCGCGGCACATTTCTTTGTGGTTGAGCAGTGGCAAACAAAATTCTCGAGTATTCGTGGAAGGAAGCCCTGAGGACATGGAATCACTGAGTCTTTGCCGAAAGCGTGGGAAAGACTGAGGCAGGTCGAGGGCATTGGGGACGTTGAAGACGATGGTCTCGAGACGCTCAGCACCCGTGGGCTGATATCTCGAGGTCAACCCTCATCTCGGAGGGACATCGATGCGTCGATGTGCGTAGGGGAGGCGTTGGGCGACCTGTCCAGTTATGTCGAGAAGAATGACCCCTGGAGTGTATCACGTGCTCCCAGAAAGCTTGTTAAGTGCTTTAAAAGCCTTAAAAATCCTCCAGCCCCGCAGCGTCAAAGGGTTTCGAGGACGATACGCTACCATATTTTCGGAAGGCCTCTTCGCTTGGAGCGTCAGGCTACTAACTGACCACATCGTCATGGGTAGACTGAAAACCGCGACCTCCAAAGTGCAAATTTACCCTCATTTCAGTTAAGACGTGTCCAGAACTGAATATTGCCCAAATACCCTAGTATAAATAACAGAAAACGAGTTGAATCCGTGTTTTCCATCCGAGAGTCTGGCGCAACGTAGTTGGAATCAACAGTGATGGGGTTACGACGTTTCCATGCCGCTCACTCTGGTCACCATCGTCCAGTGCTGCGGCAGTCAGACTAGCCGATAGGATCGGCGCTGTCCGCCCCATTCCGCCCAGGTGTCGTGGCGCCCGCGGATCCGGCGTCTGAGAGGCCGGTAGCGGGGAAGAGAGCCTAGATCACTCTGATATTTCGGACTGGATGGAAGAATGGCATTTCGTGATTCTGGCGTGATTTCACTTGTTTGGCAGTCGACCGTTGAAAAGGCTGTTAGATGATCCCCCAAACACGGACATAATCCAGTAGAGTTCACACTCAAAGTAGCGTCTTTATTACGTTCCACTTTCTTCACGTGGACGAGTTATTCGAAATCGCCCGGCGTAGTCGCGCCGGTTGGTGAAAGACCACTCCACCACTGGATTGTGGCTAGCGAAATCATCATCAGACGGCTTAATTGTACCTGGAGGCTTTTGATCGTGCAGAACGGCCCGCCTTCCTCCAGTGAGCCTCAGTGGTTATTTTGTGTCCAAAATACCAAACACTGTGGACACGGAAGCGCAACGTAACACTCGAAATTGTTAAAGGTTAAATATTTCTCTCCTCGCCATAGTTGACAGTGCGGATCAAGTTGACAGACATGAATAAGCAGATGTCCGGTCAGCCCAAGCTGATTGTCCACGAGGCCAACGGATTTCCGTTGGACAATTACGGACGCTACCTTTACGACCACATCGTGCCCGGAACGCAGGTGCATGTCTTTTACTCGAAGAACCTCCAGCACAGGTACCCCAATCGCAATCGTCCCTGCCAAGTGGGCCCCATTGAAGTGCTCGGACAGACCTACGATTACGACCAGGTGAGCGCTGTCCCCCGTGCGTCCAAGTGGAAGCGCTACGCTTTCAGCGCACTCGATTTAATGCTGAATGGAATAGGCGCGGGCTGAAGAGGCAGACGTAAAAGTACAAAGAATTCCCGGAAGAGCAGAGTGTCTGGCTGTCATTCACCGGGGCAAGGCAGTCTGGCGGAGGGTGGTGTGACACAAGCTCCATCGCACTTTCGGTCTTGGCTGGGAGTACTTCCCTGCTCCCCGGATAACAGGGAGCTAGAAAGCCGAAGTATTAGTACAACCACCAAGCATTCTTTTCCCCGAGGCACTCCACTCTAAGTGCTCCCTCGTAGTGCAGTCGCTCGAATGGTGGCTCATGGCAAAAGCGGTCGACGGGACGGAAGACAGAGTTACGGGTCTCGAATGACTCCGGAGTTGTCTGATCTCTCCCCACCGCGTAGACCCCATGAAACCACTTAAGGTGGCCAGAGCCATGAACGAATGGTCATGTAGCTGTAGTAGCTTGAGCCTTACAAATGGTGATTGGCTTTGCGACGGCTGTCTGGACAACAGACGAGTGATTCCGTTGCCATGATGACAAGATGACGAGCCGCAAGGATGAATTAACACTACCGCGGCTAGGGCGACAATCTCAACCTATGCGCTGACGCCTCTCTCCTTTGACTAAGCGGCCCAGCGTCGATTGAGGCCCCTAAGGTGGATGATATCCGCTGGATGTTTGGAAGCAAGCTGTTTTGGAGAGCCAGAATCTGAGCAGAGCCTTCAAAGCCAGTTGACGTGGCTTTCTGACGTCTACTATCACCGTCAGTCAATCGTACCACTAGCCACGGAAGGCCGCTGCGCTGTGGTACCGCAAAATGGCCGCAATCTCATGTGTGTTTCCACTTCTCGACCAGTCGATCCCTACGAAAACACCTCACGCTGTCAATAGGATTGATTGCGTCCCCTCGCCTCGACGAATATGTCGACTAAGTCCTTGCTGGGCAACGACTGTTTGCCATTTCCGTAAATAGGCGCGGTAGAGTCAGTGAGATCAGTCCACGTATTCAGCGCGCCACATTCAGCCGCATCATCGTGGAGCAACTGATTCCAGGGCAGAAACGTTTCGCGTCAACGAATGGAAGCACCGCCAAAGGCTATAATTTTAGAGTGCATCTCTGTTGGTTTCATATTCCCCACCTCGTCTGTCGACACGGGCAAGGAAGTGGCCCAAATGGCTGTCACACGGCCTGGTCGGGAAGGCCCTCGGGCGTCTTGGTCCCACTGAAGTCACTCGCATCTGCGCCATTAGGCGAGTGGCGTGTCCGAGAGGCTGCGCCACCAGGCATAAGTAAAAGGTGGCAGCAACTCAAAAACGGGTCAATGTCGCCGCCCTGGCAATTATATTCTGGTAGAACCTCAACTAAAACACGGACGTGAAATTTAAGCGCGTGTGTCGAACAACTTGAGGGCCATTCGCCTCAGAGTAACTTTCTTTTCGTCCCGTTGCCTAGGCTACTTGATGAATTTGTGCAGCGTCGTCGCATCCTCCTCGATTGCTGCACAAGCAGGGTGCAAACGCCTCCTGCATGCGGTGTTCCCAAAGTAACGTGGCCAGAGTGAAGTTGAACACACTCTTCCCAATTCAGGTGACACTTCTGGCCATTCCAAAATGGAACAGGTGATTGCCTGACGTGTTTCGGCCCGTGAAGTTCATTGCGTAAAAAGTGCATGTAACTTAACTTTCCTTCGGCATTCGCCTCGAGCAGAAGAGGATGAAATACGTGTCCCGAGGCCTGGCGGCTGTTGCGTTGGACGCATGCGTGTGTTTGTGCCTCCTTTGTGCGGATTGCCAGAATCGTGTCACACCTGTCCCATCTGTCTGGCTGTCGCTTGCCTCTGCGCTGGACAAAAACTCGTGCCACCGGGATTATCCCTCCACGTATATTTAGTCTGCGAGAGAGGGCAAGAGAGAGGGAGATGAGGGAGGGGAAGGGGACTTTTAGGAGGCAACTCTTGTTCAAAATTGAACTATCCCGTCGCAGATTGTGTTACCCGGTCCGATCATTAATCCCCTACAACTGCGTTTCATTGGCATCCATTTTGATAAAACAAATTCCAAAGTTAATCGGCGCGCAAATCAGGAAGGAGGCACTCTCTCAGAAAATGACCTCGAGGAAGAAATGCCTCAGTCTGCGTCATGGTGGATTTAGAAGTTGCGGACGTGGACGAGGAGCACACTTCCCGGCGGCTACACATGCCAAAGCCGTCGTGGACAAAATTCGTCGTCGACTGCCTGAATTCTCCCCCAAACGTAAAGTGCTACCCGCTAATAGGGTGAAACAAATAAACAAGCGCCCTTTCATCCGCCATGGACTTATTTTGGCTGGAGACGAATGGTGGCACGGCCGACGTTAGCAGTGCGCTTAAGACATTCGTAAAAGGCAGCCGAACACTCTGCCAACTCCTTTGATGGTTTACATCAAAGAAGGCACTAATGGGTGAGGGTTAAGTAAATGCGCCGAAAGGGTGGCGTGATGTCGTTGACATGCAGTGGAACGACGCTACCCACCAGCCAACACATGGCGTCTCAACGCGCCAGACGGCCAGACTCGACTTTCGCCTTCGCTTCCAGGTCTCTTGAGACGGCAGTCTCGACTTTGGTGGGTTCCGCCTGCTTTCTCTCCTTCGTGCTTGAGCCCAGGCAAATGGCGAAGTGGGAATGGCGGGGAAGAAAATGCGATTGTGCTGACTGCAGCTCCCTTTCGTACAGAGACGTGAAGTGTCGACCTGCAGTCCCTTCCTCGATGCCTCGCCGACACGACTTATCGTCTCCTCTTCCCCTTGACATTTCCTGCGAAATGATCTCATGCCTATGGGCGACTGGCGGTTTGACACCACCGTCTTTGGCAAAAAGCACTTTTGACGGTGGTGGTGGTGTCGGTGGCAAAGGAATCTCTACCGTCTCCTCGTTCGCCTTCCCTCTAGCCGAAAGGCAGGCAGGAAGTTGCTGACATTTACCAGAGCAATTAATAGTGAATCAGCAGGAAAATCGCGGAGGATAATCCCGGAAAACCTATAAATTCTGTTTTCGATTGTTATAACAGGACGGGCTCATTCTTCTTTTTAGTCTCCTTTCGCATTCCACACCGGTAAACCGTGAAAAAGGGGGGCAAAGAAGCGCAGAAAGCCCATATTTTTTGACGCCCTGCTTGGGAGCAGTTGGTGTCTATTTTAAGTAAAAGTGGTGCAGTGTGTGAGATTCGTGCCGCGGTAGCGAGACGGCGGTTCCGTGAAGGAGGCCGAGTTTTCCAGATTAAAAGTGGATGTGCGGTCGAAGGATGCCTGGCGGAGAATGAACACAGACGTTGAAGTCCGTGCTGCCGCCCATGCACACAAGGCTGGTGAATTTGGTGCTAAAGCCTCGAGGAATCACCGTGCCGGTGGAATGTGTGGGTGCCACCTCCACAACAAACAAGTATTCTGTGTCCTAAGAAAGGCTTCGCTGGTGTTCGTTCACACCGCCATGCGTGTCCGATCGTGTGCATCCCGCCGCCGGCTAATTATCCCCCTCCTCGTGGCAGTGAACCAGCTCCAAGGCGAATTATGTCAGAAGGAGGCGCTAAACCGGGGAGTCTTGGCGCCAACCCGCTGCCTGGCTGCATGAGGCGCAGCATGGGCGGTATGAACCAGCGGTCCGATCAACAGGCTTCCCTGTGAAAGGTCCGCCGACGAGGGACGCTACATTTGCCGCACGGTCCTTGTCAGACGGTCATTTAGGTGCAGATCCCGCTCAACAGCGCGGAATGCCTAATACGGCGTTAAGGCGTCCTCTCATGTCCCTCCACAAGTCACAAGATGAGGAAGCCCATCCCACGTATTCTCCACATGCGGTAACTTAAAGAGGATTGGAGTATTTTGTGTGCTTCTAGCCAACATGGTTACAGAATCGCACCTCAAGAAAAGCAGAAATTTGCGGGTAATGTGCTTTCTGCCGTCAAGGTGAAAGATTTCATGTAAATGAGTGGACAAATGAGGAGAATACTCTTCCATCTCAGTAACAATAGTTAATATTTCAGGCGGCGTGCCAATGGAAGAAGACGTGCGAATATCTCCACACAGAATGTCATTGCTACTGTCCGCTGGAAATCTTGCGGTCATTGGGGCACAGCAACTCCGAGGAGCAGGAGGATTTCCAAGTACCTCATGAGGAAGTTAAAGAGAATTGCATCCACAGCTGCTTCTTTGAGAAGCAGATAATGCTAATGGACACGGTTGTCTGCCCTTACGCCTGCAACACAGCGACCTACCAGAAGACCAACGAAGTGCGCTCGCCCAACGCCACCAGTTTGGACGCTATTGAGGTGAATTTCATCCAAGACGACGCAATTACACAGAAAACCGAGGAGGAGTTGTTTGGACTGGCTAAGCTTTTCTCCGAAGTGGGCGGATTAAGTTCCTTCTTCTTTGGATTCTCCTGCCTTGTGGTTTTCGAACTGCTCGAGTCTTGTTACCGCTTCTGGAATGGTTGGTTACGCCGAAGATTGAAGCGGCGTCGGAAACGCCGAAATTTTGACAGACTAACAAAATCCCTGGCAATATGTCGTGGCGCGGATTATGCACCTCATTGTCTACCAATGGTGGAAGATAGTCCGATTTTCCCTTGCAAAAATGCTCATAAAATGAGGCATTTGAAGGATCCATTGCCCTCTCCCGATTGTAATCTCATCGTCTGGTTGGACATCGATGGGACAGTGAAGCCGGTGTCCATCGAGTAAAGTCGAAAGCCCCCTTTCTGCCCTTTTGCCTCAATGTCACATGAAAATAACCCTTTTCTAAGCCGCCATTGCCAGAAGATGACATTCTTTCCACACCCGCCCTGGCCCTAAAACTGCCCACTTTTGATATTAAATTGTTAATGAGGATCTTAGTGCTTCCCGCTAAAAGACGAAGAACATATGTGTGCGCATTTTGAAGAGTGTTCGGTGACTATTTTTAACAAACGACTGATATGCAAACATCGCCACGCGCCTTCTTCTTCGTCTTCTTATTCTTCCTCCTTTGGTCCGACTATACACGATGGTCCGGCCTCCACCAGGTATGCGGGAAGACGCGCGATGTCCCTAGTCGGTAATTTCCCCCACCTCAGGCCGTGGTCCTCGTGCCAGAGCGAAGGCGGGCGACATTAATTCGGGTAATATGCGATGCGCACTTAAGTGCATTTCGTTCTGCCGAGAAAATCATCGTCTTCACTCGCGGTCATGGGGGCGCCTCAGCCGGCCCCCGAATCGCCCGCCAAAACGGCTGAGAGTCGAGGCGGTAGCCGAGGGGAAGAGGCAGAACACACCGAAAAACGAGGGCAAAGAAATCAGCGGAATTCTGTGCTCGTTCAGGCTGATGTGTCGAGGCTCCAGAGGTGGTGCTACCGCCGTGCCACGGTGCTTGTTGGTGTGAACACTCCACCGGAGTGTGCAATACCTGCCCCACTCCCGGACGCTTGTCGACGTATCTCCCAGCCGTACTTCAGCGGTTTAAAAATCGCGATCAGATGATTTACTTATTGGGAATAATTTGTCCTAGTCAAAGAATCTACCTCACTAATCACAAAGAACTTGGTTACACAGCATCTTCCTGTCCACACCTCAGGCGGACAAGGCGCCTAAACGCATGGTTTGAGTCGCCTCCTACACTGACAGTTCCTTAAAAAGGCGATGGACAAACTCCTCATTGGCTGTCACCTCGGCGCCAGGCAGGTTTTCCGCCTTGAATTCCGCGGGTTGATTGCATATTAAATCCCCCATCTCTGGGCTAGACTGGTTGAGGAGGTTTTGGAGAGGCTGTTCGGTGGCTTGACCTCTCCGCACGGACTCCGTTACAATTCTAAAAATCCGCCCGACGGGCCCATTGACGGTGTTGAATCCGTTTTTGTCTTCCATCTATTCTCACAATCTCCATGATAGTCAGGGAAAAGCCTTCGCGGGTAACACCGGCCTCGTAAAGAGGTAACATAACGACTCGAGAATTATTCGGTCTTATTCGCATAAGTGGAAAGCGGAGGAGTTGAGACAAAATCCCGACAAGGGCGAGGAACGGACCTTCTCTATGATATGCAGTCAAGAATGGTGGAGCCTCGCTCCTTCGTTAGGACCCCAAGTCACCCGGTAGCAAGAATGTGCCATCAGATAGACGAGTAGTCGCCTCTTCTGGGGCCGGTTTATTCTGAATCAAAGGCCTAGAGCAAGTCCTACCCTCGACGAAACGGCTTTACAACAGGATAAATTTCTGCAAATGTCGGGATGGCAACTAGAAGTAAATTAATGACGACAAATTGTGCTCCTGGTGTTCAAGACCCCGCAACGGCGATTGCACCAAGCAAGGGGACCGAGAAGGATTCAAACGTGGTTCCACGTCTTGATCCTCCCAGAATGTTATCACCGGCAAATAAAGTCGACCTTGGATTAGGACGGAAGTACGATTACTAAAGAATCAAACTTAGAAGACTTTTCTTGGCCCAATGGAGGCAGAAAATCATCTCTAAACGCCTTCAAACTAAGAAACAAAGTTGTCAATCTTGATTTTTTCAACCAAGCTTACTGCATGTTTTGCTCGTCGGGCCATCAAATGTTGGAGCTGGGTATTTTAACGTATTATTCAACAATCGCCTCGGATAAATTTTTGACTCGGCTTAGTGCGAGCATCCAGCGGCGACTGGATCTGCTGCAGACACCCCCACGTCTCCCTCCATTTCCCAGCAAGGACATGTCGCAATAGCCAGGCCTCGCCACATTCTTCCTCCGCTGCACGCAACACTCGGTTCTGCCCACAGTCGTCCTCTCGTGACCCCAGCACAGCCTAATTAGCACCTTAAAGTGCCCTCGCCTGACGCCAATTCGCGGAGTGACTGTGCGATGCCGGCGGACGCAAAATAACGCCCCGTTGGACCCCAGGCAGGCCATACACCTTAGCAAGGGGATTGTAGGTTTGTGCTCCCCTTGCGCGGCGACAAAGGGTGACAGTGGCAGACAAAGTCGGAATGGCCGATCGGAAGCGGGACTGGTCACGACCATCCCTCGAGGGTGGAAGACGAGCCTCTCCCAAGTGCGCAAACCGGCAATGGAGCTCCGCCAGACCCTAAAGACGGTCCCTCTCTCTCCTGACCCATTGCCGAGATAGCGGAGCACCCTCCACGGCCGTTGAGATAATGCGCTTGCGAACTGTTCCATACTCGTCAGTAGCCTTACAAATTCAAGGTAACGATACGAATAAATTGGTTTCCCAAGTGGTGAGACGTGCATAGACTGCAAACTCGGTCCGTGAATCAAATCAAAATTGCGCACCACCTGAAGAGAATCTAGTTAATTAGCTAAGTAGCGCCGATAATTGCAGGTTGGCTCAGCCCTCCCGAAGGCAACGGAAAACCTCAAAGAGCCAATGTGAAGAAACTCTCAAGCGCTTTAAACCATTTGCCACCAAGATACTGGAACAAGTCCAACGGTTGCCAACGCAGCCACCTGACGATTTCCCAACACACTGCCAAGACAAGCGCAGTTTCATCCCAGTGAATTTAAAATACCAACCCGAGGCGAAGGCCGCCGACCGATGGGAGGGCAGGCGATCGCTCCAGCCTGCCCCAGCGTTTGCGGTTTTTGCTAAAGGTCACGCCTTCAATTTAAACGGTAGGAAGGAGGAAAAAAGAATTTCCTGGGTCACTGTGCCACTTCACCTCACTGAAGTGCAGAGTTGATCAATTCAACTCCAATTAGTTTGCATAAGTTCCCCCAAAAAGGATAGAACAAACGCTAAGGGCAACATGGCGTCCCAACTTGGTGAAACCTGCGGCGAGCGTTGTGCCCAAGCCAATTTGGCCACCCGTTGAGGTCCTAAAGAAACTCACCTTAAAGAGTTAAAATCGCATTGAAATCTCAATATAATAAGCCCGGTCACTTATTTCTGAAGTTACCCAAACAACTGCACAAGCTCCGCACAATGGGATCGGCAATAACGGGTGAAGTAGCCTAGGAGGTCAAGCCTCATTGGCCAGGCAACTGGGGGGCGCTGGAGTGACTTTTCCCGACAATTTCATAGCATTTTGACTGATCACCTCCCATCGTCGCGCAAACATGGGCCGAAGGCCGCCACGAAAGACGATATTCGGGCATTTTGAGTCCTTTCGAAGGATATTTGCTCCATCACTACACATTCTTGCATGGATGCTATGACTGACGGTCGTCTAAACTATGCTAACTCCCTAAAATGGTTATTTCGACTGAAACAGACTCAGTGCACCATTCGGCCAAGAAGCACTTGCGCAGAAAATGGTCACGGGTACTGAAGCGTCTACAAACTGAAGGCTCTAGAACCGACCAAATATTGAGCGCTTCGAAAGCGGGCTTTCTGCTCCAAGAAGAAGAAAATCGTGAAGTAATCAGGTAAATTATTCGAAAGGTGACAAAAGACCTTGATTTCCCACCGAGAATCAGTGCAGTATGCAATTGATTGGCGCTTTCTACGCGGTTAGAAGCGGCTTCAGAGCCTACAAAAGTCCAAAGAAGTTGGGCTCGGTTAATTGAGACAAGTTAGCCCATAACAATAGCATCCTAAAGCCTCCTTTTCCTTTAAAAACGTGGAATAGAAACCACAAGCAGAAGTGGCAGCTTAAATGGTTAGAAATAGTAGTCTTATACGTTGAAAACTCGTAATAAATCAACGCATAAATTGGGAATACGCAAAAGAGAAGGGGGTAAAACACAGCAGAGGGAAAAAAACAAAGGTCTGCTAGGTGGAAAATTCAGCAGTTAAAAGGTAGGGTTCGTTGAAATTTCGTCAGGAAATATTAATGCAAAACCAGGGTAGGAGATGAATGGAAAGTAGAACCAAAAGGTTTGCAAAATGGTGGAAAAGTCGATGAAAATAGTTTAAATTGCCTAACTAGAGCCAATAAAGCGGAAGAAAAGTCAAGCCGAACCTCCTGTTCTCTTTTAAGCGAGTGACGGACCTTCCTACTAAAAGCACGAGAGGTAATCATTGTCACACTATGATGAGTTTACAAGTGTTCAGACGGGATCGTCAACTAATGCAAATCTCAAGTTTTAATGATTTTCTAGTCGAGTGGTTGTGCTGAAGAACAAGGAGGCGGGAATGTGGCTAAATAAGGGCTCATGAGGTTAATTAAAAAAAGGAGAATCAAACCGTTCGGCGGATACAAAACAGTGGTGCGCAAAGCTCCGGTGGGTCTATAAAACACGTGGCCATTCAGCAAAAATCTTGTGACCACTAAAATTTCTCCACTGGAGAACGATAAGACACGTAGCAGAGGTTAAAAGGAAGAAAGTATGGGGAAATTAGAGTGGTTAAAAAAGAAAATACGATGAATGGAAATGACGATCGGATTAGAGGATGGATGAATGAACAGGGAATAACAAGAAATTTCACTCAGTTGCAATGGTTAATGAATATGATGTTAAGAATGAATAAGAATCCATCGCTTCCTTCCCTATACACAAAGTAAAATGCTTAAATGTTGACAGAACTCACGTCTTCGTAACACTTAGGCAGTACAAAGGCGGCCTTATGCACGGCCTTGGTGTAAAATTTGCAGTGGTCTGGTGGCTCGCGGATTGCCTCGCTAAGATTGATATTCTACTTGGCAGAACAACAAATTCGCAATCAAACAGGCAAAAATGTCATCCCGGCAACAGGTTAATAATCACCCACCTTGTTTTTGCAAGCGAGGACATACCCGAGGTGGCCGCAGGTGTAGGTTGGAATGATGTTATAGGCGTAGCCAACGACTGGGAATACCTCCTTGCAGAAGCCCAACATCCGCTGAATGACGGGGAGGTCCAGGAACAGACTCTCGCCTAGATAAAGCAAAGCATAAATCAACATAGCGTAGCCGCAGGGTAGAAGCAAAAGAAGTATGGCAATTGTTGCCCAGTTGTAGTCAAATGCAAAGTTATACCGAAACCTTAAATTCTATTCATGCACAAAAGGACAGGCCATGGGGGAATTTTCTTTCTTCCCACGGTACCGCATTCTCATGAGGCAACTCAAGTCGGCCCATGCATCGTTCATGGCAAAGTCCCTCTCAATGCGATATCAAACGTAAACGGACTGCTTCACAGAAAGGCGCATTTCTAAACAGCATTTGTAAGCTGGCAGTTATTTTTGCGACATTTTAGCTTAAGTAGGGGAGTAGTGGGAAGAAAAGCACATGGCGGGTAGGGGAAATTAGTAATTATTAACATTATTTTCAATCAAATGATTAAAGCAAACAATTAAACTGCAAAATCTTCATACGAGGTATGCCTCGTTAGCGATTAGACTTCAAGAGAAATGAAAAGAGAGTAAATATCCACTCTCATTTCCTGAATTTAGGCCTTTTCCAATTGCCACATCAATCCAAAACTGCTGAATCGGTGAGCACCGACAAGTCTATCATCCAAGGAGAATTGGAATTTGTCAGTGGAGAAGTAGAGGATACCTCAACAAATGGAATACATCGCGTCACTCGACATTCCACCTTCTGTATCACTAGATTGACGACTTAGAGAATTAGACGGTTGGTTATTCTTAATCGGTAGCGAAGGCTGAGAGCAAGCTAATTTAGAGACACTGGGAGAGAAGAAGAAGGCAACCCGGAAGGGTCCGGAATAAGAACTAGAGACTGCAGAAGATAAGTCCCCACAGCATAATTCCGTCCACGATTTGTGCATTCATTCCAGTGATCAGACAATAGCTCTGTCTTTGAGACGCCACATCTCAGTTCCCATCGACCAACGGCAGAAATTTTAAAGCATTCACGGCTTTCAACCTCCATCTCGAGGTCGCTGATGTTTCTGTTCTTTGAAAACGATGCCACCGATGGCTATTTTCGCGTATATACCTAGAATACTTAGGGAAGCAGGCGTTCCAAACGCTGAAGGAATATCCGACGACTATCATGAGGGTGGAATAGAAGTAGTCTATTAGCAAGTGTCGCGAGAAGACGCAGATACGATCACTCCTGAAGCATATAACACGAGTTGTGCAACGGACCGGAAAACTCCTTCCCAAGATGCAGGAGCTAAGCCCTAAGTTAAGGCGAAGAATCTTTGAGATGAATAAATAACTATTCTTGTCATCGAAGGTGGCTGGCCAGCGCGGAAGAAACTGGGCAGTGTGACAGATGTGAATATTCAATTGGAAATGTAGACTAAGTAAATGGGCTTAAAATTTACGAGAAGAATCAGATGCAGATAATAAGAAATAAGGGCTATCACATAAAAGGTCGGCAAGGGGGCATCCTTGGCCCGCGGATGCTGGAGCACAGCGAAGATTGCTGACAGATGCTCCATGCTTCAACTACGGAATATGAAATACAACATCGCGGCGCAGTCCAGTGACGCCTCGTGTAAGCAAATGGCGGTTGTTTTAAACTAAAAACTTTGCAGATTTAACTGAATTAAAGCTTTTCATATTTGTAACCACTGAGAAAATTAAAAGCAACAAACAGATGTTCACTCTCGCATGCTTAGCCAATTACCTTCAATTGTGTCAACCAGCGTCTACATATTTATAATTCTTGTCTTGACCTAGTGGAAACAGCCATGATAAATAAATAGGGAAAGCGTCTCACGGCTTTTCGACGACGACCGAGGCAGGAAAGTCTTGCGGACTAATATACTCCACACTGGGAGCAAAAGTATGGAAGGACGAAATACAAATGCACTTCACTGCGACCAGACGGTTGCAGACGTGGGAGCCAACCGTTCCAGAGACAAGTGAATATTGGGGAGTAACAAAGGCGATTTATCAAGTAGAGTTTGTTATGGCAAAACTTCCGGTTATCAAAACAGTTAACTCTGATCCCGTTGCAAGAGAGGCACGCGCTACTAATTTCGGTGAGCAAAACGACAGGAGATTCAGCCGATTATAACCCGTACGTCACAGAGAATTAATATGACGTCCAACCCAAGTAAGTGTGGTTGGATTAGTCGGCTCAGCATAGGAGAACCTATTGGCACCGCCTTACCATCTCATGATAATTATTCGGAGTTCCGAAGTTAACGAGGTGCCCCAACTTTACTACAGCTAATAATGACACCAGGATAATTTTAGCACTCATTCCAAAAGCCCTATAGCTATTAAGGGCCTGCTAGTTTGTTGAAACCAAACCTGTTCCCGGTACAACTTCAACACAAGCCGGTACGGAAAAATGAGCGCCTTTTAACCCAGTATGTTACTTAACTGCTTCATAAGTGGACTTGATGATGGCTGTTGTCAGTAGACGGGGATTAGAGGTGCCACAGTAGTTGGTCTTTTCACCTCTGGACGACAAAAATCTATCTTATCAGCTGAAAAGTAGTACATGGACCCGGTCAAAAAGCGTTCGAGACCTGACGGCCACTTCCAGAAAAGTTAATATACTACCTCTATCTGGCGCAGAAATGAATATAAAGTTATTTATTACTTCATATTACTCAATAAAAAAGGAAACTTTCATCAAGTAACTTTCAAGAATTTGTAAACCATCGAGGGAATATGTCTATCACTTGTAATAACCTTCCCACGAAGAAAATGTTTTGGACGGACAGGCAACACCTACACCTACTACAGCGTCAAACGCACGCGTCAACTCGTTAGAGGAAAGGGCGACACTCGTTTACGTCTACATCAGTATTTGGTTTCTAATTCAAAAGCCCATAGTTGACCGCCGTAGTTTACAGAAGCTTTCTTTAATTTGAAGGTGCACGGCTTAAAAGCTAAAAACAACTTTTGGATACGTGAAGACTGCATACTCACCCTGATTACAAATGATTCCATCGTCTGTGAGAACTTGACTCAGCAGTCGGAAGTACTCCCTATTGAAGAGCGGTGAAGATGGACCTGTTGGGGAAACACGAAAGGTTCGATGTTCAGTCCGGAAACAGTAAGTTCATGGTGGAGATTACAAATAAGGAGGAAATGCTCCCATCACTTGAGCCCTAAGTCAAAACTGCGTAACGCAATCTTTTAACAACACAGACTAAAATTGAAGACAGTTTATTCAATAGGATTATGCTGGTGTTAATAAATGCATGATAGCGCGTTTAGGAAACGTGTCTTCTTAAAAAATACATTATTGAAATTTTCAAATTTAGGTGCCTCAGAGACAATAAGTTTACTACGTTTCCACCTCGAAATCAAATTTATCGCTCATAATGTTGGACACTTTGCCACCCTGTGAGATGTTCATAAACTGTTACGTAATTATGCACAAGTAGGAATATTTTACATTGGAATTCCACAATAGATTTACAATAGGCTTTAGCTACAAACCTAGTAACATCTACATTTTAGAGGAAAACCTACACAAATTAAGAGGATGACGCGCGATCCCAAACTCATTGAAAATAAATCAAAGGGTTAACTCAATGAAAATTCAAGCGAAATCAGACAGAAATAGAATCGTCTGTGTGTGGAGTGCGTATGCAGTCCAGAACTTATTAACATCGGGTTTTATTTTTTTATCCTCAACAATTAATTGCGCAATTGATTTCACCTTGACCCAAGAGTGCATGAGCACTGTGTTAGCCGTCGAAATAAGCCAGGAACTAATGTTGGCAGGTGTGAGAAAATAACATCATCGCTCATAAAGCCGGTTATTAATTGTTGTATTTAAAAAAAGACAACAAATACATTATAAATGATAAATGAAGGCAGTAGTTCACCTCTAAGTTACTAACGATCAAAATTTTAATAGCGTTAGTGTATTTACCAAGATAAGAAACTTTTGGTAAGGATATAAGCGATGCAATCTCGAAGCCAAAAGACCATGCAAGAGCATGTCCTTGGACGGTGAACCTATTAACTTATACCCAATTGGCCATATTTGTGTGGCAAGGCTTCTTAAGATGCCTTTTAGCCTTTTTTAGGGCATTTTCTTCATATCGCGAAAAACAGTTTTCAATTTCCGGACCCCTTCCCAAGCATCGAGTTTCAACTCTATACCAGTGACAATCGCAGAAAATGGCGCCAGCCAGTGAAATTAGGAACCAAACAAAGTCAGTGTTAATACCTCTAATTCGCATAGATAAATTTATCTAAACGCATAACATCGTCTTTTTCACTTACTGGCTTCCTCCACACTTTATTTTGTTTGGACTAAAATGTGTGGCTTAACCAAATATGGACGAGAGCTTACACAAATTTCTCAGATTAATTACTTTAACAGCGTCAAGTCTTAACCCTGTTTATATATATTGCGTAAACGCAGTATAAGCGAAATAACATATAAGTAAAAAAAGATACAAAACAAACTCACCTCCAGGATCAGTCGAATCTGTAATAACGACGTCATACTTATTTTGATTCACGAGTTGCTTTAAAAAGGAGAAACCATCAGCTACATGAACCGTGACCTTTGGATTATCTAAGCCCGATGCAGTGAAGGGGAGGAACTGGCGTGAGAGTTTAAGCACCATTTCATCGATTTCCACAAGGTCTACATGTTCCACGCAAGGGTGTCGAGCTGCCTCCCTAGCCACACCGCCGTCGCCACCACCGATAATAAGAACACGCTTCGGATTGGGATGCACACTCAAGGGAATATAGGTGAGCATTTCTTGGTAAAAGGCTTCATCCCGTTCTGTTAATTGAACGCGTCCGTCAAGCACTAATACACGACCGAAATCCTCACTGGAACCGAAAAAGGGAGTAAAAATGCGACTGATCTAAATTAAGTAGAAACATTAATAATAGGTAATGACAAACTTTTCAAAGATGAAAATATCCTGAAATTCGGATTTCCCTTCGAATAAGACTTCTTTAACTTTGAGGCTAAAGGCTTGATTGGGAAACTCAGAAGAAACCTCGGAAAACCATCCTTTCATCAGGTAATTCATGGCACAACACTAAGAACAAGCATAAGAGATATCCGAGACACCAGGTATTTAGGAAAAAGAATACAGATAAAACGCAGAACCAAAGTTAATAAAAAACGACATTTAGTCAATGACCGTAAAGAAAGCATGACCAAAATGCAGATTAGCATAGAGGACAAATAGATAAGTTGAATAACAGCGATACAATGAAAGTGTGGCGCGAGTAACTAAGCTAAGATCATGTGTAGGAAAAGTAATACGAATATTTGTAATGACAAAAAATCATATAAGCAAAGGGAACTGCTGGGTGAAGACAAAAAATGCAGTGATAAGAGGCAGGATCTGAAAGGAAGGATGAACCAGTTAAATGTGTTTAAACGAAAACGGAATTGAAATAAGGTGAATTAAAGGCAGTGTCACATAGTACTTGTCAATATTAATGTTAGGCAATTTAGGAAATTTGGAAATACAAACGTAATGTCACCTCATCTGAGAGTAAGTGCAAAGGGAAGTTGTAATTCACCCATAACTATGGATGAGTTAAACCCAATCCCAGTCAGGAATATTCAAAGGGACAGTTTAGAAAAAAATACGGAGCGTCCAAAGTGATGGAGTGCTAAATAACTTGAAGGCGTGAAACTCGCCTCCTCCATGTTTCAATATATACGAAGTTGAATGTTCCGTTTACCGTAAATTTATAAGTTGACTAAAAAACAGTGCATGATAGCTAGCTGGCAGTAAGGGCCTGGAGAGATAGATCCACTCTCGGGGACCTGCCGAAAAAATTATGTTTAGAGCGAATCCAAAAAATTGTCGCAAATATACGCGGAGTTACTAGGATGAGCCGAAAGTAGAAAAGCAGGCTTACAAAATCCGCGCCTTAAAAAACGTGCAAGTGGACATTCAGGTCAGCAGGGAATTTCGAAACATGTCAGTTGAACACAAAGTTTTACATTTAACTTCAATTCCGTGTTTTTTGCTAAAGTTAATAATGTACTACGTGTGCTCCATAGTTTTTTGTGATTAATAACGGTACTTACAAAGCTTTGCTCTTGGTGCTAATCTCAGTGTCAAATACGACTACCACCATGGGTAAGGACGAAGATTTGATCAAAAATATTTGCAAGCGGGAAATTTAATCAGCACTGGCACATGAAAATGCGCGCTTAGTTTCCAAATTACGATGTTGTTGAATGAACTAGAGCTAAAAATTAAACGCATTTTTTACCTTCCGCGGTAAGAGCGGGACCGTTTGCAAACAACCGTACGAAGTTTATAATTACGTCTTCATATTGCCCATCTTTATTAGGCGTCTTATAACCCATATCAGCTGGATAAAATCAGTCATATGTCGCTTACTCACTCACTTACTATGTCGGGTGCCGTAGCGAATTCAGACAAAGTTGCAAACAATTGGGTGTCGCCTGACACAGATTGGATACAAATAAATCACAACTAAGTAAAGTTTACGTATGGTCTTGACGTATATATTAGAACTGTCACACCTCCGAAGAGCCATGAAGTTTGTCTTATGTCAAGCCAATTTTATATTCATTTTCAGTGCCACGTAAGTAGTGAATGCGAAATAGCACATACGCAAAATACACAAACATACCAGAGAAATACCAGTTCCATAAAACCAAATCAGGACACGAAATATCTTGTAAAATCCCGACTTATCTTTGAAATATTTAACAGAGAAGACTCCCCTAAGTTTAAATTTAAGTATGCATTTGTTCTACTTTTGTCCTCACTGTTATATGAAATATAGGACATATCCAACATGGTCATTACTTAAAAATACACTTGATATTGAGACATGGCTGTTAAACGAAACTCACTGGACTGAATTTAGTTAGTGTGTAGACTGTTGCTCCGAACTGACTTCTTTTTGTGTCGCGGCATACAGACGAAGAGATAAGGGCGGCGATAGTGTGCCGCGGCTATCACTCTTGCCTCCACTCGCAAGTCGGTTCGACTCTCTTTTTCTCTCTCACTTCAAATATGGACACAGGAGAGGCGATCACTAGTGCAACAAGTCCTGGTGCGAAGAATTGTAACGATAAGCAAAATGCTCTTCCCTAAACTAGCCCACTTCGTCGTAGGACACGCCATTTGCCAACGCTTTCTTTGACTTTATCCTAATGTCGTACTCTACCACCACCCACAACCCACCATCATTAGCATCCTCACCATTGTTGTCGCAGTAACGGTAATAAGAGAAATTAGCAACAACAGCAACAGGGGCATCATGTGCACCCAAGACCGCGCCCTATAGCAGGTCCATCGAACATCGTGACGGCACTTGGGGCATGTTTGGAGGAGCGAGAGCAGCCAGAGGCACTGCTGTAGGCGTATGGTGCAGCGATCTCCCCATGAATGTGTGACGACGAAGAAGAGTCGCAAGCGCTATAAAGGAGGGCCGGGTGCGCGTGAAAAGTGGAAAGGACGTTTGACGTGGACGATGATACACTGGGGCGACGCCTGATTGAGTGGTCCTTGAAACATCCTTGGCTGTGTGCTAGACGTGTCTTCTCTTACAGAGTGAGGAAATGTCGGCGGTAAAGCTCCGTGCTTCCAGAGAAACTTCTTTTGCTTTCTTCACCATTTGTTCTGCTTTGGTGTTTTACTACTCCAACGCCATTGCCATCACCACCACCACCACCACCACGGGATGTAATTGCATGTTGTTGTGAGGTGGGTAACCTCTTTCTCACAACTACTTGACGACAACGCAACATGAGACTTGCTCTCCGTCAGTACCCCACCACACTCTTAACCCTTCTTCTTCTTCTTCTTCTTCTTCTTCTTCTTCTTCTTCGGTCTCCGTCGCTAACTGACCATGCAGTCATGAGTTGGTCGAGGTTTCTCGCCTTTCTTGGCAAAGTTGGAGTACGTACTTGATTTGCGACATGTGGAACTATCGACTGCTTTCCCTACGGTCATCTGTGTGAACTGACCCTTTTGTAGCAGGCCCCTCACTTGCTGATCCTGTTCACATCACCTCGCCTCACCTCACCTTACCTCACTTCCCCTCACCTCTTACCTCCTCAGCATAACTACGCACACCCTTGTTTTCGGTTCACGCAATTCCTTGACTTAGTGGATGTCACCACGCGTCTTTCCTGTCCGTGGTTCTTACGGCTGGTGTCGAGGCGGGGCCTCCCCGACGAACGCACGTCAAGTTAAATCGAATGATGGAATTAGGCGGTTATAAGACGTATGCGCTGCTTCGCCTACAGGTGGGGTGTAAGGCAAGAGTGTAAGACTGGTGAGCACTCGAAGGCGTGAGTGTGCACAGAGGCAACTGGGGCAACACATGCCATTTTCCGAATGTTGCCTCCGCCAGAAGAGGTTACCACCCAGTGGGGCTTCGAGGGCTGTTGCTGCATCGTTAATATCGGTGGCACAGGGTGATATTTGTAGTTCCTCGGAGATGAGCACTTCGGACACACTGGCAACAGATACGCAGCCTTTAGGCAGAGGCGGGAGCAGCCCCAGGCTCAGCAGCAGCAGCAGAAGCAGCAGCAGCAACCGATGGATCAGAAGACTGATGAGGCGGGAGTGGATACCATGACTCAGGAGACGGCAAAGACGGGGCGAGAAACGAAGGGCGAAGTGGAGAGAGAAGCCGAGGGGAAGGTGGATGAAGCCGGTGCAGGAGAGAATGATGAGGCTGGGCTTCGAACCGAGGTCATCACTGACAGCCAAACCGTTGGCTCTGAGTCGTCCAAACAATTGGTTTACGAGGAATCAGTGGCCACAACTACCAGCTCGGAGATCGAGGTCATCTCCACGTGCACCTCGGTGTGTGAGGACTCCGTGTAAGTCGCCTTCATGGTGCTTTGATGCGTGGCCGTTTGGAGGTGGGGCGTCTGGGCTTATTGGAGGGACGTGGGAGACATTTTCGCGTCCTTTGTGCTGACACGTAGGAGTTCCTGGCTATAGCAGTTCGTGTGCTTAGGTGGATAGACGAGTGGCAGCCAAATGGAGTCAAATGTTTTGTCCGAGTAGTCGACTTTCGAAACAGTCAACAGGCTTATTATTGCCGAGTGGTCCACGGTCAAGACGTGGCAACTGGACGGTGGGAGTGGCGGTGGGGAATGCTACCCATCATTGCGTTGGCATGATCTGGAGTTATGAGGTCCACGTCAAAACCGGTGAGAGGCCTTGATGTTGCTTTCTGGTATCTGCCAATGAAACATCGGTCAAATGGGCGGTCTCTAATGCTGCGGCTGTCCTCATCGACGTCGTCACCTTCTACTTTTCGTAGAATTCGCTGCAAGCGATTTAGTAGAAAGTGTTGACAAAGTTATCTGTAAAGGCTCTATTTGTATGATTAGGAGAAAGTTTCAATCAGGCGGCAGTCAGCACTCGAGAAAAACGATGAATATGCCTGGTCATTCCACAGCCTTCCATTCCGCCTCATATTCCTAAATAGCGCCAGTCGTTGGGAGCAGGACCACCCTCCCTTTCTTTCCCAGATCGTAGTAGTTTCAGAAGAGTGCGGTAAAATTATATCTCTCTGCGCCCTGAAGTTGTACGCTGTGATTTACTCAGAAGCCGCGATACCTCAACTGCCCGAGCCTGCGACTGCGACACTGACGGGGCGCAGTGGGGCACCGCATTGCTGTGTGTGTCGTTCCCGAATCCTCGTTTCACTTCAGTGTGAAGGGTATGCGCATGCGGGGGGGGGGTGTCAAAAGTGAGAATTCGGTTGACACGAAGTGCCAAAATCTCGCCACGGTGGCAACGGCGCAGGTGATGCTGAGGATACTGTTCATTTGCACGTTGACGCACGTGTGCTTGCGTCGCAGCTGCCTCCCGTAGGCGCCGCACCGAGCCAATTGCCGAAAGAGCACGAAATCTCAACCAACCGCGAGCTCAACCACGGTATACGCGCATGCCCTAACTACACCACTTACAAATTTTGTGTGCATTTCATATAGGCAGAGTTCCTAGCAAAACGAGGCGATGATGACGATTAGGGAAGGGCCCATTTTTTGGGCTCTAGACAAGGAAGCCGTACGTGATTGCCTCGCCCCCCACGCCTCAGTCTACCGTTCACTTCTCCCTCTGTTATTCCAGATCTTTGCCTTTCCGCTTGACTAATCCCCATGCTCTGCTCATAAGATCACAACTCCGTTGATTCCCATTTATTCCCTGCTTCGACTACCCGAAATTTGTTGTTTCCGCTTCAGTCTGTGGTGCAATGCACCTACGGGGTGCTGCTGCCACAACTACTGCTATTGTACACGAATGAAGAGGATTTCAGGAGCGACTGGACGAAACCCCTGAAGTTCTTCGACTTCCAAAATTGCCTTGCAATCCAACCCACCGACCTGTGTCAGGATTTATTTGCGATTGTGTTGATGGTGCGTTCTACCTTTCTCCCACGTCTTTCTGGATGCAAGCGGCAAACAACCGTTGACCCGAAGTGCCACTCTGCACAGTGGAGCACTCATTAAGACTCTGAATAATTGCAAAGTCGAGGGGCGGTCGATGTCACATACACGTCTCGGGAAATCACGAGGGCGTAGGAGATGTTTTTTGTCTTTAGAAAGATCAGGTTATCTTCATTGTGAAATGACTTTACAGGCGATGTTTGGGATAGTTTTTGAAGGCGTTCCCCTTGCTTAGTAATAAAATTATTGAGTGAAGTTTCCACGGAGGATTCAACTTGCAGTTTCACTTACCTTTAGATGGTTCCGGGAGGATGCAGTCTGCTAGGCTACTCAGCCGAAAATGAGCGTACGGAATGGATGGAAGTGATGAACGAGGCAATGGACGCAGAAGTGGAGTCACCAGAGCTTCGCGACCTGATTAACCGGCTTCAGAAAGGTCCAGAAGAATCTTCGGAGAAGGACGATGACAAGAGTGAGAGCGAATCGTCTTCCCCTCCCTCCTTTCCGTCTCCATCCCAAGTAATCGAACCGCAAGTACCGCGGCCGCAAATTCTGCCGAACAACGAAAGCATCACTTTCTCCTGCCCGCCCTTCGGTCTCGTCGACTCGCCAATGCTCGATTCGCCGATTGAGGTATCGCCAACCGCAAATCTCGAGTCCTGCCCCATAAACTGTCTGGATGAGGTCGCCGCAATGCTGGACGGAATACATCCCACGCTTTTCAATGAATTGCGAGTCGAAGAGCGGACAGAGTCGAAGCCGTCAACACAGGTAGGTGATCTTGTCATTTAGTCGGTGGCATCCATTCGATGTCTTTTGCCTCTCAAACCAGTCCACATTTGACTTATGGCGTAGCCGTGGCCACTGGATGTTGCGCCTTTCGAAACTTGATTCTCGAGCTATGCACGTTTATTATGAGCGAAAAGCAAAGAGGAATTAACAGAGTTGAATTTTGGTGTTTTCAGAAAAAGGTAGAAAAGGAGAAAGTCGAAGATGCGCCGATACAAGCGAAAAAACCAGTGGGTGAGACAGAAGCCATAATTAATCAGTTTATATCTCTCAAGAAGACGGTGAGTGTCTCTTGCCGCCTTGACGTCCACCGCCCCCAGCACTTGACCCAGCATCTCCTGCCCCATTCAGCTCATCTCCCAAGAGACGGTCCACGAATTGCTGACGAACAGCTGCTCCAAACTGCGGCGTGCGCTTGACGTTCTCAACCACCGGCTGAGTTCGAGAGGCATTTCGATGGATTTCGCAATTCTAGAGGGTAAAACAGTTGACTCTTTATTTGGCACTGTGGATGGAGTGTAGTCGCGTTCTAGGCTTCCCTACTTCCTTGTCAGTTACGTAAAAAGTGGCGTAGAAGACGAGACATCCTATTGGTTAGCACGGAGAGGAGTCGAAATCCCTGTTGTAGCCTTTTGTTTAAATGACGATTGTCCTTTATAGCTCCATCCACAACAACCCTCCAAAGGCCAAACGAGGGGTAAGTCGCGTCTCAGTCTCCAACGCTTTAACCTGCCGCCGCGTATCTCAACGCAACAGTGAAAGTAGGCACAGTTACACTTAGTGTAAAAGTGGTTGATGCAGCGCGTAGTCTTAACTGCGCGATCCGCCCACGGAAGCTGTTAACCCCTACCTACCAACTAGTAATGCTCTTCTAACCCCTTCGAGTCTGAAAAGCTAGTTAGGAAGCAGGGAGTTAAATTATTCATCTATAGAGCGCGGTATTTTAGGGAGCCGAGGCAAGTTGTTCCAAAAGCGGTGGAGGTCCCAAAATCCTCGGGAGTCTTCTTTTTCTCCGGACGACAGCAACACCAAGTTCGTCAACCTGAACGGCCACCCGCCCTCGTGGTGGCTGACGATTGGTCTGCTTCAAGCCTGTTTCAGGATACTTCCGACACAGAATCCGCCTCCTCGCACACCCTCGTCGCTGATAGTTCTGGCAGCTCGACCACCAACATTGAAAGTTCTCCTGTCGACGTTGTTTGCTCTCACTGTCTCCGAACACTTGCCGCGGGGATTCTGGAAGTTGGAATGAACCTTATCGTCTGCGAAACACCTTCTAGTTCCGAAACACGGCGACGAGTCCATGCTCTCGCCACTTGCTTCTACTCCTATCTCTCGGGTCACATTGCCGCCATAAGGAGTCGAACAAGTCTTCCTAATGATGTCCTAGTTACCGAGTTGGCAAAACTGGCCATCGAGGACCTAAATGCCTCTGCAATTGTGATGGAGCTCGTAGAGAACGAGGCAGCTGAGGTTTGCGGCCAGATTTTAGAGGAGAGGGGTACAGCAGAACAGAAGGACGCAACGACGGTACACCTCGTGAATGGCCTGGCTTCGGAGTGGATTCGTACTCTTCCAGAGAGAACTGACGTAAAGTGGATGCTCCCGGGCTACATTGCTGCGTGTCTTATGCTCTACCGGCTGTCAGAGATGAAGTCTACCAACGTCGAGGACTCCGATTGGCTAACGAAATCATCCCCACCGAATGGCAGTTCAACTGGCCGTCTGATTGATGATGTGCTAGACGCTCTCTCGACCGCCCTCGCCCTCGAAGTTAGCCCCGCAAACGACTTCAAGTGTGCCCAAAAGTGAGTGCTTTCTTCGTAATGTGGGCCGATCTTTCTACCGCATTATTTGCTAATAATGCTCCTGAATGGTGATTTGGGTCTGAGCAAAGTAATTCGACTGCCAGTTGGGAGGAACGCGAGGAATGAGTCGATGGAACCTAAGTTATGTGAAAGTGAACCTAATGAGATTTATGGCGGTGTGAAGGGGTCGGAGAGAGTAGGAATGCGCCAAATTCTCCCACGACAAGGCAAAAATTTTCAATGCCAATTGGCGAATTCCCACCCTTGGACTGGTTTTTGCAAAAATGCATTTCTCCTTGATCTCCATAAAACCTGAAATTGGCCACTTTCCGCGAAAATCACCTTTTACACATCCTCGTTTTGATCCTCAGGGCGTCTGCTCTGTTCTACTTTAAGTTTACCTTCCCTCCGTTGTGGGGTGGGGGGCGGAGAGGGGGGTGCAAGGGGGAAGTCCTTTGCCTTGTCTGACCCCGAGGCGTCGGGGGAAATTTACACAATTGGGGCAACAAACTGCGCTCGTGTCGACACCTCACCAATCGAGCTCCGGGGCCCGGAGTGTGCGCAAAACTCCGTGGTGGAGGCGGAGCTGCTTCGCCCGAGGCGACAATGGCGGTGGTTAGGTACACAACAGGCGACAGCACCAACGACCGAGCCGAAGTAGTCCCTTTTTGTTGGCTACATGGCGCTCCTAATCTTGATAGATTTTCTCTCGGTTTGGAGATAACTCACAAGTCCGAGGCGCTGTGAATTAAAATTTCATACGATCGTAGGACAAACTATTGGAACTGACAGCAGTCATTGTGTGTCACCGGTCGTGCTTTTCGATCTTCAAGCGTTTGATTAAGTGAATGGCGTCGAAGGGCGACTGCAGACACCTCGCTGGTCAGGTCCGCCTTGTTCTTGACGAGGATTATATTGCCTCGACTCCTGACAGACCTTATTTACATTTACAGTAATCCTCACTTGCAACTGGGACTGGAATTTATGTCACTCTGCTCCTCGCTGCTAACCCAGAAATGCCACAGGAATGCCCTGGAGGTTCTTCTGCCGGAAACAGCGATTCCGCGGGACATAGAACCCGACAGGTTAGTTTGCTGGCCCTTTCTCAAGGGAAAAATCCCCCCAGGGTGCCGGAGGTTTCCACTTAGCCACACGAGAAGAACCCACGGAATTAAGCCTGCACTTACAGACGGGATGCTCAAAGAAACCTTCATCATCGTCTGCTAACCCTCCTTCGATAGATGAGGAAATTAAAAGGGTGTTGTCAGGCTAAAGTGAAAGTTTTGTCATTTCCTTCGTCATGACTGATGTATTTTAGGCTCTTTTCCAGCAAGCTCCGAAGCCCGAACGAGGCCGTAAGTATATGAAAGGTTTTAAGCTAAGGATGTCTCCTCGTCCTGCTATTAACAGGATTATACACTGACCTTTCAGCCAACCCCGGAGAAGGTGCATTCTTCCTTTGCCAAGGGAGATTTGAATGACAACACACCCCTGTAAGTTTGCGCCATTCACATGATGCTGCTTCTCGGTGGAGGCTCTGCCAATATCATGCAAATTTATCAACTATATATAGTAGATGTGAGGCTACATAAGTCAAGTTGAGTGCCTTCTGCTCTCGCAATGCCTCTTAGTCTCTTCACCTCTGCGTCGTGTCTTGCGTGGAGTGCTGGGAAAACGGTGAAAAGGGGCTTCAGCACTCGCCTCCTCCCTCGTCGTCGTGTCACCGCCGGCATGAAGTGGGCGGGGAGCTTGTTGCGCGAAACCCTCTCATTCGCCTCGGTTTTACGAGTAGCTTAGGGTTTAATCAGCCTCACTCTAAAAAATTAGTTCTATGACCTTCCGAAATGGCATTCTCACTAAGAGGGGCTTTAGTGTGCACCAAGGAGGATTCAGCGATAAGAGTCTGACTATTCTACGAGAGATGCATTCCTTAGAGTGAGGGGGGGCGGGCGAGAGGAGTGAGGGGGCCGAGGGAGTGCAGCAGACGTGCGCCATGAGGGTAGTCAGCGCTTGATCACCAGCCTTTGTCAAATTACCAATTTGTGTGCGCCTTTTGGGGTCCTCCTATTAACCGCACCGCCTGGAGCTACGGGTAAGGCGCGACCCTTTCGATTTGCTGCCTCTGGAATGCAACCCTTCTCAGCCCGAGCGCAACTACGTGCGCCTGACACTGCGCCTCTTCAGTGGAGAGTTGCTGATGTGAAGGAGTCGTGCATGTGATTAACCACTCCATCCGTCGTCTGTTGTTCTTTCACTGCCAACTTACGACCTGTTTGAACACACAAGAATGGCATTTGTCGCAGAAATAAAACACCGACAGTCGTGTAGGTAGGCGTGACATCTACCGACGCTCCGCAGCTCGCTAGACCCGCCTCCCGGAAATATTTTCTCCACGCGGAGGTCCCCGCATGTTCTTGTGCCTCGACACAAACCGCTGATTAACGTCTGCGGCTCCACTTGGCTTTCAGTTTTGCCTCGAACCTCTTCTCCTTCTCCGTTACGCACACCTTTTCGAGGGCGCTTTTGGATTTCCTCCGCTTTTCATACACCCCGTCATGTATAAAAATTCACTGCTCCGCAGTGTGTCACATTGCGCGGATCGATGGAGACAGAAGCGCTCCACACCTTTATTTAATTCAGTCGAATTGGGTGTAACTGCAACCTCACGTATTTGTGGATACAACAGTTTGGCGCTTTTAGAGTGAAGCTTTTTCAAAATTTCAGAATATTAGAAAATGCTTTTGCTGTTCACTTAATTAATACGCATTGTCAAATTACAAACTCGAGCCTGAGGAAGTAATGGGAAGTAGGAGAACTCGAGCAACGCCCAATGACTGGCCGTTTAGCTCACTTCGGGGGTGATTTGCAACCTCTTCCTGCAGGCCTCGTTGAGTTAATGAGGAGAGATCTGCAGCCCGACGACCGGTGCAATCGTTCTGGTTAAAGGTGCCAGACTCTTGTTTCTTCGTTCAAACGGACGAGAGACCCCGCGCCACGAATTGCGTCAATGAAATGGTATTTGCGTCTTGCGGATCCGCTCCTTGTTAAAATTTGAGTCCATCGTGCAAACTCCCTAGACTCAGTTTGGGATTAAAAGTCCGCCTTTTGTTTGTGGGAGGTGGTTGTCCAGAATCCTTGGACTTTATCACAAAAGTGGCAATAGTTTGGTAGAAGATCAGTATCCTAAGACGAATAGAGCGTCTGCAATGGCTACGATGTAAAAGCGGAGGAAGTAGTTTATACAAAAAAGAGGAGTGCGGTAAGTTAGACGACATGAATGGAGTTGGGTTTATTTGGCACCTTCTTTCACGTTGCTGTAGGAGGCAATCAGCCCCGTCTTCGAGACCGAAGCATTCCTCGGATGGGTCGAGCGCCCTCTCGAACAGCCTGCCACAGGGCCGGCTTCGGGGCGGACCTGAAGGCGGAATTGCGCAAGAGCGGAATCGAGATGTCGACCACCATGCCAGCGTGATTTCAGCCACGCGAAGGGATCACGAGGAGGAGAAGCAGAGAATAATGCAGGATGTCATAATGAATTGGTTCCATCGGGACTACTACGACGCCTACACCATCCAGTCCGAGTGAGTGGACTTTGGCCGCCTAGTCGCACCGCAGTGAGTCCTCCGGTGTCTCCATGCCACCTCTGCTTGTTCATGGCTAACATGCGTCGAAGGTGGGTGGAGCGGGGACCGCCGAAAGTGCATTTTGCTGGCATTTTAACTTAAATGCACGAACTTAATCATCTTTTTGGTTGAAAGGCAACAATTGAAGAGTCTCCACGCACAAATCAGCCGAATATACTCCGAAAAGGTTGCAAACCTCGGTCCAGGAAGGAATACAGAATCTGCTGCCCTTCTAATGTCCAACTTCCAAGAAATGATTCGTGAAAGGTACGTAGTCAGAGCTTATACCGGGAGCGAGTCACAAATTCTACACGAAACGTGCGAAAATTATCTTCAACCACAATCTTGCTCCGTAATATTCTCCTCCACGCCGAGTCTCCTAGGCCGATTTGATGAGGAGGAGTAAGAAGCTGAGCCAAGTCAGTTCGTACAAGTGTTCACATTAATCTCACTAAAAACACATTTTCTGAAAAGTATTAGGATGAATTTTATGCCTCCTCCTCTGCATTCTGTCAAAATCCAAAAAACACAAAATTGTCCACAATCAGCAGAATTACCAAATATGGCAGTTAAAAGCTACAACGCCTTTTTTGTCGCAATCAACAATAGTAAAGGCAATAGGCAGCAAGTTGAAGGTAAAATGTTTGGAAGCCTCGTGTAATTGCTTTAAATCCCGATGGGGAAGTGCGAAGATAGATTATGCCAAGGTGCAACATTTTTTTATGGAAGCCTCTCCTCATAGTAAATTTTACCTCTCTTTGAAATTTTACCCCTGGTCATTACGAGTGATTATGGAAATTTCTGCACAATTAACCAACTTAATCTAAATATTCACAATGCCAAAGGGAGGAAATAGATACATTTGTTAAAATCAAATACCTTTAAGGAGCGGCGTGGAAGAGGACTACTGTTAAGGCGCAAGTAAGATTGTGTGATGGACTAAAAATCGCCTTAAATCTCCAAAATGTCTCGGTAATTCCCAGGGAAAATACAGGCAATTCATCTTTATTGGTATGGTAGATAGTCGCGATTTGATGCGCTAGCCGGTGACACAGATGCCCAGGCAACAAAGCGGCTCTCAGCGTGTTTGACAGCCACTCGTAACGGGCCCTCCGGTCGAGGTACGAGCGGTACCATCCACAGCGCCCTCCAACATGGTGTTGAGTTCAGCATCGCTCTCACTCAAACCACTTAATGGCCCAAAGTGCTGACACCATTGCTGTAGCCTGCGAAACGTACAGGAACGAGTGTTGGGGAGTAGAATCGGTGTTTCCTTCCCTACAATGCCGATTGTTACAATGATTAACACGGATTTCTTTTAACTATCCGCTATAAATTTTCGGCAGAAAGTTTTGCTGAGAGTAAGTCAATCTCACTTCTCCGGAGGTGATAAACCGTTGGCTTTTAGCCATCGAAATACCAATGACAATGTGGGCCTTGTAAGTGAGGCATAAGATACCCACATTCCGGCAATTGCGACTTTTCGGTTCAGAGCGTCTTAATCCAGTGCAATACTGAAATCTTCTGCCCTGTTCGACGAAAGTAGGCTGTTTTGGAAGGGACCGTAGAGAAACTTTCAAACCTTACAAATTTCTGTTAAGAGTAATGCTTGTAATTCAAAATAACAGAACAGCCTCCTCCGTAAGCTACCTGTGCAGTAGGTTAGCGGGATGCAATTCAAGAATGCAAAAACCGATGTAGGTTCCACATACTGAACTTCTTACCAATGTGCGAGCTGTACTGGGCGTCGCCTGGACGCACAAATTATGGAGGCACCATGAGAGGCCTCATTCTCCAAGTGATGATGCTTTCATGCCCCCGTTGCTATAATTGTCTCTCATCTTGGCCGCCAGGATATGGACTAACTACCGCTAGCCAAGCAGTATGTGTAGGACGACCGTGTCAACGTTTAATTTTCTTACCTTCTAAATAAAAGATATTTGTGCAAAGGTCAATTAAATGGAGGTTATTTTAACTTAAAAAATCCAGATATTTCGACATTACAGTCTCTGATGGCTCAATGAACTTTGTTTCGTTCATTCCTTAGCCACCTAATACTGCTGGACGAAGTGGAGAACGCCATAAGCATATTCTCCAAATTCGTCAATATCGTTGTGGATCGTCAGGAAGATTTGGAGGACGATGACTTTAGCAAATTGTCAGCACAGGTGCCTGAAGCACTTGCAGGTCTTGCTGCAGCCGTTAATGACCTTCGAGCTCGCCTACTTTATGATCTGGAGGACGATGACAACAACGAATTCGATGGTGGCAATGGAATTTGGGGATTTGATAGAAAAAGTATCCCTTCACGGCGGTTCAATTCTTCACTGGGTTTCACAATCAATCTCCGGGACACTGACGATCCCGACGAAATTAGCGAGAGCGAAATATGACCAAGTTGATCGCTTCATTGTACAGTCAAAGAAGGTATGGTAGAGGTGAAATACCATCTCAAGATGATGAAGAGCCTTATTGTGGTTACTTAACTATGTACATGTGAGACAAAATTCTTGTGAATCTAATGAGCTATAATCTCCCTGAAGCGGGAATCTCTTTCAATTTTTTGACATTATTTAAGATTATGTTCACAGCTGGATAGTCAGATTACTCAGCACTATGCCCTAACAAAAACTTGCCTAATAACGGATCGTCAGAATTTTATTGTAGTAACCCACAACAATCCGCTGATACATATAAGAATAAAAGAAATAGTGCCAAGTGCACAATTTCCTATCACCGCTTTATCCATAACAAGCCGGCCAATCCAACTACATGTAATTCTAAGCAAATCGGAATGGGGGGCAGGTGCAGTACGGAGACCGAGAACGGAAGTGTATTTTCGACAAGTCACGAAAACACGAACTCTACTTAGCGTACCAAGTTAGGTGACACCCATGAAACGTATATATATAGACTTCGGTAAGAAAGCCTCAAAAAAATACGTTTTTTATCGCGCACATAAACGACTTATGACAGGAAAATCAGTGTAGAGTTGTATCAATGGCTGTTCAATTATGTTTGTGTGATTAGGACCGAGTGAATGCGGTTAGAGGAAGGTCTTTTTAAGACTGCGACTGCTCGTATACAAGTAAACTCTTTTACCAAACCTGCCATGTCATCCGCTCTAAATTCCCTCAGTGATCCGCCATGACCCATTCATATACATTTTTCAAATGACATGGGTTCTTATAACTGATCTAACGCAATGGCGCGAACCTCGGTTTCGTGTGTATCTAGGAACTAGTGCGTTGTAACGCCTTTCCCCAATGGTCAGCGCATATAGCTTGGATGGCGTACTTACTATCGGACTACTCATAGTTTGTACTTGTGCCTATATGAGGAGAGTGACGAAACTTCGCAATTGGTTATTTTCCGAGAATAAAGGATTTTGGGGAATTTTGTACAAGTCCGCTGTTATTGGAATCCGGTTGCATGTTTTAGTCTCTATTTTCTGTTTCTCCATGGCTTGTTATCTCTTATTTTCCCATTAACATTTTAAATATAAGGCTTTACCAAACCCTCTTCTTACTGAGCGTTGCCGAATGTGGCACTTTTTATCGACTATTTGTTTTTTTAGACGATGTCGGAAAGCCACGAGTGTGAGCCACTAAACATTGATCAAAGAGTCGAATCTGAAAAACTTATACAGATTCTTTATCTATCTTTGAACCCGGACAGTTCTGTTTCTTCGGGTTCGCAGTTTGAGGATTGTGTTGCTAAGCTTTCTCATCTCCGTTTGAGCGAATTATCTTCCACTCCAAATCGTATACAACTTGAGGAAGAGAATATAAGACGGAAGACAGAGCAACTTGCCGTAGAGAATTATCCTATTTTTCTCGCCAATGCACAAACAAGTAGGGACGTCCACAGGGAGTTTATGTCCATATCCGAATTGAACGTTAATTTACTTTCAAGTATCGCTGAAGTCTCCGGCGCTGCTCAAAATATAGTTGATAATATTGGGAAAAATGCTTCATCCTTTCGCACTTACGCTAATTCCATTCAAAGATGCACTCACGTGAGTGTCGCATCGATGCTTGCTTTTTATATCCGACCTACATCCTTTTTTTAACTAGATCTTGGAATTTTTGGAGCTGCCACAACTTATGGAGACAAGCATTCAAAACGGCTACTATCAAGACGCGCTGAATATCTTGAATCACATTAAGCACGTGGTAAAGAAGTATTGTCGATTGGTGCCAATCGTCAGGGTGGTCGGCCTTCAAGCACAAGAGATCGGTTGGCATCTTTTCAATCAGCTTTGCAAACAACTTCGAGAACCAATTACCCTTCCGGTGTGCCTTAAAGTAAGGCCACTTGACCTTCGATATCCTTGTACCCTGTTTTCTAATGAATGGATTCCTCTATTTTAGGTGGTAATTTATTTGCGACAATTAGATGCTTTTAATGAACTTGAACTACGTTTGAACTTTCTCCAAGCGCGAGGCATTTGTATAAGAGATCAACTCGAAACGGCCCTATCGAGGCCCATAGGCATGTCAAATTTTGAGTCGTCTACTACTAAATTAACGGATATTGCCGGATGTCGGCAGTTTGAATGCAAAGCTTTCATTAGGGCTATGAGGCGAATTGAAGTAACTCGTGTTCAATTGTTTGACAGTATTACGCAATACCGGTAATTTCTTGTTATTACCGAACCTGTCTTTATAGTAATTTAGACCGTTTCTAAAAAAAACTTTGTTCTAGTGCCGTGTTTGTGGATGATGATGCCTACTCAACGAAATTGACCGACCAACAAACACTGCTTGCAGACCTGTCTCCAATATACTTCAATGAGACCCCACGAACGTTGCGTCATTTATTAACAAGTGGAGTTGATGATCTCGGTCCCTGTAATGGAACAAGCCTCTTTCATGCCTGGCTAGTGCGTCAAATCGGTGCTTTTCTGGATGGTCTAAATGCTGATCTCGACTCTCTCCTCTTTCTCCCTCACCTTTCCCCCTCGGAGATTAGCGATCGGATCCAGATGACCATGGCTAATGACTCAATAAGCTTCGGAACTGTTGACGTCTCGACTACCTTTCAACAAATTTATTCGATCATGGCTCAGGCGCTCTACTTTGGTCGGTCTTTTGCTCGAATCGGTTGCGATTTCCGCGCTCATTTGGGGCCAATTTTTTCTCGTGCTATTTTATCCTATGTAAATGTGAGTTCACCATTCTACTTACTAAAGCATATGTTTGTTAGGCTCTACTGGTGAACGCATTATTGGAATTAAGTGTAGTTTTGGAACTCTGGCCTTGGGAGTTGTCAGAAACATCTTTTGCGTCTGAGCAACTGGAAGAGACAAATACTAACGAGATTCCAGCCCCTATAGCTATCGCTCATCACCCTCCACTTGCGTTTTTCTGCAATCGTCTTCTTACTCTATTTAATGGTCTCCGTATTTGCTGCCCAGTTTCACTCCGCGATAGGTATGTCTGCTTTGGTTTGTACATTTGTCGGTTTCTTCATATTTGAACATTTCTAAAGCCTTATTCCGTTCTGTGCTATTTGGGTTTGTGCTTCTATCATCCTTAGAAAGTTGTCTTAGACCCTAAAATTAGTTTTACCTTTTCATACCTGCGCATTTTTTTCCACCCTAGGAACTCACTGTTCTGACCGCAACAAACTTTGTTTACTAATATTACACACATATTCCCCAATGCTAAAGTCACTTTTCACGACATTATCACCTCGCAAACATCCAATCCCATTTTTATTTTATGCCTTTTGTCTTACTTTAACTCGGAATATCAACCAGTCGCGATTCTAACAAAGTGACTGCCGTTCCCTCTTTAGGGCGTATATTCTTGGTTCATTAGAATCCGTAAAGAAATCCTTTTATCGAGTTTACTGAGTCCTCCTTCTCTACACTTCATTTGTAGTAATCACTTCAGTTTGCTTGACATTGTCGGTATTAGTGGCCATTAACTCTTATGTAGGTAGTGTACTACTCCAGGACTAATTTATTTCGAAATTTTAATCCAAATGTCACAAGGAAGCTTTGCGACTGCAATCCCTCTTTTCTAGAGTACTCTCGGCGTGTATTCGCACTTTGAGTGAGGCAGCCGTTGCAATCACAACGGCGTATAAATTTCAACAGTTGGACAGCACGACAGATCAAGGACAGGGTCCCCGCCTCGCCTCTGTATTCGTCCATACGGCTATACCTCACCTCCTCACCTGTCTGTTGGACCATGTCTTCGGCGGCGACGCATTGGCCCATCTTTGGCAACTGCGTCCGGAGGTTGAAGAGATCTTAACTACATCTCGAATTGTCTCTCAACTCACGCGGAAAGTTTGTGCGCCAATTTTTGCGGTGTGGGAGCACCTTTCCGTTGGCCCGCTATTAATAAATATTGAATCAGCCCGCATTCAACATGAACACATATCCCTACCTCTGGCCGTCGAAAATCGCCAGTTGTCGGAAGTACAAAATGCGGAAGCTAAATCTTTGTCTGAAACTTCTTTAATTGCCTCTGAAACACAGTTTTCTGTTGAACGAGACCTCTCGGCGACAACCTTATTGGAAATTGAACCTCCGTCAATTCCGCCAGTCCCAAAAAACAATCAAGAAATGTTAATATCTACAGTTACTCTAACTTCTTCAGTGGGGGAAGACGATACTCAAACATTAGTCGAACCTGCTCGATCAACACAAATGGAGGAGACTAGTGCTATGTCCTCTCAGAAGCCCTTGGATTTTAATTCTAGCAATACATTAGTTACTTCTCAACTTAGTGCCAATACTACTTCTTTTCCTGTTGATTGGATTCTTCACTTCTAGAATCCGATAGAGGTTCGTTCCCTTTTTCTGGAAACAAAATGTTTATTGGCTCCGATTATCCATTTATCGCAACGGCCCTAGAATTTTCACATGAGTCCACACAGGAGCTCCAGGGAGAAGAGACTTCAATCACTTTATCAGTGGATCAATCTAATTTCACAGTAAGAAAAGAATTGGGAGAAGAAGCCGTTGCCTTTAATGCGGAGAAACCGGAATTGGAGGAGGTTTTGCATCAACCCGTTGAATCATCTTTAGAAAAGACGGTTTCTTTAACACTAAATGATGCCGATGTGCAAAAGTCGAGTGCTTCAGAATTGTCGCTTTCGCTAAATGTTAGTTCGCCTGTCAATCTCATCTCAGAAAATGAGAAAGAGGAGTTCGTGTGTGATAAAATCCCACTTTGTGACTCCGATCAGCGTGAACTGGAGCGGACGACATGTAGTCCACTTGAAATCCCTACGCTTAACAATAGCAATGGGGAAAGACCGAGTAGTCCAATTAATTTGGATTTTTCTGCTCCTATGCAAGTTCTACCAATGGATGATATCTCTATAAATCAAGAAAATTTGGAGAACCAGGGTATTACGCTGGGCTTAACGGAACCGAAGTCGGTATCATTTGGCGATACTCTTTGTAACGTTAATTTTCCTGATATCCCTCGTTCGTCTCCCTCTAACTGTTTCGTTGTGGATGAGTGTAAATTTGAACCAGTGATGGTGAAATCAGAAAAAGCAAATGCTTTTGGAGTAACTCAGGAGTTTGTTCCAACGCCATCTGAGCCACAAAGTCTCGATTCTCGTTTAAGTGGAAATATTTATGATGCGTTGAAGACCCCTACGTCTCTTATTGCTCCGTCAACTGTGGTCTGTCCTCCCTCAACAATGGAACGTCAGCTTGATATTAATGAAACCGTTGACAAAAATAACGAAACAGATGTTTGCGGAAGAGTGGAAGACAGCGTTGACGAGAAACTGGCCGTCCATTCAGCACCAAGCCGAAAAGAATGTTATCTAACATCTGGTGAAAAGAGTCTTGATAATCCGGCAGATGATGAAACCCAGTTAATTTCAGATGATTCGGTTAACACTGAAACTGAAGGAGGAAAGATTTGGGACACACGTTCGATTCCTGTTCCTGTTTTGAAGCGAGGTAACTCAGTGGGGCAATCGTTGTCAGAGTTGAGGGGAATCTGTCCCACTCACTCGCAGGAAGGTTCCGATACTGTCAATGAATTCGTAGATTGGAGTAGTGATGCAAATGCATGGAGAAGTTCAGAAGACGCTGATGACCATATCGTTGGGGCACACGATGTACCGGTAATTGCATGCAAAGACGCTCTTGATGTTCAACCAGATCAAGAACCTCAATCACTTATGGGCGCACAAGCTGTCTTTTCAGATCAAGACGTACCCACTCAGCCTGCTGAGGGCTGTTTGACCGACGGCGATAAATCCGATGCTCCCTCAAGTTTCATCGCAGACGATAATACTGTGATGAAAATGGCGCCAACAGATCTTATCTCAAAAGTGGAAAGCCCGAGTGCTGATGGTAAGCAAACTTATCATTTTATTAATGCTGAGAATCGTAGACCAGGGGGCCCTTCTTTCTCCATAAGAGACATTCAAGCAAAGACCAGATTCCCTGTAGATAAAGATATTGCTTTTTTCGCAACAGATACTGAACTTAGGGAAGTAGAAAGAGGCAATGAAGAAAATCTCCAAGAAGGTGGAGTAAGTGAATCACAGAATGAGGAATCCAACAAATTATTTGAGACTGATAAAAGCGCCGATACAAACATTGTTGATTTAGAAGAAAAAGGAGGTATTTGTACTGTGCATTCAACTGACCAACGCAGTCTGGTTATGCCGCAGTTGGAGTCTGTGGAAAGAAGAGTCGAAGAACACCAGTGCATTCTTCAGCCATCGGGGGCTGGTGCCAAAATGCCCCCTCTCGGAGATGAAAATTTGGCCAAAGATAAGACTGAGTCGGCGACTCAGTCAGCCGAAGTAATTACGACCTATGGTGAGGAGAGCAAATATAAAGGGGATGGGGATCAAATCAATTCTCACTTGTCCACTTCTTCTGACGGGCCCAAGACACAGATGCAAGAGACTGAAACAGATGAGCTTTATTGCGAGGAGGAGGAAGAAGATTTTACCAGAGGTGATTTTGTTAGCGACCAGAATCCCCAAACAAGACCTACTCCTGATCCGGAGGGACTTTTGAAAAGTAAATGGTTTAATGACAAAAGGGGTGATAATGGACGGGTAGATGTTGGTGATGGTTCTATGCTGTGGCAGGCTCTTGAACCTCCAACTTCTCAAAAAGGAAATAGACCGACTTCAAGGGAGTCCAGCTTGAGTGGACAGCAAGGTAAGGGGGAGGCTCTTGCTGTTTCTCATTTCGAACCGGATGTTTCATCTGTGCACGAAGTTCTTAATGTTCTCTGTCAAAATGTGGATGAAGCAGGATCTATGAAATTTAAGGGTAGTTTCGAAGCTGACGAAAATCCACCCGATTCTGGTAAGCTCTCAACTGGTGAGTTGGATATGGAACAAGTAGATAAAATTGACGTAATGGCTAATAAAGAAAAAGAAGAATCATCCGAAATTCTAACCAGTAGCGAAATTGAACCGCATTTTGATGTGTCCGGACTTGATCAAAGCAAAATTACTGGCCAGCGAAGTCCTTATGTCTTCTCGTTTGCCGAAACCGAAACTCAGGAGTCTATTAACCAGAGTACGTGTGATAAAACTAAAATAACGGATTTAAATGAGGCTGGCAAGTTTGAAAACTTTTCTGAAGACAATGTGTTCGAGTCGCAGTCAGTTGGTGTGGAGGTGCAGCAAGGTGAAATGGAGGAACCATCCTCATTTGGTGCTGGGGAGGTAGGACTGACTTTTGCAGGGAGAGTGAGTTCCAAAGAAGAGGAATTGCTAAAAGTTGCCAATCTCTGGGATGATAATACAAACGCTTGGAGTGAAAATCCGGATCCTGAAGCTAATTCGTCAATAAGAGTGGAAACCTCTTTCATTGAAAGCTTGAATAAAGGCCACAGGTCGGTTGATCCAGATTCGAAGTTGTTTGGGCGAGAGGCGGGGCTTAAATCGCTTCAGTCTTCCGCAAAGCGGACCTCTTACCCTGTTAATGCATTGCGTTGTTCACCCTCTGATGGCGCAAGTCGAGATGCAACCAGTTTCCGTGTTCATGACTCTGATTTTCATGAGGCTGATACAAATGAGCATGTTCTCAATGAATCTCCCTTAAGTAATGCTGATTGGGAAGAAGACTGTGAAAATGCTTGGGGAAGAGATGTTGATATCGACGTAGGGGATGAAGAAATACAGGAGATTCTTTGTGATAAAGGGTTCAGTGAGTCCACCACTTCTGCTTCAGAATCTAAAATGTTTCGCCAAAGCGACTTGGTCGGTTTCCATTCGGATCTCCGCGATTCCACCGGGGATGAAAATGATGATTAGCGAATAAATAGCGATTTGGCAATTTCTCAAAGTGTAATCCTTGATAAAGACCCGCGGAGCCTGACCGACCTTACTGGCGTCGGGCATTGGGATCCAACTGCACCTGAGGAAGTCGCATGCGAACGCGCGGTTTTTGATGAGGCAAAGCTGGGCGGGGAAAGTATAGATGGCCGTTGTCACCACAATTCCCCTTTGTTGTCTGAATCTGAATTGCAGGGGAGCAACAAGTTCCCGATTTTAGGTGTAACCGCAGATGATATCACCTATGTCGGTGGAGATGCAAACAATTCTGGGAAATTGATGTCAGATGATCCCGACCGAAATATCGGTGTTGATGACGAAGAAGAAGAAGAAGAAATGGACAACTCGACGGGCGACACCTCGACTCCGCTCGAATTGCTTGCCATCCAACCAAGCGCTGAAGATGAGCCCCACATGAGTGATGGTGCAGAACTTGGTGTTGCGGCGTCTGCGGATGAAGCTAAAGAATCCGATAGGCAGGAGGATGCGCCCCGTACTAAAACATTCAACTTGGAGTCGGAAGGCGTTTTAGGAGCCCAGATATCGGTTGCCTCTGGTGAGCCTGCAAATGAAGTGGAACAAGGTGAAGCAGATGCGCCTTATCGTGGCGGTCAAGAGACCCTGAGTGGTGAAGCATCTGCTGAGGAGGATTCCACCGAAAAGCATTCAATCCTTTCAGAGGAACTGCCTAAGACCAGTGATTGGTACGATGATGATCACAAAATCCCGCTTGAATGGACACGAGGAGACCACGGTTCGGAGTACATCGGTTCCGGGTTCTGCTTAGCAGGCGAAGCCGATTGTATTGCGGAAGAGCCAAAGTCTGCTGAGGCACTCGTCCCTCCCTCCAGTAGGCCAGGCCTGTCTCAGCCGGACCCCGCCTCTCCCCCACGAACCGATGCGGACCGGCAAACAGACACGTTGCCAGATGAACCTGCCGGTGATTTTACGGCCTCCAATGTCCTAAATCCGGAATCCCTTGCCATGGAACCTTCAAACAATTTCTTCTTGATGGCGGTTCGATCAACCGCAGATGATGCCTCCTCAAAAGAATTGCCGTCAGCTTTTGGTAAAGATGCGGTCGGTGATGACGAAATTGCGGAAGGTTGGGATGTTGACTTTTAACCTCATCTTCTCCCGTCTGTCTTTCATTAACAGTTTGATGACTTTCCAGTATCTCCTTTTTAATGGAAGTGTATTTTCATAAATTGGCTTAATTTCTTGTGTGGTTTTCAAGACTAAACGGCGATTACTGTTTTAATGGTCTAAAGAGGAGGGCTGACGGAATGTTAATATGCTGCAATAGAGTGCCAGGAAAAAAAATAGTGGAAAAACTTTTAGTCTGCACCCTGAAGCGGCCGTGGGGATCCGCAATCCACTGAGTTGCTTGTCATCAAAAAATATCACCTCATGTGAGCAAATGACACATTGGATGTCAATGAATGCAACTCAAATGTCCACAGGCTTTCTCTTGACCGGCACCTCGTGTACGGACGAAAAAGGGGGGGCCGCTGAGGGACGCCTTGGCTGCGCCGCCACACCGGCAGATTTTTGTCGACGCGAATCTCCTCCTCCCTCGTAGTTGTTTTATTTCTGGTGCCCGATGCGTCAAAAGCCTTCGCTATTGGTGTGTTTGCGGAATGTATGGGGAGTGTTCGCCTTCTTCAAACCGACTTTCTCTCCTTTCTCACCCGGGGCATATCAAAGTGCTTGATTTGGAACGAGAGTTCCGTGGCCAACCTCCAAATTGTCCTGGCGGCTGTGACACCGAGAAATCTCTGGAAATATAAATTTTTTGTTCCGTGTATTTGTCATCAACGAGGACTATTGAAGGAGGATCTGCACGGAGCTCTTCCCTCCACGCCATCAGAGTGCTGACGGTGGAAATTGGACGCGGGCAATGCCATGGCGATGAAGAAATGCAAACACTTCAAGTTGTCTACTGAAATGAAGGACGTAGCAGTAAATGTTCACGCTGTCAGGCCGAGTTGCATCGAAGACCCCCAAGTGTGCCTTTTGACGAAAATGACGCGTTGAAGAACATCTACACGGTGTCTTTCCACGCGGTGGAACTCATGGAATAAAGATGTTGTGATCCTATGCCGGGTGAAAAGATCTCAGGTTGGCAGACTCGTTTCGTCTTCACCTCACTTTGGTATGCGGGCGCATATAGTTTCCGGCATTTCTGGAGCCAAAATAAAGATTTTTCCTTCCCCTTTCGGTTTCCCTAATGCACTCACCAACGTCGCATTCTTATTGGGGACAAGGTGGCGTTTCCCATTTACGACCTACGTTAAGTTCCCATTTGTCGTGTTGAACTGACACTTGACTCGCGTTTTGGCATTTAATTCCGTGCCTTGTTTACAACTGGCAAAAAAGCCCTCCAGCTCGTCACCATTCCGGCTACTCTTCATCGTCCCCTGAGCGAAACATGTTCTGCAATTTAAGCGGTCTCAGGTCTCTTGCACCTGTCGAAGCCCTAGACGTTTTCGAGGGGTTGATAAAGTCCCACTTTCACTTCTGTCAGCTGAACCACGTTTCAGACTTGGAGGGAGATCGCCGACTCCCCGCTTGGAAAGCAAAAACCCTCAGTCTGCGAGTTGGGTAGCCTCCCTTCGCATCCCTCATGCCCGAAGCCCATCGCAAAACCCGCTGAAGGCGCCCAGTAATAATGTTTATAAGACGGCAATAAAAATTTAGTGAAGCCAAAATATCCTTAAATTATGCCGTAGGCTAAACTCTCCGTCCTGTTCCAGGCTTGGAGTCGTCAGGCGCACGTCAGGGTCATGTGAAATCGCATAAAAGTGGGACAGGACGGGACGGGACGGGATGAGACCGGCCATCGTTCGTCCTCAGCGTCTACGACTTCTGGGCACGTCTTGTTTACGCAAAGTCCACACAAAAATGTTTTTGCCCCGGGAGAGATCGCCTATCCCTTTAATCCACAGCTGGAAATTAATCGTTTTCTTGTTGGGAAAGGCAGCACGAATCTCGGTGTGGTCTGCTGCCAAGAGTTTTTAAAGACGTGACATTAACTCGAATTTCCCCTGAAACGCAACATACTCTTATAAGCTTACCGGTGCCAAAGTGGGTGCTTGCTTCACTTCTTTTTTTCCAACCAATTCACGATGGGAGGCCAGTGCTCAAACATGACGAACTTGTCATTAGTGTAGACACGATGACAAGTGAGTCACAATGGCAACCCATGCACTATTGACCTCCCAAGTGGGTAGTCCGAGCGTAAAGGTGCGTCTCCTTTTTGACCTGTTGCACACAGAAAGGCCAAACTCTCTTTTGCCTCCCCACAGCCACGAGCTGTAGACGTTCTTCACTGTCTTGCCCGTGCAGAACTCTGAAGTGCTCCCTCTCCCCCTCCCTGTCACTGTCCCTGCCTTCCCCATAAGGCGCCCAGGGGAATGGTAAACAATTCACAATCTTCGCTTACAAATGTCACTTTCCAGTAAACAGTGCCCTGTCTGACTTCGGCCTCAAATGGCAACGCGCGCCGTGTTCCACCATGTGCTAAGCATTGCGTGTGACAGGCGAAGTGGATGGCTGTGAGACGCCCGTGATGCACGAGATATTCTTGGGCTGAGGAGCAACACTTAACGGTCCTGAGTCCTCACAAGGCACCCTGGTGGAAAGTACTGTTATTTCAGGGCTCAAAGCATCTGGTGACCGAGTTCACGCGCAGACACGTTGTGTTTGCGTGGTGGACTTCCACGACCGGAATGCACCTAAAAAGGGCGGGAATTTGGCATCTTGGCGTATCCCTTACCTCCAGACAACAATCCTGGTGCATACTTAAGTGACTCTTTTTTACGGATTCGCAAAGCCGTTGAATTTGATGTTTATGTGCGATTAATTTGAACTTGAGAGCATCACTGGATTGTTATTAAGAGTATTACAAGTGTTGGCAGATGCTTCCGTTGTCAGGAGTAATTTTTTTACTCTGAGCTATAATAAATCTGAGTATTAATAACATGACGAATGAAAATGGCGCTTAATGTGGCCTGGTGAGGCACATTCGTGTCACAGTATAGAGGCATAACCTTGGCGACCTAGTAGATTTCAGTAAATTGTGAAATTAAACCCGTTTGTGTAAATCAGTCTGTTGTAATACTTTGTTATTTTGGAATGGTTGAGAAACTAAGTAATCCATGCTACAAACGCGACACCGAAAGGTAGGCGTTACTCCTTTGTTATCAAGGTGGATATATCAAATACTTCTCTCCTTTCATTGGTCAAAATTGGGTTTCCTGCGTAATTGTGGGTGCATCTTGCAGGAAGTCACTCGCACACTTCCTGGACGGTGGCAATGCTTTCGGCCGGTGTTTGGACGACGACGCGACTCACTGGAATGCAATTCCTTAGCGCCCCGGTGCTCGCGTACTCCCGAGCGCGCGCGTGCGTGCGTGGGTGCGCGCTTGTGTAAGCGGCGTTACGCAACCAATTGCGAGGCTGGGCGCCAGGCATTGGCTGGTGTTGCTGCGACTGCTGCGCCGGTGAGTCAGTTTCATTTCGTCTTAATTCGCCACACTCAACACGCCTATAAGTTCGCATACACAAGCACCCTCACTTGCACCTTGATCAAGTCTGCGTCAAGTGGCCTCTTGCTCCCTCTACTGACATCTCGCTGTTACCCGCCCCTCCTCTCACCTTCTTTTCTTTTCAACGCAGTCACAGCTATATGATGTTCCTTCTCACTCTTCTCCTCATCTCAACCCTCCATCCCCCGACTGACGGTGCTTCGGACATACCGCACAAAGGCTGTCTCCTTCACAAAGAACTCCTCCTCTGCTTGAAAGAGCTTCCCCACATCGAGGACCTAAACAATCAGCATATTCAGAGTTTGCTCATCCGTGAACTACCAGAGGGTACGTGGTTGTCCTCGGAGGAAACGCAACTGATCGGAAGCGAGATTGAGAAGATCGAGATTCTTAATTCCTTCATCGATAGAGTTGAGACTGGCTACTTTGCTAAAGTCAGCGGAAAAAATAAACTTAAACGCCTGATTTTGAGGAATGTTCAGGGCTCAGCAGTAGTGAACGCTGACATGCTGCAGGGTCTGGAGAAGTCCCTGAACTACCTGGTGGTAACCAACGGACTCACCGTGACTATCGCTGATCTGGCGCAAATGGAAAAACTAGCAGACATCCAGCTGATTAACACAAAAGTAGTCGGAACCGCGGCGGACTTTGAGAGACTGTTGCCCAATCTCCACTCGTTGGAAATAAAGAAGTGCAATCTTGAACATTTCCCATGGGAGGTGTTGGCCAAGTGGGTGGCTGACAAAGACCCGAGGCGTCTGAAAATCAACGACAACAAATGGATTTGTGACTGTTCCATGGTGAAGCTCAAACGACCACAACCGCCTATTTTGGAAGGGTGAGTCCACATCCTCTCCACTACCTGCCTCGCTGCGGACGCCGTTTTCCGACTCCTTAGGCCACCACCTTTCAGACTCATCAAATTTTAATATCAGTGGGGTAAACGATGACTCTCCACATCCTTGAGATAAGTGACTGGCAAAGTGATTTCTCCGCAACATGAAGGGTATTTCAGTGAAGGCAAAATCCTTTCTTTTTGAGTTAACATAAGAAACAAAGTTGATTGAGAATAAGCATGCACACGTACTTCTAGAGGCCGGCATTTGTGTTAACCTTCTCACGTCGCCCTCTTACACTCTCATGTACTTTCCAACATTCGTCCACAGCAGGGGCATCGTTGCGAAGTGGGGGAAAGGCCTTGTCACTGCGGCGGAGCCAAGAGCGACACCAAATCACCTAATTTTGCGCCAATTTGTGGTAACAAATTTCAGCCCTTTCGACAGCCGCATGGGAGCAGTGCCCCGCCGGGCTGCTGAGATTCCCCAGTTTACCCTTCGAGGCTCCACTCGTGCGTTTAGTGATGGGCTGTTGGGAAAGTCGCTAATTCTTTGACTACGGGTCACCCTTCCCCTTCTTCCTCACCTCAACTACGGCGGTGTTTTAAGTGCCAGGCAGTGGGGAGGACTTCGGCTCCGCACCGACTCTTCTGTTCGCTGGTTCTCTCCTGACACCGCCGTGCAGTTTAGCAGATGAAGGCCGTCTTATTTTCTTCCGCATGAGCAACGAACAAAGTGATTTTACGAGCAGAATTAGGCACCTTCGTGGCATTGCACGTCAACCTCAAAAACATCCAAACGTTGGGTTGATCGCAGAGCGGAGAATGTCGCCGAGTCAGTGCCATTTCCTCTACTACCCGGAAGTAATAAGCCGCTCATAAGTCGCTCATCTCAAACTAGTTACTTTTTATGGTCTGACGATTGCACTTTAAAGATGATATTTTTAGGTCACTATTTAAAAATGGATTTCAGTTTGGCGGCTTTGCTCTCCCAGTGAAGGCTCAGACAGGTGGGACTTTTCATGGTCTTTTTCTCATCCACAGACAAACCTCAAGGCATCTGGAGCTTAAATAAGCCTCTGAGTACGTTGGGCCGCACTTTTAGCCTCTGAGTTCACACAAATGAGGCGGGTGATCCTGCTACCTGTGCTCCCCCGTTCCGTCTCCGCCCGCCTCCCTCGTTTGTGCTCTTCCGCTATCCTCCAGTTTTGTGCGATCGCTGTGTGTGCTTATTTATGTGTCTGTGTGTATGTGGTGAGTGTGGATGTCCCCTAAGGTCACGATTACGAGAGAGGACGAGCGGTCTCAGCGAAACACGTTCGCATACGTACGACATGTCGGGACGAACTTGCTCCGCACCACGACTCTGCTGGCGGCCCTGACGGAGGCGAATTTTCACAGTTAATTTATTTCTCATTTAATTTCAATTAACCACCAGCTCCCATCAAGTCTGTCACCCACTGACCTTGAAACACGACCCTAGTTGGGAAGTATTCAGGGGTCACGGACACGAACTCGCGGCGACCGCGGCCAAGCACTCTCCACTCGCATCTTATCCTCGTCTTCACTGAAGAGGGGAGAGTAAGAGAGTTCCAGTGGGATTCATGATGTTTACGCAAAAGTGGGCTTCACTACTACGAGCCCGGAGTATGGCGAAGCCCTAAAAATCACCCACTGCGGTGGCCATCCTCTACGTGGTGCTTCGAATCTACGCCCGAGAGGTTTTCTATCCTACTATGCCAGAACTAAGGATACAATACATTTTAGGCGTTGCCCTCTTTGCTTACTTAGTCACGAGGCCGTGCGAGAGCACCGGCGCGAAAATTCCCATGCGAGGGGCGAAGGACGCAGCAGTGCTCCACAGGTTTAGGCAATACTTTTGGGCGTTAACCACGACATGAAAGGGTGTGTTGTTTTTAGCAGATGGTAGCTTATCTACACGCGTGGTGGAGGGCTGAAGAACGAGGTTTGTGCTTCCAATCGCCTCCGTGTCTCGTCTACCCGAAGGCTGAAATGTAGCCGCTGAGAGTTGATTAGCACGTAGGGGCCAAAGTGGTGGTTGCACTGTCAGTCGAGTGACTGGGCTCTTTCTTCGCCATACCCTCGGGTTTTCCCACATTTATCCGGGAAAGCGACAACACACGCTTCATCTGACTTCGTATTTCGAGTGAGAATAGTCAGCGATTGACGCGGTCAAAGAGGTCCCTTAAGCGAGCATCGCAGCTAACCGCTTTCTTCCCCCCCTCCCCCCTCCCCCCCCAAAAGACCCGGGAGTCGTCATTAAGAGGGTTTTATGCTTTCTCTGTGTTTACTTAACTAATGGAAGGCGAGGATTACTTAATTCCGAGGCTCCCGTTAGCCTATTCATTAAGAAATCGGCTAAGACCTCAAGGAGGGCGATTAAAAGAATGTGGGAATTGGTGGAAACTTTGTAGACGACTTTTACCATGGTGAAGGAAATAAACTAAGTTAGAGCGCTGGTAGGCTTAATCGAATTAATCTAGAATGACGAGATTTCTACGAGGACCCGGCGCCAACCGAGAGGGGTCTGCATTGGCCTGCACGATGCCGCCAGCGCCGGTCTCACAGTGGGGCGCTCGCCGCGAAGTGGAGGCGATGTTAAATGACGAGAAGATTTTGCACCGGTTGGACCCACCACGCACTGGGGCTGTGTGATTGACAACGACGTCATGCAACAGTCCATGCGCTCCCAACGCCACCACCGCCACTGCAAGTGCCTCCTGCCCTCCGAGGAGCTGCGAGGGCGCCCTGGCTTGAGGACTGCGCCGAGACTGCAGGTCTCTCGCGCGGAGGTCACCGTCTTGGGACGGACTCAGTGCACAGAGTCAATGTTTTTGCCTATTTAAGCCAAATTGCAAGTGGCATCCCACGAGGAGGTTGCGATTAACCAAATAATAGTGCTTATTAGATGACTTTGTTTATCATTTTGCTGTCACTTGACATATGCTTACGTGACTGTAAGCTCCACTTCTTCTCTTATCCAACTCTGATTCCGGGGGCAGAATGTTATCTAGGGCATAAAAGCACTGTCGATGCCACACGGGAAAACAACTTGGAGGTCTTCCTCCTCCCTAAGTCCTCCTCCTCCTCTTCCAGCACAACATCACTCTTGGCTCATACAGGCGTCGTAACAAAGACCTGTGTCGCTGCTTTGTGAAAAAAACAAGTGCCTGTGTCATAATTCTGCTCTGTCAAAGTGACTTTCACACGAAAACGTCACCATCCCCTGCGAAAAGCCCACTTTGCCTGAAATTGTACCTTCTTTATGGCGATATGTCGAGCATTCGTTCTGTGCCTCACCTGTTCCATTATAAATCGCAAATCACCGGGTTTAGACGATTTAATGAGAAATTGCTAGAATGTCGTTTCTCCGTTAGTGGCAGCACGAGAAAGGATTTTTTGCTCCATTTTCGACTCGAGGCGCATTCATCACCGTCGTCGAGCCGGTGAAAGACGGATGCTGCCTTCACCTCCTGTCTAGTACCGACCTGCGCGGCGATACCCTTTCCCTTTTTGATATTCGAAGTGCTCTCGACAATACCTTTCTCACCCGCTGTCTAATACATGTTCTTAGAAACGAGCAGTGGCGAGGTTGCTTGCTCCTTTCAGTGAACTGCAAAAGGTGATCTGTGAGGGACCGCCCAGCGTCGCGAAAAGAAAGTTGTCAGAGCTTACGGAGAAGGATCTCTGCCCGATGAGTGAGTCGCAGTCTAATTCGGGCGATGTGAAGCCCTCCAACGCCACGGGCGAAATAGGCAGCAGCAGCGGCAACGACGACTTCGGCGTCGGGTCTGCCAACGCCCAACAACCCGCGGGCGGTGATGGAGAGAAGAAAAAAACCGTGGGGATCGAGGTTATCATCATAGGCGCGGTCGCCGCTGTGCTCGTTCTCGCCTTCGTAATATTCATCGTCGTGTACAAGTGCCGCCTCTGCCCCGGGAAGAAGAACAGGGAGGAGAGGACGTCCAAGACACATCAAAACAAGCGATATGTGTACGTATTTCTCTCCCCACGATCTCGTAGGATTAATCTTAAATTGCATGGCACAACGAGGCTCCTCTACTTACACTGATTCATTTATCCACACAGTCAGTAGCTCGAGATGGCTGGAGTTGTTAGCGGACACAAGTCTTGTGGACGACACGCGGCGGAGACGAGTTTGCTATCGCCTCCTTCCCTTCCGCTGTTAGGAATTTTACTGCGATGTTTTAAAATCAACCGGAAACCTAATGACACAAGCAAAATGTCATAAATTGGCGTTAACAGAATTTAAAAAAAACAGTGGAAGGGAATAAACATTGGGAGACCTCATGCCACGCGTCATTTAGCCGTGTTCTCTGTCGCACAGTTTATCAGAGCTCGTTGGTAGTGGGGGCGCCAAGCACGGGAGGATGTGCTCTCCAGCGGTGGAGTAGTCGCTCCACTCGTCCGACGACGAACGAGTCGGGGCTGTCAGATACTTTCAGGCCACACCGCCCAGACTATATTGTGCGATATTTGCTGGTATTCGAGGAAAAGCACCGTAGAATATCCGTGAATTTTCGTCTCTACAAGAAATTCTTACCTCTAAAGAAGGTGCTAACGACGGAGTTTGGTGTTTCACCCTTAAGTGAACTTAACATTACGACTTTTCCCCTCTCCTGGAGTATGGTTTCAATTTGTCGACGTAAAAAGAGAAACAGGGGAATGCGAGGCTCTCGTCGTGCCGGGGGCGTGGAGGCAAGAGCGTATCACCTGCACCGCCACACCCGAGAACGGTGAGGCATGGGGACTGAAGGTGAAACCAGCGTGCTCTTTGTTCTTCCCCGTTTCTTCTCCTATTGTCCAACTGGGCTTGCATAACCTCTTCTCAACACTTGGACTCGAAATAGTTCACGAACAGCCGGCATACTTGGAGACGCTGTGGGGTTTAAGCATCGGTGGCTCCATTAGAAGCAACTCTTGAATGTTTTTTTCGCTTTATTGTAGCAATGTGATTGAGGAGCCTCCACTACAGCAGTACGGGAACAACAGCCGAGCGAAAGAGAATGGGAGATACGCGAATACAGAGCCCATATAACACCGGCCTCCGCGGACGTGCGTTGGAAATCCGCCGTTGGCCGTAAACAATTCAGCACGCTCGTCCACGAATGACAAATCCGACAGCTCGACTCCCCTGTCTCCTCGCCCCCTAGATCTACAACAAAAACATCTTTTGTACAGGAAACTTACTATCTCTCCAGTTATCCGTCCCACCTGCAGATTCCACCCCACATGAGTGCGAAACCCGCCGCTTGTGTCAATTTCAGAAGCAACAGAAACCATCCGGAGATATGCACTCTGCGTCCACCTCCAGTCTGCCATGTCATGAGGAACTTTCCGCGTCTTGCGTGGTGTCCCTCCGCTCGCCTCCCCTCGCCTCCTCGCCCGCCCGACCTCTTCCACTCATTTTTTTTGTTTTCTTGATTGCAATCCTCTTTGCCACTTCTGCCTTGACCAGAAGACGAACTACGGGAAGAGGAAGTTTGAAGCGCGTATAGGATGTAAAACAAAGTAAATAGTTGAGTCTCCTGATTCCTTCATTGTTATTGAAATGCCCTCTTCGTGGTGGGTGGAAAGGAGGAAAACAGACAGTTGATTGTCGTGCATGCATTGTGGCTTGAAATGTGTTTTGGCGTGAATTCAACCGTGCCGAGTCGTCATCTGCCTTAACTGGCGCCTTTTCCGTCGATGTCGTCGGCCTTGAGACAATAAAATTACTCATGCCAGCGGTGTTTGGCGCCAATTCACCCGGTGCGTGCGTGCGTGTGTCGTTAAGGCTTGGCCAGGACCCCTGCAGCCGAGAAATTGTATTCCCCTAAGATGATGGACTTGCCTATTAGCAGCGGTTTGTTTACTTGCGTGACTGCGACGACCACTCAGTAAACAATGTTCTGTGAATAAAGGATCAGGCGGAAAGGACGCAGCGGGGCGTTTAGGCGAGTATGAGCGCCGCCCCCCACACCCACAGAGTTTGGCAGAGCTAAGGACGCGATGGTTGCACACTTTGCCCCCCTCGTCATCAGGAGTTTCGGGCAGATGCTCAAAGGGATTTCGTCGCGTGTGTCGCCCCACGGAGACACGTCACCTTTGGCTTTCAGGGTGTTTTGGAGTTAAATTGAATCACTTTGTGCGCGCCGTAGGCTACCGTCTCAGACCACATGTTTCCGCAGCGACCTGCCACCAATCGACTCATCTTACGCCTCGTGTGTATCAGTCGTCAGTCACAAAGGCGTATGACGCACGTGTGATTCGAGTTCAGTTGGGAAAAACGAGACATTCTGTTTGTGTGTGTGTGTGAGGAGCAAGCGTGTAACTTCATTCTCTTCACCATCCCTCCAAATCTGCACATTGACGAGGTAGGCGGAACCAAGCAAGTCACAGTGAGTCATGGATCAAGTGAAACGGAGAGTGGGTGGATCTCTTCTTGCCCGCCTTATTGCCATGCAATACTCTTTTGAACTGCACGGAGACCATTTGTCATTGGATCCGAGAAAAAACGCGGCGATGGGAGTGGGGAGCAAGCGAAGGTAGATTATCCACTCCACGGTGTCATTTGCGATCGGCTTTCTGTGACACTCACTTTCTAATGACGGGTATTCGTTGCGCCCTTTCGGAGTGGCGATTCAATCACGACCGCCATCCGCGCTGGTGACAAGAGTGTAGACACAAGGGGCCACGGCAGATTGATGTGGGCCGAAGTAGAAGTCCGACTTGCGTCAATTTGGTCAGAAAGGGGAAAGTCCACCTCAACTCACGGCTCCGCTGCGAGTGATTTTGGATCAGGCGACTTGAACGAGTGGCAGCTTCAATCACCTCCATCCTTTCGCAGATTTAATCTCAACAATGACGGGGCCACTTAATTCAGACGAAATTTGAGCAATGCGGCCACTCGACCGGTGAACTCTCACCAAGATCGTACCTTCCGACAGCCATGGGAGATGTGGATGAGAAGCCGCTAACGAGTGTGCCACTCATTACTGCCTGTAGCAGTAATAAGACAAGGAGGGAACGGAAGAGGTGCTTGAAAGTCCCCATGTCTCGGTGGAAAAGTGGTTCGATGCGCGTGGATGGTGTCTCAAGCTCAAAAGACGACGTGTTTATAGAACAATATTAGAGCAACCCATTCGCCCCACTCCTTCGAGCCTTGAAAAGATCCCCTAAGATGGAAATCAAAGAATCCTTGTGCACTCTTTGTTTAAGTTAGAAAGACATTTTGACAGCCAAGATGTCCACTTCAGTGGTTCGTCGTATTGGACGCCAAAACGTTTAAGTCATTTGGACAAGTTTTTTAAGAAGTTACCATGTATCGAGGTCTCAACTTCAAAAGACTACTTGTTTACGAGACATCAGTACAGCAACCCGTTCGCCCCACTCCTTCGAACCTTGAACAGGTCCCCTATAATGGAAATCAAATAATCCCATACATTTTACTTCCCATGCACACTTTTTGTTTAAGTTAGAGAGGCATTTTGACAGCTAAGTTTTGTCCGCCACAGAACCGTCAACTCAGGTGTTGGAGGAAATTACTGCGTTGTAGGGACCCTCGGACAGATCTGTGATGGCCTCGCAGTGTGGGCAAAATGCTTGAATTGTGAACGTGTCACTTCCATATCCTCGCCATCGACGATGCTCCATTTTACGTGGGATCTTTTTGAGAGTTTTGAGTATTTCTCGCCCAATACACCCACAAAACATGTAAAAAATGTACTTTTCTTGAGAATAAGAAGACCGGCCGCGATGCTCACCATTTCACAGCCAACTGTCGGGCAGAGGAATGCAAGGAAATGTAATTAGACTTCGCTCATAGTGGTTTTTGTAGTGATTTGGCCGCTGATTCCCGCCCAAATATGCGTCACAAAACCGCCTTCTCACTGTTTGTTTAAATACGCAAAGTGGTTTAACATTTTTTCTTACCAAAATGAAATACCTCTGTGTTGAAAAGAGGAGCTCGTAAAGGACTGTTTTCCCACTGGTTTCTGATTAAAAAATTCTTAAGAATTTGCGCAGTTTTCACCAGCACCACAGCGCTGCTGGCGGCCGTTTGTACCGATCTGATCATCGGCTTCGCCTTGGCAACATTTGAGCGGACCTGGCAATTGAGACTACAACAAAGCGACCACATCGCGCTCGCCCTTTCTCGTGTGACACACGACCCGTTTTGATACGCACTCGATTTAGCCGCTAAATCTAGTCCAACAAACTAATTTTTGTGCATAAACGGATATTTTGCTGTTAAATTGGCAGACACCAAATTATCGCGTTTTCACTTAGAGTCACAGATGCATGTCATCTGTGTGTCTTCGCTCGAGAGTGCCAAACTGTCATTTCACTACGCCATCGTTCCAAAGTATGACAAGAATGCTAATGCAAAGTGCCAAGCGTGGGGGGGCAGGGACCGGGGCAGAAGAGCAGGTGACGCGACCGGTATTCCATTGTGGCGAGCTGATGCTGGCATTGCAGGGGTAAAGAACCTGCTTGACTAAAATAAAACCCAGTTGACATGGCATCGGTTGCGAGTTCAACATTACTACTGCGGTGGCAAGACAGATTTGTTGTCACTTTGCGCGGAAATTCTAAGCCTGCCTCGCGATCTGTCCCCTACAGCGCTATTTCAGCCGGCGGAACCACGGAACTCCTCAAACCCTACGTACGATTCACGTACGATTCACGTCGTGGCGGTGGGAACGGATCTTCTCGAAAGCCAAGTCACATGTCGGCGCATTTGTGCAAGGTTGGAGTTGTCCTGCGCGGCTTCGTGAATACGTGACTGCGTCGGTTTGTGAACAGGCCTGGTCCAAGTTCCAACCGAAGGGGTGGAATCTGGGTTGGAAGTGAACCCCGCAGCCCGCAACCCGATCCGGATACTGGCCAGTGAGCGGGGGATTTCGCGCGGGCGTTAAAGTACAAAGGTGAACAGCGAACAACGCGAGGTGATATTTAATTCTCGCGAGAAAACCGAGCCCATGGCCTGGATGCCACTGAGTAGAGGCGCCCGCCTCCGTGTGCCCATCAGCAAACGCCGTCCACGACGATCGGAGTCCGCCAGGAGCAGCCGCTTGTCGCCCCTTTACGGATGAACGACACGCCACCGCGCTGGCGCTCCGGGGAACAATGGCCGACGAGCGTCCGTTGCTGAGCCTCGTCGTTCAACTCACCCAAAACGGCACGAAACAAGCTGGGGCCAACGGCGGACAGGCGGCGAGGGCCGAGGAACCCACCCCCCCACACACTCCCACAATCAGCGGACCCAAAACAATTTGTTTCGCTTTTACACAATCTTGAGCGAAAGAAAACGGTGACGACTATGCTAAGGCACATTTCGCGTCTTTACGTACCGAACTACCCACGGCAGCATTTACGGCATGTCTGATCAAAAATCGAAAAAGTGGAACAGATGGGGAAGACAAACACAACAGAGGCATCGGTTTCACGAATATCCGTCAGTTGACTCATTCACGAACAAGTTAAACAGCAACGCCTCGACTTCACGATGGTATAAAACTTGCGGGTTAGCACAAAATTAGATGCAAAAAAGGGTTTTACCCAGCTTGACGAGAATGGAAACGTGCGTGGAGAGGTTATTATCTTGTGCACCACCACCTAAAGTGTTCCACCTAAACTAAACTTTTAGCGAAACCCGGGCACCTTTCACTCTCAATGAACAGAATAAAGAGATGAATTTTTTTCTGAGAAAGTTAATTCAGATAACACCTGCCACGATTTTAACAAACAAAAACGAAGGAGTGATATAAAGAATAGGCCGATATGTACAACCTCCGTCAGTAATGAGCGAGGACGGAAGGGAATGCTACGTGGAGAAATCTAGTCGCGCCAGAAAGACTTGGAGATTTCACAGTGCGGCAAAGAGATGAAGGAGTGGTGAGCCGCAGCTTCACCGACTGTTGAGTTGATTCAGGAGCTCGTTCAGCTGGAAGAGACAAACAAGCATAAGCAAAACAAATACACAAGAGTATAGGAACAATAATACATTCGAAAAAATGACCAAGAAACCTTAAAATATCGCATTGGAGAGCAACCTAGCGGCTCAAAAAGTAATTCAAGAGCAGCGCAGAACGAATGCTAATAGTAGCACACCTGACTCTGGTAGGCTTCTTTAGCCTCGCAAAGATCCAAGCGCAATTCGTTATTCTCCTCCAACTTTTGGCCGTAGAGTTGGAGAAGGACTTCGTAGCGTTTTGCGAGGTCACCCGCATCACCACCACCGACAGCCAACGGGTCTTCAGGAGTCGCGCGTCGCTCCGCCTTGGCAGCCTGCTCCGCGAGTTCTGCAAGCAGCCTTTCGTGCGTCTCGTTGAGACGCGCCACTTCACGCCGGAGCTGACCCACCTCACCCTCGCGTTGTCGCAAAAGACTCTATGTTAAAAGGAGAAGAAAAATTAGCGACAATACGAATCTGTAACACACTCTTTCTCTGCCCCACGCAAACAAAACCCGAAATTGATGCTGCTCGAGAGGGAAGAAAAGAGAGATTGCCAGCAAGTTTGCAAGAATGCTGTTGGTAGGGAGCATCCTTAAACAGGAAGATCACAATGTAGATTAGGGAAACCGCATTCCAAAGCGAGGCAGCGGTGGAAACATCATCGGTCGACAGATCTGCATCAGGATCACTTGGATCGAGTTACATAGGGAGCGCTCGTGAAAGTCGGCTGAAGTTCTCACTCTTATGCCATCTTCCCCAGAATCATACGTGACAATAAGGGAATCGCCCGAAGGCTGATGGCAGTTAAGTAAAAGCCACCATTTGCAGTGTGGGTCGCCGGAGTCAAAAAATCCGATTAGTAGAAGTCTACCACCTAAGTTTGGAAGTCCGACGACTAAAAGTGATGAAAGTCGTCCGCTGCTTTGCACACCTCCGACCTCCAGCCTCTCCCCAATAAAGATTCGGCCTTACCCGTCTCGTGGAACATGGTAAATTTTCTTATAAGTGCTCGAGATAACAAGAGACCTGGTATGAAAACGAATGTACGCTAAGTCTTTGACGCCGCACGTTTAGGACATTGTTAGTACCAAAACCGAAGTTATCTTGCACGTCAGACAAAGAAATTAATCAAGAGCACAGGCGTTGACCAATTTTGCACGAATGTACACAGGCAAGACGACGAACATCAATCAACACAGAAAAGTTGGCGTGGCAACCCCCGACGAAAATACAAAGTTGCTCCAGAGCTCGTAAGAAAGGAGATGATTTAGACTGACAGCGACTTATAAATCAGCATTCCTTCAGAAGTATAAACAAACTTCAACCATACTTTCATAAGGCATAGATCACAAGCTTGAAAATAGCCGGGAGTGAAGGAGCCTCGGTTATGAAGTCCGCAGTGCCTAAAAAAAACTATCTTGTAAAGATTTGGTGGTCGACTTTGAGGAGAAAGTCAGAAGAGGATATAGCATCGAACTGAGAATAAAAGGAAGCAAAAAACGAGCGACGTACTACTTCCTGGCCGCAGCAGTTAAAGTATTTGCCTACAGAATAAAAAACGGGGAGTGAAGTTGTGTGGGGAGATGAGGAACTCCATTGTCTTTTTTTTGACTGAAATAATTGAAACGCTGCCACAATGGAGCAGAATGGGGCGGGTGGAAGGAGTGCACCAAAAGTAGCTGTGAAGACGTTATTGAAGGTGCGAGTCAAATGTCAACTGATGCTCCGCACGTCCAATGGATGAGCAAATTCATTGTTTAACGAAAATCTGCCATTCAAGTTCTTGGAAAGCAAAGGACAGAACAAAAACTCGGCATTAAGGCAAAAGGGCTTAATTTGCCCAATGTGATGAGAACAGATGTGCGGGGCAAAAAAGGAACGAGTTAATTTGAGCCTGTGGATACTTTGAGTGCACGAGAAAATGAGAGAGTAACATCGCGGTGCATCTAGTGTTGACAGAGGAGAATTGGAGTAATTAGGAGGCAAGCAGAAATGATGCCAAAGAATGTGTATGCAACGAAATCAGAGCCAGCTCAGCTTTCACAGGGAACGGAGAATCAAAATTTCGGCATAAACTTTGTTTTGTGGGCCAAGGCACAAACAAATCCTCTGAAGATCGACAAAGAGGATACAACAAGGGGGCTGCTTTACGAATTTCCACCGAGAGCAGTATTCTAATATTGTCACTAATTTTCTTGATTTATGCAGGAATTTCGTCAAGACCACTATAAATTCACAGGGGGACAAGCTTATTAATGCATTCATAGCCTCCTCTAGAAAGCCTCCACTTCACCATTCACCATTCCACAGGCAACATTCCCGCGGTCTGCACTTGAGCAGCAGTGCACTCTAAGCGAAACACGCCCTGCGATTTCCCACATCAGTAGCATGTTTCTCTTCGAAGGTGGAAGTGTGTGTGGGAGTGTGGATTTGCATCGACGTGCGTGACGAGCCTCCGGCCGTAGTTACTGGTCACGACTCCGATTACTTTACACGGAGCATTTGAGAAACAAAGCCGTTAGGCACCAGCCACAGTGCAACTCTTCTAACAAAGAAAGCAACAATAAACGCGACAAAGCCGAAATAAAACAGAAGTACCGAAACCACACAATCCCCATTGCCCCTGCTCACATGGGAGGCACTTATCGAGAAACGGTATTTATTTAAATGCTTAATTAATCACGGATGCCTGTCTATTTCGTGGGAAATATGGAGTGAAGCTATGCAAATTGGGTCTTGGAATTAATACAGAATTGGGTGGAAGATCAGATTCATGACAAACTAAGTGAATGAAAGTGTTATTTGAACAGATAACATATCAGATACGAATAAATAATGTGAAATAGACGGTCCAGCACCACTATCTCTCACACACACACACACATACAGGCCTCGAAGATGCCGGGAAGACATTCAGTCTTTACAAAAAAAGATTCCCTAAACAGAGAAGTAAGTAGCTGAAAAAGGGGTTTTATGAGAAGCTAATCAGATACATTATTAATGCGGGAGGAAGGGAGGGGAGCGGTTGGGAGGAGGAGAGGAGGAACAGATGACCGCCGAGGATCTTCCAATGTGGAATGCGACTGAAAATTGCGACTATGGGAAAAAGTAGTCGAGGTTAGGTAAGTCATGGGTGGATTAAGGAGTAAACACAACTTTTACTCAATGTGCCACGCCGAGGAAGGCATTTAGGTAGTTCCGTAAGCTCAAAGTCACTACGGTACACAAGGAAGTAAATGAGAGAGTGAACCAACAGAGAGTAGGATTTAGACCGATGGAAGGAAGAAAATGATGAGTTGTTTTCAGCAAGAAGGAAAACGACATTTCAGGGGTGCGCGGAACCAATGAGGTTCATCTGTTGTCTTTGTATTCATTTAAACTGTCTGCTGACGCATTTAACTTTGGTAAACGAAGCCCACTGGTGTGCACTCCCGACATAATTTTAAGATTATGCAGATTAAAAGGGAGGGAAATTCACTCGATGACTTGCCAACACCGAAAGACTGAAATGCTCGCCAGGCTGTGTCAAGAAATTGAGTGCGGCAGCAGCTGGAAGGGTTCGACAAGGATTCTTGATACACATTAAAAGGGCAAAAGCAAGCAAAAGAACCTTGAAGAGACAGGGAACTCACTGGTTGCGGCTAACTATTGTCATAGTTGAAGTGAAATGGCAAATGGGGTGCGGTGGCCGTAACATAGTGACAAGCACAGATGCGTGACAACTGAAAACACGAAGCCGGTGAAAATAACAGAATTGGCAACTGTATTGTGACCACAAATTAACATAGCAAAATATATTAGTGAGCCATGGGATAGCTCAGATGTGAATTAAAGTTGCAAACGAACTTCGAATGAATGAGCTGCACAACTGGGACATGGGAACCACGTACCCAAGGCATTAAATTTATTGGCATGAGAGTGAGATTGCACGAATTTGAAATTCTTAACGGGATACGCATACTTTTCAGTCACCCACAAGCCAACTCCACCGTTGGAGTCACGAGACTAATCCGACGACTCGTCAGAACTCAAGATGAAGCCAACTTCTCAAGCCAACCTGTGAAATTGTCACTGCCATCAGAAGGAATTTACAACACAAACGCCGTCAATACTCGGCCAACTCAGTCGACAATGATAAGTCGATGGACCATGTCCATGCGTTGCCAGAGCCATGTTAGCCATCGCTGATGGCACAATGTTAACAAAGTGGCCAAATGGGAGCGAAAATCTAAGGTCCGGGGAAGAAAACAACTAAGAGTTGAGAGTAAATGATTTTCAACTGCGTACTTACATCGGAAATTGTAATTGCGGGGAGAAAAAAACACACATCGTGTATGATAGTTGGTTAGCTCAAGACGGAGGAATCGCAAAACCCTCTCAGACGATGACGAAACGCAAGAAACACGTCTTTCATACCGATGTAGGCGGCATTGTGGACGGCGTCAGACACACGGTCTCGCAACAAAAAAAACACTTTCGTGGTGTGAAAAAATCCACCACAAAGATTGTACGTTTGGCCAAAGTTAATGACTGGATGCCAATTATCATGGCCTAGGGGTTGCAACACGACTTCCAAGGGGAACAGGCGCGAAATCGTGCATGATGACAAAATAAAATTTAGAATTTTTACACCTCAAAACCTTTGGTGCACTTAAGGAAACCGACGAATATGAATTCTAGTAGATGGCCTCAAAAATACTTGGCGTATGGGAAGCGAACGATAAGGGATTAAGTATAAATGATGTAAAATCCTCGTGTGCAAAACATCCTCTAATCGCACTCTCAGAGACAAGGGGTACTCAGACAAAACAGTTCCCAGTCCAGACATTTTGCTGATAAGGTAAACAGTCTCAGGCATGGGTGCTGCTCGTAGTTTAGGGGTTGTGGAATGCAGGAAGTAGAGAAATGAGTTGCTGGCAAAAGTACACATGATGTGTTAAAACCTGCAGGTCATCAACCTCGGAAAAATGAGGTGCGGTGACATAGTTCACTCATGAAGTTTAGAATGTGTAAGGCCAACAGTAGGAAACGGGGATGCCGCAAACTATTATATACCCGGAAGAAAAATATAGCGTTTTTCATTCCGTGAGAAATTTCCGACTTTTAGTCCTGAACTTGCAGAAAGTGGGAAAATTGAATCGAGTAGAAATCCACGTGGGGGCGGCTGAGATCTTGTTAGCTCAAGTGGGAAACGTGACACTGGGGCGAGTCGGACCCAATTAAGTCGCATAAATTGTCATTAACCAGGAGCGGTGGATGATTTAAAACGTCCACCGCCGTCGTCGCGTATACGTGACGCCTTGCAGCAAATAGTGTCAAACAGAAGGGATTGGAAACCACGACGCGAATAAATGCAGAATGCCCATATATAATGCGAGTTAACCAAAAATTGTATCGCTAAACAGATGACAAATTCATTCAGTGGCGGAAAAAACAATTTGCGATGCCAGTAAATTGAGGCTGAATTGACAATTTAGTGGTGCGATCGGCCGGCCCAACGGTATGAGAGGGATGTCGCGAGACAATTATAATATACGTTCACATGGACGCAGACAAGATGTCAACCAAAAAAGGAACGACAAGGCCCACCGCCCCTCGGCGGTCCCCCACCGACGCCGATTGGCGTCCTTTTTTGACCAGCGGGGTGTGATGCGCCCCTCAGCACGCAATTAGCGATGATATATGGACGGTGAACGTCTGACCCGCCGCGGGACAATTAATGCGACACAGATGATAGGCCGAATTTAGAAGAGAAAGGAGAATTAAAATCTGGACAAGGACGCATATTTGTCACTGAAGCGAATCCTTCCGATTGTACTGCGCTAGGCGATGAGCTGTGTAAAAGAAAAGTGGTATCTGATTCATGTACTGTTCGAGATTTAATAGCAAACCGTCGAAAAAATGGGGTCTTTGTAGGGTAGTGAAATCAGAAAATTAAGTAAAATGCAAGTCTTATGTGGAGTATAAAGTTAAAATTACATGCTTCTTTGCGATCACAATTCGCCTACATAAAACCACCATCCCACGAGTGTTTATGCTGGCGTAAAGGGGTCAGAGGAACATCCGGGACCGCGATAAAGAAGTTGTGAGAAATAAATATTTTACGCTTCAAACAGCCGCCATCAATAGGGTATGGAAGCAAGAATCACAGTCAAAATTGGCGCAAAGGCATGGAAAATGGTCAGGATAATTTGGCATTAGTAGAAAAGACCAAATCTCGATACATAGAGAATAATGGTTGTTGACTGGAAATTGTCTTCGAAAGGGTTCAACACCCAAAGAGGTCGAAAGTCTAAGGATAAAAAAAGTAACCGATTATGTGTGTGCCGCACATGAGTGACAAGGGAACGTTCCCAAAGGTCGCTCACTACTAAGACGGATCAAAAGCAATCTAATCATGTAACCACAATTATAAAAAATGATTGAATTCGACAGACAGCATACAGACCAAAAGTGAATTTGCCCAAAGGACCGTTAAAGAATTGAAGAAGTCCCAAGCAGTCAAACTTCTACTTCAGAGCTTGAATACGAGACTCTTGAACCATTTCATCACCCTCCTCCATGACACCATTGACTGAGTTAACGTTGATAAGATGACCAAATTTCTTTCCTCTAACATAAAGCCCCACTTTTGACGATGTCTCGGTTAAAGAACTCACCTGCAGAAAGGAAAGACTATAGGCAAAATGTCCAGATGGCAGACTGGAAGGAGGTGAAAGAGATGGGGATGGAGACACTTGAGCCGCCTTTGACGCTGCCTCCGAGGTAGAGTTCGTACCTCCAGTCTACAGAGTAATAAAGCACAAAGTTGCAAATTTATCAATTCAGCTAGACTGAAATAATTCAGGTGCAATCGGATTTGTTAGAATAACGTCTACAGTGGCAGTAGTATATGCGAGTTAACGGAAGTCTTTTGGTTCTTCTTCAAGGTGATTACTACTTTCATAAGTTTTCTCCGAGTTGACACCACCAATACTGTTCCTTTTTAAGAACCAACGGCATGAGTTTAAGTACACCAGTACAAGGGTTGAAGGGCACAGACAGCTAGCCAAATTATATCAAGATAAGCGTGTTTTGTAATACCTTTGGCACAGAAAATGTGAATAGGCCATCTTATTATAGCGACGAAATTGCGTAAGATGACAATGCACAAATAACATACCACTGAAGCGGACGTGTGAAGGACATCAGAGAGTTGGTCTGAGGATTTCCTCGCAAAGGGAATGGGAGAAACTGAGGCGGGTGTTAACGATGCTGCTCTGGTTCTCGCCTTGGCAAGTTCGGCTTTCACCTGTTCCAGTTCTGACCGAAGTCCATTTATCTCCTCTCTCTCCGCTATTAGGACAGCTTCAGCTTTTGTGCGGGCCTCCTCTGCCGCAGTCACTTGGAGGCGAAGCGAGTCCAAGTCGGTGTGCAGTCAGAATGAGGAAAGTAAAGGTGACAGTGATTAGTCTTTGCCCACAGTGTGTTCGGGTAAAAGACCAGTCGCATTAAAAGTCCATTTTAAGTGACAAATCCTTAATTTGACAACAGCCTGTTTACACGAGTTTGTTTCTTGGAATTTCGACAGACTGCACTTTCGTGGTGGAGGCTACAAAATGATCGGTTGGCCTAGGCGAAGTAATTGGGGTTGCAGAGTGGAATGCCTACTGCTGAAGACCTCCGTGCAACCCAAATCAATCTATGGCAAAAGTGATATGTCCTCCTCAAAAAAATAGAAGATGTAGGAAATTTACAGCGGAAATATATACGAAGGATGGACAAATAGGAAAGACGCGCAGCACTGCCCAAGGGAAAAAGTAGGCACGGTTGTCCATTTACTTCCCTACGCACTCACAGACGTTTATTCCAATCAAGTAGAAAAAGTGCGATTAAATAGATAGACAGAAAAATAAAGATATTAAACCTGGTAATTACCAACTGTATTTTACTTCGAATTTCCCTTTGGATCATTAGTCAGAAACCTAATCAAAATGACGCAGAAACCATTACTCATTACACCCGCCGAGCTAGTCGAAAAAGTTGATATCCTCCTGTCAAAATGACCGTGGGGCAATTAATCAGATTTTTTGCAAAAAAAATGAACCACCAAATGTTGAACGGAAGAAGAAAAAGGGCCTAAGCTACTGCACATATTTAAATGGCAAACAAGGCAGTTATGACGACTGGCAATTAGTAGGACTGAGTTTCGTGACCATTCAATAGAAGTGCAAGTTATAGCTTCATGCAGACAATGAGAGGATCAGAATAAAAAAAGATTGGGTCAGGCAAACTGTGGCCCGATAGTTTGACGGAAGGAAGTGAGGCGTTGCCCTTGGCTACCACCACACACAAGGAAGGACGAGGAGTCCTACGAAGCGGGAGGTATGGGTTTCTCATGGTCAGATATCGCTTCAACGTAAGTTATCCAGCAATGTCCCTGATTTCATGGTGTTTTTGGCACCAGCAGTAGTATTGTCATTTTATAATTTAATAAAAAATGTTGGAAAGTAACAGGAGGAGCAGTGTAGCCTAACCAGCTTCTATTAAATGAAAACTCCTACTTGTAATACACCAATAACAAATTTAAGTGCCACAGAAGATGTGTTGTGAATGAAGCAACCACGAGAACACTATGTAAGAAAGTTTGATTCATAGAAAAGAAATTAAAATTTACTTCCTCCGTAGGATGTACTAACATGGTAAGATTGAATTTCATCTGGCTTCTTTGAACCCAAGGAGTGAGGTTATAGGAAGGGAACACTAACTTGGGACACACTTTTTAAATAAACGTCCTCAAATTACTATACGGCTGGTGTACACTTCGTTGACGTTTATCTTTCTTAAAAGTAAAAATATTTAATAAATCAAACTGTACTCCCCCAGTAAACCATTTGACTCCCCGTGTAATTAAGATTCCGCCAAATAAAGCATTAGGCCGAATCAGAATAGTAGGTTCTATGAGTACCGCCGAAAGGCTTCGTGAGAAAAACAGTTTAATTGGTCGATTTCCTGAGTTTTTGTGGTTCTATTGCCACAATGAACCAAACTTCCCAAACCTTCAATACGATGATACTTTCTGATGTCTGGCAAAAATAATAATATGGCATAAATACCAAATATAAAATTACTTCTTAAAATGCAACTTGTCAGAGGAGGCCTGTACGTCGCACCGAGAGAGTCTTTCATGCAATCGACTTGAAGTCTCCCGTTCCATAGCAAGTTCTTTCCTCAAGACATCTGCCGCCGTCTCAGATTCCCTGAGACGATCTTGGAGCTGAAAGTCAGCTTTTTCCGCTAAATCCAAACGTTTTTTCAAATCACCTAAAATAAAAAAAAAATAACGTGGCCATGTTTCTCCTCAATTACCATGCCTTCAGTAGAAAGACAATGAACATTAGTATCTGAGGTATTTTTTTTCACAGATATCATAATGATACACTAAACCACACATTCTGACTATGCATAGCATATACAAAGGTTTCAAGAAGATCCTGTAAAAGTCCATTGGTTATCTGTCGCTAAAATCAAGTGTTGAAGCAAAAATTCAGGCGACCCGAGATTAAAAGCCACACCTCCAATTCCAATGTTGCCCGGAAAAGTGGAAATAAAAAGCCCATGATATTTTGTCAAAGTACCAAATTCTGGTGGTTGGATAAAAGTTGACGAGATTTATCATCAAAACACAAAACGATTGTATGTGATAATGAAGGACTGATGGCCTTACTTGTCATTTATACGTGTAAATGACAAATTTGCTGATCTTCAATATGACACAAGGCAATGCAGAAGATAAATCCTATAAGTGGATAAATGATAGAAACCTACTGATTTGCGCAAGGAGGCTTTGCTCAGTGCTTTCTGAGGCTCTAACTTGATCAGCCAATTTTGTCTGAAGGGATTGGATTTGATGCAGCAGTGGTTTGGCCACCGAAGTTGCAGTCTCCCCCAGAGACTCGAAACGGGCCTCCGACTCGGCCAAGTGCTCCTAAGGCAAAGTTAAAATTTCATGTAGAAATTTAGAAGTGTTGACCAATTGTTGATGGATGATGTCGGACTTGGACAGCTTATCTCATCGAATAGGGATACGGCTTAGTAACTTATGATTCGAGTCGGCTTTTTGAGGAACACTGCGGAGTTACTGGATGAAACAAATACTGCGATTTTCTAGGAGGAGTCAAGTAGTTCGACTTCGCCAGGAATAACCTCGAACTCTGTAAAACTCAATGCACACGCTGCGACTGGGGACAACAGGCAACAGTTCCAATCCGTAGAGAAAAAATACACATTATTGCTATGCTCCTTCAGGCCGTTTCAATTGAATATGGGACAGATTGACGTTAATAAAAACCTTCTTAACTCATCGAGCACAGTATGAATTAGAGTAAACAGAGTTTTTGAACAGACGACCATCTAACTGGTTGCCCTCACTGATTACTTAAAAATCATATAAAGCATTACTTTCGTGATTTTTGAAAGAGGGAAAGTGATCTAGAGGGCAAAAGGCATCGAAAATTACTACGCGGCAAACAAAAGGAACAAAACGTACAGATATCTCAATATTAACCTTACATTCTAATGACCAAATAAAATCAGTGCCGATAGAAAACACAATCAACTGATAGGATGGCAGATAATCCTCACTTAATGACTCTGAGGCTCTCAAACTAGACGAAGAGGTGAAGTAATATCAAATATTTAGGGAAAACATATTTTAAAAAGACTATAAAACAAGAGTATAAAGACTCACACGATAGTGTTCGACCTCGTGTCGCACTTGCTGCAGACGTTGTTCGGCGTCTAACCTCAAGCGCACCGCCGCTAGCCGGGCTTCTTCGAGCTGAGCACGCAGCGTGCTCACCTCGTCACGGAGGCTCTGTTGTTCCTCCTCAACATCATAAATCGCCTCTGTTCGAATTCGCGCCTCCGACAGTTCTTGCTGCGCTGTTGCAAGACCCACCACGCTATCCGACAGTTTGCTACGGAGAAGATTTACAAGAGCGTAGAAACGGGATAAGAATGGCCAACGAGGGCGAACAAAATCCCACTGTAACCGAGAACCATGTAAGTGAACTGAAATAGTTCCAAAATTTTAGGCTTGACGGTATACCAGAAGTTAAACACAAAAATTCATAATATTATTTTGATAGACGCATCTGTCGTACTTTTGGATTTGCCAGATAGGCAACGGCCAAGATGGGAGGAAAAGTACGCCAAAAGTGTCGGATCTGCGGAAGAGCTCGACAGATAATTAAATAATGTGAGTTGAGGGATATAAAGGTTTTGAATACATGTATTCAATGGAAAAATAACTTCTCTCATCACAATATTGTATTAGAAACAAAGTAACACCTATCAACTCTAAAAGATTGACGTAGAACCCGTCGTTCTGATCGCCATCTCAGCGTCTTGGAAGGTGAATGAGAACATATTAAACAAGAACATTCTATGAAATTATTATGTTATAACCAAACGGAAGGCGCTGCAAAGCTATGCTAACGCTCCAATCTCTTATATTCCACTACAAAGGAATGAACTAGGTTGATTTGGACTCTTCAGTAGTAGGAGCAGGAGAACCATATTTTTAAAAAAAAATTGCAAACATATTCAACAGGAAATAGTAAAATCTAAGAGATTAAAGTAATCAAACTTGAATAATCACAATGCTTCGAAAAAAGATGGTAGGGGGACGAGTAAAACTATCTTATGGCTCAAAATCTAACCATCAACTAGTGTACATTGTTAAAACAATGACCATCAAATGGGGTTTTAAAAGGCGTGAAAAATGTGTTCACGTGAGCATAAGAGACTAAAAGAACGGAAAAACAAGAAGCCACCCAAAAAAGAGAAAAGAAAGAGGGAAGAACAAATTCTCGGTTTGGCAAGATTAAGGTATACATCCTCTCTCCCGCTCAATCCCCTCCGTGAAAATGATACCGCCAATAAGTGACGACCAAGTCAAAGGTGAGGCATAAACACCCAAGATATCCACTGACAAATTTCCTCGTATAAATCACTCATTCGATCAACAGTTTTACGTAGAAGTAGGTGAATGGCTCCTCGAAAAATTTGAACTTCACCTATTGCACATTCAATGAATACGTTAAGTGGGAAAAAGCTAATGGAAAGTTAAGTTGAACGGGTGGGAATAGAAAGAAGGATTTGATAATTCACGTTAGTTTAGGGTTGAGAAATCGCTAAATCCAGACGGATCACTGATATTGTTTGACAATGGAAGGCCATATTTGGTGCAATGTCCTTAAACCAAATGGCCATTTTATCTTATTTTGAAAAATATAAATATTGAGGAAATTCAAAACTTCGGTAGAAGGATATTGAAATGCCTAACTCACGTTACTACAAATAAGAAGCCTATAATGAAAATTAAAATGCATGGAGCTGGAAAGGATGTCGAAATATTTCAAGGTAAAATGAAAGTTTAATTCCGAAGACACAAACCCACCTCTCCAATTCCAGACGCGTGCGAATGAGTGCCCCAACTTTTTCATTAGAGGAATCCAGTTCAGACTATGCCAACACACAAACTAAGATGTCACTCCAGTAGATACTGTCATAGTTTAACAACTTAACAAGCAAACAATTGGGAAGGGGAAGAGAAGGGTGGGCGCACCTTTACCGCATTCAACTCTTTTTGCAACTTCAAGTTTTTACGATTCACTTGATTGAGAGATTCTAAGTAAACAAAAGAAGAATAAGAGAGTGTGGAAATCTCAGCCAAAACGACAGGTTCCATAAAGGTTTAAATGACCGCACTCGATCTAAAAAATCTCATATTATGTCAATTATTTAACCGAATTTGCAAGGTAATGATCGGAGACTAAGATAGTAAAAAGCAAGTTACCGATCTACTTCCCCTCTTAGTTAAAATCTACTAAAAGTAAACACCTTGGCATTGCCATTTTGGAAAGGATAGGTAATGTCCCAGTTGTATGTAGAAAAATGGCTAATGTTCTGCGAAAAATCGCTCGTAGACCGCACATTTTGAGATGCGTAGAAGAGTGTGGTAAGACATAGCACGTACAAGTATAATAGAAATATCAAGTAGTTACAAACAATAAAAAAGTCAAGAATTCAAACTAATGGACATGGGTTTAGCGAATATTACGGTAAAACAAATAAAATTCGCTAACAATATTGTCTCTACTTCAAATATATCAACCTCGCCATGGTAGAATAATAAAGAGCAAATAAGCACCGGAGGAATCTTAAGCATAAAAGACAAAAGTCATCAGCAAGTGAAATGGAGATACTTGCCTTGAAGTTTTTTTTCACTCTCCAGCAAGGTTGTATTATCCGCCTTAAGATTTTTGATTTCAGCTTGAGTTTTGCCCAAATCATTGCTAAAAGATAAAACTTAGGAAATAGATGGGAAAAAAAAGGATATGGGGAATATCTTCCTAAGGACAGAACTACACTCGGATTATCCTACCTAATCTTTTGTTTTTCAATCTCCATAGTTTTCAATTTCGAGCGCAAAGTCTTCACCAGATTATTCGTCTTCAATTGTTCCTGGGCCATTCGGTTTCCCTCTGCCAGCAAATCGGCCAATTGAGTTCCCTTCTCCGCCAGGGAGGTCTCCAGACGTGCACATCTTGCTCTAAACCATAGAAAATGTAGTAGCATATCTACTTATTTCGTATCAGCACTAAAATTCTCCACGGTTCAAACATACCGGAGGGCATTCTCCTGTTCTCCATTGGTGCGTCTGAAGGCCTGCTCCCCAGAAGCCTTCACGTTGAGCAGTTGGGCTCGAAGTTGATCACGCTCGCGAGCCACCATTTGCAACTTTCTCTCTGTGGTTGCTATCCTCTCTGTAAACTCGTCTGTCAGAGACTGAAGGTCAGCTGAAGTGAAATCGTAGGGGAGACCAGCCTCCTCTAGTTTACTAAAGAAAAAGAACATAAAGATGGTTCTTTGGAAAAACCAGCCAAAATGTCATAAGCGCACTCACGTGTGAAGGATCTCATTCACTTCTTGGAGGGAGAGGTTCGTGCGATAAATCTCTACCAATTTAGCCTCTCGAGCTTCAAGTAACCTTGTTGTTTCTGCAAGCTTCTGTGAGGGTAAGAAAAACAGTTGAATCAAATTGATTATTTAAATTTCGATGAATGACTGTAAAATTAATATTCAATGTGGGAAATAAGGGGTTGGTATTCGGACCCCTTAAAAACGGTCTACGTAACACGAACAGAAATAAAATAGGGATTTAATGCTTCTTCCCAGGATTGTTTTGTCTATATACTTATAATTCAATGCAGACATGAAAAGCAAGTTTCGCATCGGTGGATAACAGTGACTATGCTAAACCTTCTCTCCTCTCAGCAAAAAAAGAGCTTATACAAGGAGGAATAGTTGTCAGCATCTGCCAGTCCAGTGAAAAGTGGTCACAAAAACACTTAGGTACTAGAGTAAAGCATTTCAGAATATGATGAACTTTACCCGATAGAGAACATCTTGATTAGCTGTATTATCTAAAGAGGAGATGAAGGTAAGTTTAGAAGTGCAAATTTATACATAAAAACATGAATGCACAGTATCGATGGAAAAATTCTCTATGAGGTGTAGGAAAATGTCATGATAGTTGGTCACTCCGCCATCTGAGGAAGGTGGTACGAAATCGGATCTGCCAAAGATCTTAAGCCCAGCTTTTTGGCTTCCATTATCCATTGAGAAAGCATACTTCGTTCAACCCTAGAACATATACCACCTCGATGTATTTTCAAACCTAATTACCAAAAAAAGTGGAACACCTTGTAAGCAATCAACTGAATGACTGGTAGATAAGATATCATAACTTAATATAAAAGGAACAAATTAGACGAATATGTTAAAAACGGATTTTAATGATTAAGTCTTCCTCACACTTTGCATGTATACCTTTGAGGAGGAGAAAGGGACTTTTCGGCGATAAGGTAAAAAAAAACTACCGCATCTTAAGTTAATAGTTCAAAACTATGGCGAAAATATAATTAAAACATAAAGATATCACAGCAACGAAAGTCAAAATCTAGCATATTTTAAAAGTTGAGCTACGCCTAACATGTCATTATAAGGTGCGTAAGTTAACTCATAAAAAGACGATGGAACCAAACAAAACCTTCAATTATCAAAAAAGGCGAAACATATGAACCTACCATAAGTACCCACACCGATGAGGGTACAATTGGCGTTGCTGAAATAAAAGGGTGAGGATGAAATTAAATAAAAATGATGCGTCAAAGTTATCAAAGAACTATTGAGTATATTTTAGCTTTAGGGTGGCATTATATAGGTTTTTTAAATTGAAATGCGAAAAAGGTTTACAAAAGTCCAGAACAAGGAATACAACAAGAGTCGTTCAGGCCACCCAAGAAGGTAAATGAACCACGTGAGAGTGAACCACCGATGAGGTAACGACGTAGAAAAGATTTTGGAAACGTAACTGATGAAAAGGAGTATCATCATGCGAGGCTTCTGAGGAAATTACGGCGTAAAAATCTACAAGTAGGCTTCAGAAGAGTGAAATAAAATTTCGACTCACTTTTCTGAACAAGAGAGCAGTTTTGTTTCACCCTGCACACAACGACACGTGTTATTGAGTAACAACGACGAGGACAGCCGCAGCATTACAGACCGTCCATTTGACCGATGTTTCATTGGCAGATACCAGAAAGCAACATCAAGGCCTCTCACCGGTTTTGACGTGGACCTCATAACTCCAGATCATGCCAACGCAATGATGGGTAGCATTCCCCACCGCCACTCCCACCGTCCAGTTGCCACGTCTTGACCGTGGACCACTCGGCAATAATAAGCCTGTTGACTGTTTCGAAAGTCGACTACTCGGACAAAACATTTGACTCCATTTGGCTGCCACTCGTCTATCCACCTAAGCACACGAACTGCTATAGCCAGGAACTCCTACGTGTCAGCAAAGGACGCGAAAATGTCTCCCACGTCCCTCCAATAAGCCCAGACGCCCCACCTCCAAACGGCCACGCATCAAAGCACCATGAAGGCGACTTACACGGAGTCCTCACACACCGAGGTGCACGTGGAGATGACCTCGATCTCCGAGCTGGTAGTTGTGGCCACTGATTCCTCGTAAACCAATTGTTTGGACGACTCAGCGGCAACGGTTTGGCTGTCATGGATGACCTCGATTCGAGGCCCGGCCTCCTCATTCTCTCCTGCACCGACTTCATCCACCTTCCCCTCGGCTTCTCTCTCCACTTCGCCCTCCGCTCCTCGCTCCGCCTTTGCCGTCTCCTGCGTCATGGTCTCCACTCCCGCCTCATCAGTCCTCTGATCCATCGGCTGCTGCTGCTGCTGCTGCTGCTGCTGGGGCTGCTCCCGCCTCTGCCTAAACTGCGTATCTGTTGCCAGTGTGTCCGAAGTGCTCATCTCCGAGGAACTACAAATATCACCCTGTGCCACCGATATTAACGATGTAGCAACACCTTTCGAAGCCCTACTAAGTGGTGACCTCTCCTGAAGGAGGCAACATTCGAAAATGGCAGGTGTTGCCCCAGTTGCCTCTGTGCACACTCACGCCTTCGAGTGCTCACCAGTCCTACACTCTTGCCTTACACCCCACCTGTAGGCGAAGCAGCGCATACGTCTTATAACCGCCTAATTCCATCATTCGATTTAACTTGACGTGCGTTCGTCGGGGAGGCCCCGCCTCGACACCAGCCGTAAGAACCACGGACAGGAAAGACGCGTGGTGACATCCACTAAGTCAAGGAATTGCGTGAACCGAAAACAAGGGTGTGCGTAGTTATGCTGAGGAGGTAAGAGGTGAGGGGAAGTGAGGTAAGGTGAGGTGAGGCGAGGTGATGTGAACAGGATCAGCAAGTGAGGGGCCTGCTACAAAAGGGTCAGTTCACACAGATGACCGTAGGGAAAGCAGTCGATAGTTCCACATGTCGCAAATCAAGTACGTACTCCAACTTTGCCAAGAAAGGCGAGAAACCTCGACCAACTCATGACTGCATGGTCAGTTAGCGACGGAGACCGAAGAAGAAGAAGATGAAGAAGAAGAAGAAGAAGATGAAGAAGAAGAAGAAGAAGAAGAAGAAGGGTTAAGAGTGTGGTGGGGTACTGACGGAGAGCAAGTCTCATGTTGCGTTGTCGTCAAGTAGTTGTGAGAAAGAGGTTACCCACCTCACAACAACATGCAATTACATCGCGTGGTGGTGGTGGTGGTGATGGCAATGGCGTTGGAGTAGTAAAACACCAAAGCAGAACAAATGGTGAAGAAAGCAAAAGAAGTTTCTCTGGAAGCACGGAGCTTTACCGCCGACATTTCCTCACTCTGTAAGAGGAGACAAGTCTAGCACACAGCCAAGGATGTTTCAAGGACCACGCAATCAGGCGTCGCCCCACTGTATCATCGTCCACGTCAAACGTCCTTTCCACTTTTCACGCGCACCCGGCCCTCCTTTATAGCGCTTGCGACTCTTCTTCGTCGTCACACATTCATGGGGAGATCGCTGCACCATACGCCTACAGCAGTGCCTCTGGCTGCTCTCGCTCCTCCAAACATGCCCCAAGTGCCGTCACGATGTTCGATGGACCTGCTATAGGGCGCGGTCTTGGGTGCACATGATGCCCCTGTTGCTGTTGTTGCTAATTTCTCTTATTACCGTTACTGCGACAACAATGATGAGGATGGTAATAATGGTGGGCGGTGGGTGGTGGTAGTGTACAACATCAGGATTCAAAGAAGGCGTTGACGGATGGCGTGTACTACGACGAAGTGGCCAGTTTAGGAAAAGCATTTCGCTTTATCGGTTTAGTGATCGCATATATTTGAAGTGAGAGAGAGAGAAAGGGAATCGAACCGACTTTGGAAAGGTTGCTAGCCGCGGCACACTATCGCTTATGTCGCTCATAACAACAGTCTACACACTGACTAAATTCAAGCCTGTACGTGTAACAGCACTTTAACATACTTTTTGCAAATATAAAGAGTATTTTTAAGTTATGCTCATGCTAGATATTCTGCAGACGGATGCAAGCTCGAATTCAAATGCGGGGGAGCTTTACCGATTACACATATTAACGGTTATCGGAAATTATGCTCGTGATGGCTTTAAATTCATACCCTAAAAGCGCATTGACACCTGATAAACTTCAAGATATTCTTAGGCCACATTCTTCCGTAATGCCTTAATATAAATTGACTCCTAAACCATATAATTGCTACCTGAGACTAGAGTACTTTCTACACGCATGTTCGATGCTTAAAATAAACCTACCTGATCAAAAGGAGTTGCTTCTATAATAATGTTGTTTTTGTCAAGCTCAGACATCAAACGAGAAGGGGAGAAATCCTGGTTTTCGTGCTTTGAAGTACCCTCATTCATGACAGGGTCTTCGCTCGTTGCAGTCGATCCAGACAGCAGGAAAACGTCTTTATTGAACTCATATAATCCGTCAGATGATTGAACTGCGGCAAGAAAGTCGTTGCTGCAATCACGTTCGGCTTCTACAGTATAGAAAAAGCGATGAAGCTAAAAAGAGCATTTTTGGATTGTAGGTTTGTTTAAGTCTATAGTCGTGAAATGTAAAAAATATCCAGTGGTCAGTAATGCTCAGAGACATGCTGCGAGCCGAATTACATAACATCATAACGCACAGTCAAAATGCATTAAATACCGCTTAAATTTTCTTCTCATAACGACTGAAAGCTATAAGCCCCATCCTTACTATCATATTGTACAGATAAACTTACAACGTTGATTTCGTTTTCTTTAACAATCAAGAGCATGCGATACCAGGAATAAATTTGAAGCCACGTAACAACTCTTATGAGGTTCGAGGGTATGAGGAAACTTAATACGTAGTGTACTAAACACACAGCCCTCAACAAAAATTTAGTAATCTTTACGATGTATGTTCTAACAATTATTAATAGCTACACTAACAAACACGGACAGATACCCTCTGATAATAAATGAAGGTATCGAATTCAGAGGAGCAAGTAAATACCACATAGAAAACAAATGTTCCGTTCTATTATGTTAGAAGGTAAAAATAGTATTCAGGCTAGTTTCCGAATAGAGAAAACACTGAAACACGAAGGGGTACTGAGCGTAGAAAACTATGGAGAATCAAAGGTTCACAAGAGGCCAAAAGCCCGAAAATAACGATTCTTCAATCCACACAAAAATGTTAGTGCAAATGAGAACCAATTGAGAGAAACCCTAAAGAATATACATACATATAAAGAGTATTTTAACGTATAAAGTATGCACACGAGAACTCACGGCCAGCATCGACTTTGGGTACGTCATCATCGATATCGAGGACCTTATCTAATTTTTTTTGAGCTTCCTTAAGAGCGGTCGTCGCTAGCCTTGATGCACTGCTGATTGATGCCCACCAGGTCATCTTCGGGTAGGGGTATAAAACATTGTGACACAACAGGTCAACAAGGAAAGGCACGGTCAGTTGTTTAATATAAAGACGTTTGTCGGATGCGATTCAACATACTGATGCACACCTTATACCATATTTACTGTCATCATAACGTTCACATACTTTTATACGAAAGGTTGTTGCGAAAACTAGCTCACAGTTTGTGAATACTTGTTAATTTAATACCATGGCTAGCGGTAAACCTTGCATAGCTTATAACACCCCTTATTAAACATTTTAAAACCAAAGAGCAGTAGGGATTTGCCCCAAGATGCTCAGTGGGGAATAACATATTATTTTGCGTCACTATTTGTCAAGTTAACAAGCATAGCACAAACTTTTTCCGGTCATTGGTTCTAAGATTATATTGTATTTTATTTTTAATGGAGATGGGGGCGTTCTGTGCGCCATTAATATAGTTCTACTCCCATATCACTGTTTTTATACGTCTAGTGCCGAGCGTTACTTGAGTGGCCGAATCAGCCTAGCTCCTGCGGGACTTTCGTTAGTCATGACAGACGCGGCACCCAAGGATCGTGTCAAAGAGCTTAGGTATGGCACTCGCCGCTCTTTATTCACTTTAGGCAAGAAACTATCCTATGTCGCGTTAAATATCATAACACTCTACCTGAATTACCCTTTGATCCAAAATTTCTGGCGTATCCATTTGAGCCCACCAGATTTGTTCAATATGCCGCAACTTCTCTTGAGAGAAACCATAAGCACGAACTCTTGTGTGAAGCTGACGTTGGTGTCAGCGTTGATCTCATAGATCCTGCCGCATTTAAAATAGATAGTTCAGGTGCCGCCTATTTTCATGTTGATTAGTCTTTAGCGACCCTGCATCCTGACGATGAAAAGTTGTTAGAGGACGATGATCGAAACGCTATAAATGATAGAAGGTGAGTTGTCTTGCCCTCATTAATCGCATTGTAAGATCGCGTCATCAGCGTTCTGTATCGTGGCTACGGAAAACGGAGTACCTCTCAACGGAACACTACAATAAATGGAATAAGTCAGAGAAAATTGAAACAAAGTATGCCTTTGATTGACTTCATTACCTCATATTTAGACTTGGGCATAGCGTAAAGCAGCGATTTGCTGAGGAGATCGTGTATCGTGACAGGGATAGCCAAATCAGTGCGATTGAGGCGACATTTACAGCAGCTAAACAGCCGATTAAAAGACACTATAGCAAGCCAGGCGTTCATGCAGTCGAGGTTCTACCGCTTTTACCTGATTTTAAGTTGTGGCGTTACCCCTGTGCCCAGGTAAATTAACCGACTTGGTTTTGCTAGGTGTCTAACGTTCGTTACCTTCTGTGATAATCGTTATTGTTTTTAGGTTATTTTTGATGACGATCCAGCTCGCAAAGGAATGTCTGCTGCTGAACAACGCGAAGAAGTCAATCAAGCCGTTATCAGGTAGTTGAGGCTTCTTCAATGCATTCTTTCAACCTTCTTTATTTAAGAGGTATGGTGGATGAGACTGGGGACCATTTCGTGGTTTACTTTCTGCCTACTGAAGAAACCAAACAGCAACGGCGTTTGGACGCAGAAAATCACGTTGCCTTTACCGAAGGCGCCTCCTACGAATATGAAAAGGCGCGAGAATATAATTGGAATGTTAAAAATAAAACTATGACAAATTACGAAGAAAACTACTTCTTTGTTTTTCGTAAAGAAGACAAAGGTAAGCGAATCTATCGTATTCTTATTTTCTTTATTCGTACTGACATGATAACTTTCTTGATTGTAATTTTGACAAGATTGTCCTGCTGGAGTTTATTACAACGAGCTGGAGACAAGAGTACGCCTTAGCAAACGCAGAAAACTTCATTCGGTCTTCGTAGGTGGTCCTGTGGCGCCACCACAACCGCCTTCTAAGATGCGTCTAGTGGTCCAGCATAGAGACTTCACATATGAAGAGCTGCAAGCACAAACAGCCCGCCTCGATATGCTCAAGCACGAATCGGAAGAGGAAGAAGAAGAAGGGGATCAGGAGCGGCCAGTGACTCAAGTTAGTGGAGATAAGAGACAAAAGGATAATTCACCACTGCTTGACTCTCCCTCTCCCAATTGTAAGTTGTGCCATCTACATCTTTCATTATCAACATAACGTCATTATGTCTTTCCCTATGATTTTTTAGTTTCTCAGTCGAAACAAAAGCCTCAGATACACGACAGTGAGGTTGGAGGTCATAGTAGCCTGGAGGATGATGACGAGGAAAGGATGGATACTCGACAGTCTCCTTCAGCATCAAAACATCCCTCAACAAAACGCTCCACTACTGCAGCTGTATTTTCCGATGATGAAGAGGAAGAAGAGGAAGACAATAATCAAACTCGTCATTCTGTATCCTCGGATCTCTCTGTGGACAGTCCATCACCACGACGGTCACCGGTGCAGCATCGTTTTTCATCTACAAGGCCTGCTCGTAAAAGGTCTTCTTCCGAAGGTAAATTGGCTTTCAGTCAAACGCGGTATGTATTTGCTAAAATTTCTTTATTTAGATAAGATTTCACCTTTGTCAGAACAAAGTATTGCTATATCTTGGTCCCCATCATTTATATTTTGACGTAGGAGTTTGAAAATTGGATGAAGTTGGAGAAGAAACGGAAATAGTTAAGCTTTTAATTGTTTTCCACACAAAACTATTAGTTAGGCATGACATGACGAAATTGTGAGGCAACATTTTTTCCCGAAAATTACTTCGGTGTTGCATATATCGTTTCTTTCTGCCACTTTGTACTTTAAACCACGAAATGCCAATGAGTGTATGTAACTGATATGTTTCCACCTTGTCGAATAGCTGAGGACAATAGTGGAAGTGACAATGAGGACGAGCGTTCACCTTCACCACCACCCTCACATCGTCGACAGGAGTTTAATCCTTCTTCTCGGCCTACTGTTAGCTCTTCGCGACGCCCGGTACTCAGTGAAAGTGACGACGGTCTTAGTAGCCTCAGTGATTAACACTGTCCATTTATTCTGGCCCTTTTAATTTACTGAATACTTTTTCTTCCTCATGTAAATATCCTTTGAACTTGCCTTTATAAATAATAAAAGTGTACAACGATGATAACAGCCACAGGGCTTCAACTTGACAGATGTGCCCTGTCCACAATAAAACTTGCTCATCCATTTTTTTGTTTTTTGATCGGTGTGGTGTCGCTTATGCTTTTATTTAAGATCACACAGTCATCAGTGTTCGAAGTGGCTGAAGTTATCACTTAGAAGGGATATAATTTATGTTGATGTCCTCAAATTATCTCCATGATAGGCCGAACTACACTGACTGCGCTACTGCACTGATTTTTCAGTGTCGCACTTGGCAGACGAGATCTCCTCGCACCCGATAGGTTAAACGAATATAATTTCTTCAACCTGCCGAGGAGCCTTAAGAAAGGGGTCCCGACTTTCCAGGAGTTTTTTCTTTACAGAGTGGGACGGAGTCCATGAAATTTGCACCTCGTGGGGGTATTTTTTAGATGTATTCACTAGCAGAGCGTTTTTGACGTACTTCAATGTGGTTATTGTAATGGGAATTGTTAACGATAAAATGCGATAATCCATGCTTGAGTTCAGGATGTCTAGTCACGTGGCGGAATGAGTTGAGAAAGATATCTGCCTTCCTCTTCTATTTTAAGAGATCACGTCTTTCCAGGGATTTCACGGTAATGTACAGAAAGATAGGGAAATAAATGCCTCAATCGGGTGTTCAAATCAATGGCCACTTTTGACGACTTAACTCAACTGACTGGAAGTCTGGCAAGGCATAAGTTGGAGTTTTAAATGATTTCTCTGGGAGAACGATCTATTGCCTTCATCTTGTCAACGCCGTTGTCTCCACTTCCAAAAGCCAGCGCCAAAGATCCTCATGTAGTGGCCGGTTGAGCGGATACCCAGTGCAGGAGCATTGCAGTGTGCTATCACGAGGGGTGATACAATTCGGGAGGTGCTGTCAATCAGACGGGTAACTTAAAGCTCAATGTAAATGTCTGCGGCGTCGATGGAATCGCTTTATCCACCGCGATTCCCAATGCGAATTCTACTGCAGCGCGGACTGACCGGGCAGTGCGTGTTCCTCACTAGATCGGTGGCTGCTGTGCAAGGGCATCTGCATCTGGTGAAGACTCACTCCTGTGTTGCTGTCCTTTGAAGAGGCTGCCTGAGTAAAAGCAGAAGCAAAATGCAATTTTGTACATTATTTGCTAGACTCAATCGAAGGCCTGCATTGGCATCGACGACTTTCCGCCAACGATTGGGCAGGTAAAATATGTATTTGAAAACATTTATTTTTAGGATTAATAAGCGTTTATTGTATTTTTTTCTCTTAAAAGTAAATTATACGAAAACGGTGTTAGTCGGTTGGTGAAATGTATGATGACTATGGAGGATGTGGTAAAATTTCGTTTTGTGGAGGAGTTAATTTGTCCACAGTAAGTGAAGCTTTGTGCGGTCTCCCGCTATCATTCACACCCGTTCCTTCCGTCTCTGGACTGTCTGCAGTTGCCTCCTTTCGTATGACAGGCGCTTATGAGCCCATTTTTTACCTTTTCATTTAGTGTACGCTAATTTTCTAACACAATCGCAGCCGCATGCGTAGTTTCTTCTTAGTTTAGACCCAAGTTCACGAAGATTTGTGTGCGGATCAAACTCCAAAGTCATTCCTATTTCGTTCTTGTCGTCCAAAACGGACCGGTGGCCTTCCTCGAGGCCCCTTGATCATGCGCAAATTGACAGAACGAATTTTTTGGTGCCAATACCGAGCGTTTATTTCATTAGTAGTGCATCCACTTCCGATTATCTCATTCATATTTCTCGCACCTCGAGCTGCGCCATGGTTCATTTTGAACGCGTATGAAAAAGTAGATGTAATTCATGTCTTATTTCCACTTGGTTTCTGCGGAAAATTAGATAACATTAGGATCCAAACACGAAAAAATTATGAGAGATGAGTGAGAAGAATGTCTTCAAAGTTATTAATGAAAAATATGGGGCGCACTTTACAATGTGTCTCCTCCGGTCGCAGGTTGAAAGACTGAACAAAAACGCTTGTTTCATAGTTTCCAAACTACATGGCCACTCGTGACTTCGAAATGAGAACTGGTTCAACACTTAACATGAAATGCGACTTGATTGTCAGTGAATAAACGATGCGTTTTGAGAAATCGTGCAGTGCCGAAAGAGATGGCCCGAGTGGCTGCATCACTAGGTCACCCTCAGCTCGAGCCCAGTTAAGAAAACAGTTTTGCCTTTTCGAAACAGACAACGGAAACGCCACCCTTAAATCCCCTGCCTAGTCTCGGCATACGTCATACAGCATCCATGACGGAAGTGCAAAATTCACCGCCACTGCCTCGACGCTAGGAGTTGGTGATGCCCGAATTTAAGCCACGTCCGCCATGAACTTGTGGTGGACAGTTTAGCGGTCGCAGGAGGGCGACTCCAACGAGATTTGTCGCAAAACCGCAAGCCCGACAGCGGTTCTGCTGAGGCCTTTCCTTACGACATGGAATGGAAGACAAAGGTTTAGTAAAGACAATCAAGTGGTTTTTATTCGCCGTTTAAGGCTCCCACTCAAAGAAAAGAATGTAGACTTCTGTGCTTCCACTCTGTTCTCCAGAAGCTCATTCGATATCATTGAATAAAGTCCCTCATCATCTTCTCGGGAACAATAGCCGATGTCTTAGTGCCGCAGGTCATATCCGTCTCGACGGTTGCCAGCGCTGTTCGGGAAAGATGCTGACGCAGAGGTTCGACCTCAGCGGGCTCGAGTTTGTGCATCGTATTCGTGCCGAGGCGCTTCACAACAATCTCCGATCCACGGGTGGGGAATGCCGACGTTCGGAAGTCGAGGCATCGGTTGAGAAGATGTGCAAAGCCAATGTAACGGCCATCCTTCTCATTGAATTCCACCTCTATTGTGCGGAAATTGACCGGACAGTAGACAGCACGCGGGTCGTCGGGTCGAACCATGGTGATCTTGCAGTTCGATAATAGTTCAAGACGCCGGAGACGTGGATCCTTGCGATAAGGAGCCACGATGGAATCGTACTCAGCCGGGACGAAAATCACTTGTTTCAGAACGCCGTATGTTTTCAATTTCTACAGACAAACGACAGTTAAAATGGGACGCACTTACTCTGAGGTGCGAGTGGATCTTTTGGACTGCGAATGCGAAGTCAATGGGGAGAAGTACTTCCTGTATCAAACTGCCGTATTCGTGAAGGCAGAAAGTAATGTCAACCAAACGAACATAAATGAGTGCAGGTATTTCTGCCACATATGCCAAAATTTTGTCCAACTCCTCACACACTTCAGTGAGCTCGGTTATTAGAGGGCTGTAGCACAACTTCTCGGTTATAGCCTTCATGCACGCCGTCATATTGGTTACGCTCTTTACAAGCTCGTCGGCATTGCTGAAGTCGTACTTATCAATTTTGCAGGGACTCTTTTTCAGGGCCAAGAAGAACTGATCCACCTGCTTATAGAGTCCCTCTATCGACTGTTTGGCGGCCTGGGAAACCTTTTCATTTGAAGCGCTTGCCCCGGTGTCCCCTTTGGGCAAACCGATAGTGGTAGCATGGGAAAGGAAATTTCGCCATCTGTTTCTTCTTCTGCGAGCCATTCCGGCTCTGAATTCGCCGGGCAGACATTCTTCTTCTGACTCGCAGTTTAAGAATTCATCGCAATTCGGACATGTCGTTTCCGCTGGTTGTTGGGAGACGCGACAAGACTGGTTAGGTAGGGTCTGCAAACTCATGAATTTGGAAGGCAGATGGAGCAAGAGTAACTACGGATTGAGGTGTCGGGTTGTGGCTGCAAGTTCTCCACGCTCACTTGCTCAACTGTCAGGCAAACGGCACTGTCGACCGAGACAGAGTGGACTTTTGACCCTTTCAAACCTGTCCGCAGGTCGATACTTGGCACGTGTCCACACCGCGATGATACCTGAGTTGCAAGGCCGTAGACATTCGAAAAACTGGGGACCGACTTGTAGGGTCCCTTAACAGGAGGTCTCGCGTTTCTTCCTTCGTCGACATACCACAGTGACGGCCATGCAGGGACGCCTCGCATGTTGTTGAGTGGAGACTTAAGTTTTGGAAAAGATCACTTTCGTCCTCGCAGTATGCGTCTACAACACCCTGCGGTGGTTTGCCTATGCCATGTAGCTCACGCATGAGCGATCGACTGCGTAATTTCCGAGGGCAAAGTGGGGCGAAGCCTTGGCAATGAACTCAAAGTTCTTGGGGAAAAGGTGGGGCGCACAAACACTAAGCGTCTTCTTGAGCGTCACCTAAACTTAGTCAAATTTGGTAAAATGTTCCGCAGTGCTTCTCAGGCGTAAAGTCAAATGGCTGGAGGGAGGGTTGCCACCATTCCCACTTATCCTCAGCCTCTGTCTTTTGTAACAAGCCTCAGTCTGCTATTTCAGTCCTCACTCCGACTGCGTTAACACGGTGATAAAAGTGGAAGACGAGGCCGTCCAGACGTGATAACTGATATTAAACAGAAGTATTATCGCACAATAGCAAATAATGCCGTTTGAGAAAATAGCTAAATAACCTACAAAGGGAAAAGAAATGAGCGGATGAGGTGAAGACAGTGGCGATGGGGTGTTGGAGGCTTCTTTAGTCGGTAGGTGAAAGAAGGAGGCTTCAGGTCCCGAGCTTGGAGGCTATCGCGAGACCAGTGCCATTGGCCATGTCGCCTTTGATGGTGGTGTAAGAAATCCGTGCCTCAGTGGCTTTCATTTCACAAAGAGCTTTAGGTGAAACTTCGAATTCTGTCCCGCTAAGCCGCTTGAATATTGACGCCACCAGGCGAGGAGGGGTGCTCTTCACAGGAGCGCACTGGTACAGCAGTTGTTGGAAGCCCACGTGGCGACCTCGCAATGCGTCGTAGTTCACCTCGATAGTACGATAATTTACGGGGCAGTAACGGCTACGCGGATCGTCCGGAGGCAGCAGGACAATGTTACAATGGCAAAACTGTTCCAACCTAACCAAGCGGCGACTTTTAAAGTATGTTCCGATCATTGGATCCATGTTAGTCGGCACAAAGTAGATCTGGCGAACGATCCGTCCCGTCTGTAATCGCTGAAATCAAAGACAATGATGTTAGTTTGGAATGGAGCAAAGCAAAATTCTCCCTCCCCCCCGCCCTTAGGCGACCACTCACGTATATTCTGGTTTGTACTCGGTGTACAATTTGGGCGAAGGAGGAGGGCAAGAGGTCCTCGTTCAAATGATTGCCAAGCTCGTACATGTTGAACCCGAATTCGACTAGCCGAAGGAGGATGAGTGGAGGACTTGCCTTAAGCTCGTTAACCATTGCTACCAGCCGACAGTTTAGTTCATCTAGATTTTTCTCGTAGGCGCCGTAGCGCAAGTTTTGCAACAAGTGGGCCACTTTTTGCTGGATCTGGGCGACGAGACAGACCATTTCACCACAAAATCCCAATTGGTAGCGGTTCAAGGCTTCCAGAGCTTCCTGAAGTTTTTGGAAGAAGGTATTCAGAAGTTCGCGTATGTCTTCAATGTCCACTTTGGCCGCCGGTGTTATTTTACACGACCTTTGGCGTGCCGTCTCGCCTGTGTCGTTGTATGTCAACGAGTAAAGTGATGGATCGCCCCTCAACGGGACGCATTGGGTGGCTGTTAGAACGGCTCTTTTTTGGTCGTCTCGAGTTTTCACGAATTCATCCAACCTCTGGTACACTTTGCAGATACCTTTTGGCCGATCACTGACGTTGATTCCGGCCGATTGTTGAAGCCTGCACCACTTGTCAGAGTCGAGAGACATTTTTCCACTTAGGCGAGTGTTCTTTGCGGTGCCCCTCCAATCTGCAGCTGTGCATGGATCACATCTCGTCGACTTTCTTGACAAAAGAAGGCAAGATTTTGCTGGGACCGGGATACAAGTGCTGTCGACATCTCTGTCGCTTGCGCATTCGCTGAAAATCGACGAGGTTTTTCTAAGAGGACTGCAACCACAATCTTTGCGTTCAACTCCGCAACCGCCAAAACTGTACGTGGATAGGGAGCGGCGCAGGAGGTTATTTGGTTCATTTTTTGACAAAAGGGGGTCCACCTCTAGCGAGGCCTTTGAAGAACACGCTTCCGGGGCACGCCTCGGAGTGCGCATAGATTCTGCGAATTCGTTGCTTTGACGAGGCACAGGCAGGAGATTTGAGTTGCGAACAGACAGCCTGGACGCACTGCATGGGCAGAGCGACCCCCCTGCATTCGTGATGGAATTCAACTGTTCAAGAGACCGATTTTCTAAACGACTCGATTTTCTACTCAACCGTGGGCTCTGCATGCATCTGGAAGGTGAATTATAAAGGCGAGATCTTTCACTGTCCCTAGAGTTACGAGCAGGTGGACCAGAGACACTTCCTAAACAAAATGACTCCGAACGTTTCGGGGCTGGCACAGACATGCTTGGCGTGTGGTTCTGACAACAGGCCATTACATTAAGCTCTGGAATCTGTCCCAGGTGGTAAGACCCTGAACCTCGGGGTGCCTCTTGCCAGGAGGAGTTCCTTCGAAGGCACGCGCCGCTCATGCACCCAGTCTCCCTCGAATCGGCCTCCACACAGCACGATCTTGTCCTGTGTTTCGAACAACACAGAGGTCGCTCAGAGTTGTCCGCAAAGCACTCTTCCTCCGCCGAATCTTTGCTCGAAAATCTAGAGCGAAATCGATTTGTCGAAAGTTTGGCACCGTACTGAAACGCCTCTGGCCCGCTTTCGCGAGCACTCAGGTCCCCAGTTGACCTCGCCCTTCGCATGGGGTCCTGCGGTAGACCTCCCTTGCACCAAGCTCCTTCAGCGTGCTTAGAACAACAAAAGGGTTTGTTTGGCTCACCGTTTTGATAACTTGACTTTGTTTTATGATTGGAACAGCAGTTCACATCGTTCACTGCGGTTTCTTCTAGGAAAGAAGTTCTTGTTTTATACTTAGAATTGCACACAGACGGTTTAGAAATGGGCTCTAGAAAATGTGATTCAAAGGACTGCCCCGAAGTGAAACTTGTTTTATTATTTGCATTATCTGGACATAAACATGCGAGTTCGGCTTCGGGGCTACATAGGGTTTCCGGGGGGACATCGTTCGGACAACAAGATTTGGACGTATCCGCTGAGGAAGTCTCGGATTTCGTTGTGGTGTTGCCTAAGACATGTGAGCCATTCCACTTTTTGCCATTGTATTCATTTTCTTTAGTGACGTTTTCCGGACATTTGGAGTGAGTGACATTCACACGTGGACATTCGTTTTCCCCTGGAACACATCTCCAACAGCCGGTCTCTACTGCAATATTGAAAATTAACGCTAAATTGGCCGATTTCGCGTCAGAGAGTTGGTCTTTTGCAGTAGAGAGCCTCTTTGGATGGTATGTCGGTCCTGCTGAGGCATCGTGTTGGCCATCAGGACCCCAGTGCTCCGTGAATGGCATGTCCTTTTCATGAAAGCGGATGAGCTGTCGAGTGTAACGACGAATCGATAAGGTACAACGACGTCCTTCATGTTCCACGATGTGGATCACGTGTTCTCAACGAGCTCTTACGACTCCTTCGAACGGTCCCCTAAGCGGCCCCTCCTTCTTTACTCTGGCCTAAACTGGCGAATATCTACCTCAGCGAGGGTGACACGCCCTGTTCTCGGGTGTGCTTTCAGGGACACAGCACAGGGTTCGGAGTTAATCGAAGGTGCAACGCCTTGGTTCAAGGAGTGAATGATATGCTTGAATTTGCCTACACTTCCCGTCATATTTTGTATACGTTTCTTAGCGCCAAGTGCTTCATACTTCTTCAAACTTACGACTGTTCAAACATTCTACCTTGTCTTCCACCCTACGTGTATTTTCGTAGCATGTCAGACGCGGCTCGGAAGCTCGAATTCAGTATAAATGACTTTGGAGTTGGTGGATGGAGAATCAGCAGAGCGCGTATCATCACTTGCGTATAGACTGTGAAGAGTTATTGAAATGCACGAGATCTTTCACCCGTTAAACTCTAATCGGGGTTTTCATCAAATACAGTAAAGAGTGAGTGCTTGCAGACTAAAACAACACTTATTTCGGTGTTTGTGCACACGGTTGGCCCACTTTAGTGTCATACCTCTATGCTAGAAGTTCTATTAATTTTGATTACTGGATTATATGACGACTGACTACAAAGATTCCCACTGAATCCAAACATAAGGCATTTTAAGGAACCTATGACTGCGGGGCAAGGGAGATTCCTCTGCCTCCTGACACCCAAAGGCCGAACAATGAGCGTGAGATGCAATTTAATCGGGTGGGAAGAGTAAGCAGAGGATGTTGGGCGCTGCGCTGGCAAGAGGAGTCGCAGGCTCCCGGTGGCGTCAGGGCGCCCGACGTGGAGGCAATGGCGGCCACGTGGACAATCGATCTGGGGAATCAACCGGCTCCCCACCAACCCGCCAGTTCCTCTGTGTTCACCCGAGCCACCTGCCCGAATTTCCACCTCATGACCGACAGTCAGAAGTGCCGTTCTGTGGTGGGAAGTAGGCTGCATAGCATAACGGCAGGTCTGACTAAACGTAGTGCGGCCATACGAAATGCCCTTTTCAGGGTCTGGAGAAGGATTGTAAATACTGTGGATGTAATAGGGGAGTCTGCGAAACCTGTTGACCCCAGCGGTGGTCTGTCCGTAGCAGCCAAGGAGCCCGATCTGATGCGTGGTTACGGCTTCTCAAAGTACTCTTCCCCTGTCTCTCCCAGTACGTCTTTGCTTTCGAAATCCTTCCTATTTTTCAAAGCCTCTTTCGTTTAATTTTTTTAGGGCAGAAGATGAGATGACTGCACCGAGGAAGGAGTTCTTAAAATCCACTCATCTACCGAGTGTCACCGTTGACAGTGGGCTTGCAAGCTCTACCGTCATCCCCAAGCATTCCGCATGCCTGCGGTTCTACAGCAACAATCAAAACGCTTCCGCCCTACAACTTGGTATGCCAAGACGATACTTAACCAACAATTTTCAACATAATCACATCCGACGTAGAAAGGCCACAGTTACACATCGGAAGACGGAATTCCAATCAGGCGAAACCACTCGTAACAATGAAAGTATACAGAATGGACGCAAAGCCTCGAAGTCCCTCTCAAGCAGCCTTCTTTGTAATCTTTTGCATGTCGGAAAGGGAGTAAACGCATTTCATCTCCCTCCGCGTATGCAGACTTTGAAGAACTTCTTCGAGGAGAGACGGAAAACTGCAAACGTCTGGAAGGAGAAAGTACTGAGTCAGAATAGAGAACGCACCCCGTATGAGTTGCAGTGGGCTGCACGCCAACTGCGAACATTCCATCCAACAACAAGTCGAGCATTTTCAAGCCGGCGAGAGGCCATTTCTTTCGAATCCTTTCGGACATCACGGGAAACGAAAATGGCGACTCTCCAAGTCACAGAACTGTACGGAAAGCAGGCCTAGCAGAGGATCTAGTGGACAATGACTTCATCTACGAATCGGATGGAATTCGTATTGAACCAGTTCATCAGGGCTATAAGATTACCCCAGAGGCACAGGAAATTCTCCTGGTTCTACGAGATACAATCAGCACAATTATCAACGATATTATTACTATAGATCAGGAGATCTCGAAGAAGAATTTTAGGCCTTGTTTCTCCGTTGTGGAACACTTAGAAATGCTCCCCAACATGCTGATTGCCCTCATCGACCACCTGCACTACACGCCGCAGGAGTTCGAACTGGTGTCGGTGGCAAAGAACATAAATAGTTTGGTTGAAGACGTCCTGAAGGATCCAGTGATCATTCTCTTCAGAATGGTCGAACTCGGTCACTACCTCTACTACCTGGGACGCACTCTTGGCGAGAAAATGGTACCCCGCGACCTGCCTCGACTTCTGCATTCGGTTCAAGTGAAGTTGCAGGTAATACCTTTTAACATCACACTGCAACCTTGCCTTTCCTTATTTTCCACCGGGTGTTATTGCCGTCAGTAGAGCTTAGTGCCGTCTCCTGTAGTTGCCGACAAACATTAGGAGTCCTTACTGCTGCCATGCAAGTACGTCGCCACGTTTTATGGCCATCCGATGCAATCTACTTTTTGGCTCCCTAAACTTCCCTATTATTCCCCTTATTTCTGATGCTAATCGACTACTTTAGTAAGAGGCAGAGTGATTGTACTTGTCCTTACCCAATGTCCCCAGAGGATTATGGTACAAGTGGATTTTTTATGTAGTATAGCGTGTAGTTCTGAAGTGGTCAACTGGACAGAGTAGTATTCGAGGTTGACTATCATTAACTTCACAATGGATACTCTTTGTTTTCTTCTTGTCCCAATCTAACATAGTTAACTCGCAAATAGGTTGAATACAATCTTCTCCCCAGTTGTAAGTCGTGTCATTCGGCATCAACACGTCACTCAAACTGGCACATTCGCTCAGAAGTAGGTCCTACTACTTTGACAGTCCACACTTTGTCAATCCGATCGAGTGTGGAGCAGATGGAGGAATTTCACTCCTAACAAAGGGATATATGGGTAGCTAGAGACTCGTTTAACGTTAAGAATATTTTAGCTACTGGGTCGAGCAGGGAGAAACCTCAACCCGGATGCACGGGGAGTGTGTGTAATTTTGATGGTAGAGACTGCAGTGGAGCTTGTTTAACGATTTGGTGCCTGCTCAACAGCGAATCAAAGTGGGCTTTGTCGTCCGGCAGTACTACCACGTCCCCATAAGTTTGGACTTCATCATAGCGCCCTATAACAAGGATCGACAGCTAATCCGACTGGAGGAGGAATGCCATTGTGTCGTCAACCTCCTCCATCCCGACGATCCACGGTCCAAGTATTGTCCTCCCAACTACCGCACCATCGAGGTGCTCTACGATGAGGAGCTAGGACGCTTCGAGACCTTCCAGCACCGTTTGAATCGTATTCTCTCGCCACGACGCTGCACTGCACGACTCATCTCCACCATCTTACGTCAATTTGATGGACGAGAAATTGCCATGACAGCTGAACACGCAGCCTACATACTTAACTCAGACCACCGACCCCGCTACGACGACATTCGGGCCCTGGTAGTGTCCGGCGCTCGGTCGCGTGCCGACCGAATGGTGGCCAACGTGTGACCCGGCAGCTGCACCGTCCACCTTCCATCTTTCACCTTTGTATACTTTGTAACAGTATTTTTGCTTTGCGTTTTTTCCCGGTGGCGCAAGAAATCGTAGAGCTTTGATCAGTTTGTGCGAATAACTTAATAGTAAAGTGACGCCCGACCTCCTTTCAGCTTTCCTGATTTGACTTAAAAATTAATATGAATAATAATTTTCAGTAGCCCTCTCTTCCATGCACTGTACGGGCGACTCGTGACAGTCCATCTGGCCGGGGCTACAAATTGAACGCGAGTGCGCCACGAGTCGCAGTGATGGCCGAACAACGACTGGAGCATCTGGACATCGCTTTTATAGCGAAGTAGGATCAAAACACGTCCGCCCTCGAGTTCGCCTGCTTCACTCTTAAGATTGTGTCTCCGAAGGGGATTTAAGCGCAGAACTTCTTCTGCGGGTCTACATTAGCAGGGAGGAAATGCAATGGAAAAGGCGTAGAGATTAAAAAGGGGCAAGGAGAAGGGCGTAACTCTGTCTTTTAAGATGGGTGGGGTCTACTGACTGTGGATGCTGACATCTACTAATGCGCAGAATTTGAATCGGTAAGCTAAAGTTGTCCTAAGAGTCGGAGGAGAAGGACGCTTTCGCGTCCAGACGCTCAACAGCATGTGATCATTGTCGTTGGTGTTTTCTAAGATGGGCAACTTCTTACATGGTGTGGGAAGCAAGTTGTGTAGACGGAGAGCCAAGTGGGCAACTGATTCCGTGGTGTTCACGTGTTCCTCCTATTGATCTGTCGAGGAATTTTAAACAAAAGGTAGAATTCCATTCTACCCTGCAAAATGCCGACTTGCCTTCCCCGCCTACTGCTGAATGAAGCTGTTAACATACCGATCGACAGAACTCAGCAGATGCCGTCAGAAACAAGTTCCTCGGGGAGCCAAGTCCCCCTCGCCACAGACTAGTTGGGCCAGGCCGGCTAATTCAGGAGACCCGCTAGGGTCGGTAAATTGGCATGCACTGAGCGACCATCAGAGATCTTTCAAGTGCACCGACTGGTTAAGAGTGAAAAAACGCGTCCCCACCATACAAAAGTGCCTTGAGGAGCTGAAGAAATCACTAACATCATTCTACGTGGAACTGAGCAGGGCAGAGAAGAGTTTGGCCCGCCAACAAGTACCCCATTTGGGTCCCCTTGTACTGCCGACGGTGGAATTTTCTGCCACGCTGCAACAACTCTGCAATGACTTACGCCGAACTTCGATGGAGAAGAGGATATTTGATGCGCATAGGGAGTTCGCTCGTCTCGTCAACGAGGCATTAGAAGAGTCCGAGGTTCTGTTAATTAAACTCCAAGATTTCGGGATCTGCGTTCGTGAAATTGAATGCATTTTGGAGGAGGAATTTCTTCCGAGCGACTTCGAAAGACTGACCACTAAAATCCTAAACCTCATCACGGATTCCACCGTCACCTTGATAAACGACTGAATGAAATAAGCGGAGACGCCTCAGAAGCACCGACTCTTATTCTTTTCCATACATGAAAACAATCTCCTGCGTCGAATTAGTTGTGGTGACACATAAACAAGTCATTTGTATGGAAATTTAACAATCATAAGTTTAATCGTTACACAACCGAGACGCACTTCTGAGCTTTAACCTTCAAAGGTGGGGCGAAGGTGATTACGAGGTAAGCACACGCTCCCCGGAGCTGGAACCGCCTTATACGCGGAACGGCGGCCCTCCTCTCCTTCCTAGATGGGGCCATTTAATTCGGACACTCATTATATTCCCGATTTTGACTGTTATTCCAACAAATATTCGAGTTTGTGTTTTTGTGGTGTAGCAGCAAGAGTCGCTTACTTACCAACAAGGCACCGGAAAGCAAGAGGCGGCGTGGAAGTGAGGAAGACGAGATCATACTCACTGTGAAATGCCTCACTTAACTCATGAGACAGGGGAAGCAATTTCCTAGAAGGCGTGGCAGAGGAGACAAGTAAATTCTCCATTGGGCATGGACCGTGTGTAGCTGTTGCCCCCCAATGCTGAAGGAAAAGCCCAGTGCGTCGTCCCCGTCGGACACTCACGCTCATATGAGACGAGGCAAAGGCGTTTTCTGTCGAGAAGTTAACGTTTGGTTGGTTGCCCATTAAGGGAATTTGCTCTAAACTAGGGGGTTATTCGTGCAAGCATATTCCACTTTTCCCGGCAGTTACGAGGCAGGCACAGATAGATAGATCTACGGCCATTCGGTTGCGATGTTCACAGATAGCTTTTATGGGCGCACGTAATGGTCACACCGAGGCCGAACGGTCAGAGGCCACCGAGCCACTCAGACTGTTCTAGCGGTTGACTGTTTCACTCTGGGCGAGCTCCCTCGTGAGGCAGTAAAGAGTGGCTTTTGAGGCTTTCTGTGGTGGGTGCATGTTTAAGGAGATCGTGAGAGCAACAGCCGTTGACAACTGGAAGGCCTGCCGTACGAAAGCCTCTTCGTCCCAAAAGATGTCCATTGCATAGGCAAATTAGGCAACGCAGTGCACTTGGCATGTTCGTGATGTACAAAACAGCCGAAAGCACGTATCAGCCATTGTTTGATTGTATCCTCCTCCACAACTTCATATTCCCCAATTTTCACCCGTAATGTCTTCCAATAGCCATCCTCCCGCTCTGCCTAATAACTTCGCCTGACATTAAGCTTTTTTCCGCACTATTCTGTCCGTCTTGCCCACTTATCGCGTGCTGGTACAGCTGAAGCCCACCCAATTGGGCCGTTTGCTGGAGCATTTTCTAGATTAGTTTACTTCAGAACAATTCTACTTACTTTGCCTCCTTGCCTCCTTGCCTTCTTCCTTTCTTTTCTCAACACAGAGGTCGGTCAGACCCAAGAGTTCCAGAAGACGATCATCATTTCACTTACTTGGCCTCCATTCTTGGTGGCATCTCGACCTCTTTTGCGGACTCCAAATTCCCTGCCGTTGTTACAGTTTTCACAATAGAGGAAGAGTTTTGAAAAACATCTTAACGAATTTGGTATGCTTTTTTCTTATGCTCCTTCATATTATGATGCTTTATCATCGAGATCATTTCCCTACTTTTCGTTCTTCCCGCCTGCATACCCTCGGTCTCTCCTCCGAACATGCCTCCGCGCGCGGCTCATTTCGTGGCCGGAATTTGAATTGACGTCGCCCAATAAGCTTTTGCCACTGCAAAGTCGCCTCACACACTTATTGATTTGGCCGGGGAAGACGGCAATTTTTGACGGGAAAGTGGCTAACTCCGCGCTCGCCTCGCCTCGCCTCGCCTCCCCTCCTTCTCGCTTCCTCTTCTTACTTCCGGGCTCCTCACTTCAATCCAAATGGGAGGCATTCCAGTTCCCGATGTGCAGTTCAATAATTCCGAAACTCCCAATTCTCCGGACAATAACACCGACACACGTCTTGGCAAGGCGTCAGATGTGCATTCTGCAGCCACCATCAGTGCCTCCAAATTCCAGCCGGTTGCAATCGCGCGATCCACCAGTCAACCAGGCACAATTACTGTTAACATAAGCCTTCTTCAAACCAGCCCCTCGAACAAACAGTCTGCAACGGGGAAAAATTGTGATGAGACTGTTGTGTGTGAAGTGAGTTGTGAACAGGGCAATGATGCCATCCCCACCTGCGATCTTGGCATTGGAACTCACGATCATTCGATGTGTTCGGAGAAACTCACCAATGAGTGTTACAAAGTAGCTACCGAGGCGTGCAACGAGGAGGACTGCGGAAGGGACCACCAACTGCCTGACACTCAGTGCCACGAAATGAAGAAGAACGATCGTGAAAGACACAGTTGCCATGCGGCCAGCAAGAAGCACCACATTAAGCTTAATGAGCTAAATCAGGCAAAGTGCCACAAGGAATGCTGTGAAATCGTACATCAGGATACCCCGATTTTCGGCAAAGGAAAGTGTGACTCGGACGTAATTTACGACGATGTTTGCGACGTGGTTGAAGGTTATCGCAGAAGCAAAAAGCCGTCTTGTTCCCTTCGCACTCGTAGATCTGCTAATCCTGATCCAAAGGAAAGTCTCAACAAAATGATTGTTCGATCGCAGATGACGCCTTCGTGGAAGTTGCGAACCCCGGATCCCGCCTTAATGAAGATTGATGAAGCCACTGACGCGGAGTCGCCCGGACTGTACCAGGGTCGAATGGGCAAAATAAGTCGGTTCAGTGAGGTATACATGGGTCCGGAGGAAACTGCGGAAGCACGGTCGCATAAGATCACAGGCAACAGTAAATCCCATATACAAGAGATGTACAATGTGGTGGGTTGCCTCTTCCAACAATTGAGTGAGGCTGCCGATATGATACCGTATCGGGACTTCAGTCTCTGTGGCTCAGTTCTTAATCTCATGCAAATGTTTCAGGAGAAATTTGTAAATATGCTCAAGTGCCTTCGTTATAGCCCGTATGAGGAGGAAATGTTCTCACTCAATTGTAGTCTTGACAATCTGCTAGAAGAATTGGAGATTCAGCCAGCCTTTGTGCTCGTAAGAATGATTGAATTTGGGTACTTTCTCTACGAGATCGGTCGTCTCATTAATGAAGAATTTATACCACCCTGTTTTGTTGTCCTCATTCATAAAATTCAGACACGATTATACGTAAGTCATTCCCCCTAACTTTCTGTACATAACCAACCTTACGTGCTGCCTAACATCCCATTTGTTTGTCGTCTGCGCCCTCGTCCCCTTTCAGCACAGATCTCTGTCATGAAAGCTGACTTAAGAAGTTTCAGTTGCAGATGAGGGAGGAGCACGCTGGCAAACACTGGTGGGGGGTGCAGAAAGTGTTAGTGCTGTGACACACCGTTTGGGGTCCCGACAGGTAGTTTGTGCCTCAAGCGTGTCCAGGAGGCCTTTGACACTACTTCTCCTGATGAATTAGTAGAGGAGAGGAGACAAATGACCATTTTTAACGCCTTCCGACCCTTTTTTATAACAACTTTGTGAGTTGGGCATTTAAAATAAATTAGAATGACTGAATCTAGCTGTCTCAGTAGTGTTGGACACAAATACCCACAGCCAGGCGTACATACTGTTTTGCCAGAAGTCAGTCGTCCGTTGTGCAGTCGTAGGTTCAAATGGTCTGCTAGTTTGGACAATAAACTGATAAATGTGCGCGCGGTTAGTTGAACCCGTGCGGGTAGTATGCTAAAGAGTTCTGACACTTCTATTCATTTTATACCCACCAGAGACTCCGATCAGGTAGAGTCATCAGGCAAATATTCTTCGTCCCCGACACCTACGATCCCATTGTGAGCACTTACTACAAGAGCCGGCAAATTTTACGCATCGAAAACTTTTGTCGCTGTAAAGTAGTTCTCTTGCCGCCAGAAGATCCACGCGCGATCGACTGCCCCATGAACTGGCGATGTTTGGAGGTTAACTTTGACGAGCAACATGGACGCTACCTGGCGTTTAAGAAACTACTGTACGAGGCATGTCCCGTGCCTTCATCTCGACCGATCCTTTCCATTGCCACTGTCTTCCGTCGTCTTAACGGCTCCGAGGGACAAATGTCGCTTGAGGAGTTGTGCAACTTCGAGGTCTCTCGACCACGAGTCAGTATGCAAACTATCACCAATGACATTCGCTCGAGATCGGGTCTCGCGAGTTTACCGCGATTGAGGATTTCGGAGCATTAGTTCGCGGCACCATTACTATCACATTTTCAAAATGGGATTCGATTTAGTTTCTGTCATGATTTATTGGAGTATGTGTTTTGAATGATTTCTTTCGGTATTTTTAGGACGATTTTTTGTGTGTTTCATTGCTTTTGCTTTTGTGAGTATACGAATTGACCAGTAAATTTGTACTTTTAATATGTTTTGGTGCTTCGTAAGCCTGCGGCATGGGATGCTAACTCCCCTTGAACGACAATAGAAGTGTCCTGTGCAGTGACGTAGACTTCCGTCAGGCCGCATCTTTTGGCCTATTGCAAAAACGGGAGCCTTTCAATTTACTATAACGATTGAAGTGCGCGAACAACGCCTATTCACATTCAAAAAAATTTGAAATTTTCGTTTGTCGGACGCTGTGAATGAGTTACTCGTCGCAACGTTAACGTCTCCTTACGGATGAGAAGTGGATATAATTCAAAGCTTTTAAGGCAATATCAAGTGATATGTAAATATCGCATGATGATAAGAGATAAATGAAGGGGTGAGGTGTGGAGCCGATATTCTATTCTCTGGAGCGATTAATGCGTGTGGCCCACAAAGAGAATGAAGAATGAGGAAGATGTCGCCAGAATCAGGCAAAAGACATTTGATTGTCTTCTGTTATGGGAGGTAGTTTGGCAAAGGTTGTCGTAGTGTGTGCGAGTGCGTGAGGGCGTCCAACGGTTTCACGGACGCAAAAATCCCCACTCCAGGGCTTGGGACAAGGGATGCAGTGGTGGGGTTATTTGGTTTTGTTCACGATGGGAAACGCTAATATCGTTGAGAAAAGAGAGCCCCAGCCCTAAGCGAAAATTGGTCATCTTAATTACTTGTGTCTCAAGTGAGGTACTTGTTTTTACTGAGGTTATACGTACTTATTTGCAGTAATTACGTTCTGGTATGTTTATTCATTGCTCGGTTATAAAAACCAAACCATACTTTGCATCTTAATTGTAAGAAAATTTGTTGAGAAGTAAGATTACTAGACATGGATAAAGGTCAGTCTTTGTTTGTCCTGATATTCTATTGGTTAGTCAATCGGTGCGCACCGACCGCGTATTTCGAGTAGGTCGATTATTTAAAATACAGTTGACTAGCTTTATTTTATCTAGTTTATTTTACTACGTTACCCCCTTACATCTGATTTTGTTCACGTCGGTTTGCAGCCTTATTCTATGTCCCTATGCGCGTTTGCATATTGCATGATCACTTAATCGCACCTAGTCCATTAAATTCCTGACAATTAACGCCGAGCTTTAACAAGTTAAAATGCGGTCATTTTTAAAAATTACGTTTAGTTTACTTACGTCATCTTAAGTATAATGACTATCTTACGTGAAGTTCACTTTTTTATCAAAGATCCCGGGTATGCTGTCGCAGCCCTGCACCACAACGCTAACACATAGTCATCCAGCAGGAAGCCCAGGAAGTCTCGGTAACAGTGAAAGACTCAGTCTGCAGCGCACCTCCTCTGTATCAAGTCTCCTCTTTGCGCGTCGGCCATCGACTACAAGTTCGGCCTCCGTCGCATCGAGTCGGTTTTCACCTCTTCATCCTCACACTTTATATTCGCGAAAGCCTTCTTTTTCTTCTACCGAACTGGATCACTGTTGGGGAGGCAGCAGCAGTGGTAGGCGCTCGAGGGAAGATCAGCGCGACTCTTTTCAGGACTTATATGATTTCCTGAAGGCGGCTGATTTAGAAGAATACTACACAGTGTTTAGTAAACATTTAAAGGTAATGTGCTATTCAATATTAGTCACAACAAATCGCTTTATACAGGGTGTCTACAGACATTGGCTCTACGAATGTCCGTAATTTTTTGGCCATAATCTCTTTAGACCATCTTTGTTAAACGATACTCTAAGGCTTCTCAATTTCGTGGGTTTTTTGGAATTCTTAGCATTAATAATCTTACTTGTCTCACGTTGTTATAGTTCTTTATGGAATACCTCATATACATCAATCTGTGTTAAATTATGAATTTCTACATTTTATTTATCGCCTGATATCAGAAAATATTCTGAAGTAGTTTGTTTTGTACTAATGATTTATTCCTCAGTACTCCGAGAAGTTTCAGCACACTTAATATTTATATATTTCCTCTTTTCCTCTCCTTCCGGGTTGTTCATCAAATAAAAACTGACCTGTCTTGACATGTTCTTTTGCTCGGGTTGACCTCAGCTCATACGGCCTAATTGGTGACACTTTATGTCCTTGACATTGACGGTGTCAGCTGCTAAATTTGGAGAATTTTGCGTCGATAGTCTATTTCTTTCGATTTAATCATAAATAGATTTTTTTATCCTGATTGTTTCGCCAAACATGCCAATTACTTATCGTTTGCATTGTTACTTCACTACTTCAACCTATGACTGACTTCCATGTTTTTTTTAACTCTATTTAGGTCTTAACTCTCTTACATTTTCCAGTTTAGTGGGTGAGGTATGAATTTCGATAACGCTGACTAATTCTTCGAAGGTTGTTGTTTTAACCTCGTATTAGAATACAAATTTGTGGTATTGAGACAATGTGGTCTCTTACTCAAATCACTGTCGCGACCATGGAAGAAATTAATTTCCCGCGCTTGAGTACTTTATTATTTTATGCTAACTAACTCGGTCGAAATACGTATAAAAATGCATGTCACTTATCCGTAAAGCCGCTTCCAAGTAAGAAATTAGGACTAGTGTGTGTAATTAATGCTGGTAGTAAACGTGCTACACCTAGAGGTATGTGGAAGAAATGCAACAGCCTCGATTACCATCGTTTACGTATCTTTTCCGTGGGGTCTCCAGAAGCGACGCTGGGCGTGAGCGCATTGCCAGCACCGGCTGGTGACTAAGCCCGCCCTCACGTCCACCCTTGCCTTTGTCTACGGTAGATGACGCCACATCAACGCCCACCTGAGGCTCATCGTTGTTCTCGTCTCTCTGCCTCTTCCCTGTGATAAATGATAATAAAAGCACAGAGTTAACTTCACTAAATATTTCTAACAATCCCTTTTGTATTGACATTTTGTTTACTTTTTATTCTGGAAGACCAGTGTTCACAACTTAAATACCCACAACCGCCTTGTCTTTATACGAATAGACTTCACCAAGTAAAAAGGAAGCTCTTTCTTCTAGATACTTACCACCTAGGGCCGGATATTGCTAGTAAGTGCGGTCAACAGCTTTACTTTTTTACCGCATAACTTTTTGTCGTATGAGTAATTTTCGTAGAGTAAGGCGGAAACACTCAACCGATCAGTAGTTTTCGAGGTAATTTAAGACAATGGTGAAATTCGTGAAGATCAATTTCCGATAGTCCATGCATTGCAAGTTGTTTCTCCAACGTTAGTTTTAAATTCTACTTCTGTAATTGGGTCATTTCGTCCTGTGATATGTGCGAATTTCAACGATGGGGACAAAATTAGTCTCAGACTGTCTGTAAAATAAATTTAGGTGATTGAGTTGTATCGCGTCTGAAAGCCACCATAGGAGGAGAGCGAGCATATCGCAATTATTGAGGCAAATTGGGGAAGACTTGGTACTAAAAATAACAAGAAGGTATCTTTTCAGTAATGTGAAATTCCTTCTGCGCAATGCTAGTTTATACAGCCAACAAGACCTGCTTGCGATATCGCCCAAATTGGATTTTGAGGCTTGAGAACGGAACTAAGCTTTAATCTTTTTGCCAATCCAGGGAAATGATTTTACTTGAAATACTATCAGTGTCCCTGGATAATATTCGTTACTACGGGGATTTTACTTCTGGAATGACATTTTCTATTAGCCAAAATGTTGGCGGCTTGCCCGTACACGCTAAACAGGTTCATCTATTTTCTTTGACATTTTTGGGCTATTTTGAAATTCTTTACTGGTCAATGAATCGTCTTTGCGGAACCTTGTCTACTTTCTGGCAAGAAATGCTACCTGTTGGCAAATTTGTCGCAATTCCCATTGGCATTTCTTGAATTTTGATTTCATTTTTCACTGGTGTGTGACAGGTAAAATGCCCGTTTGGTTGGGTGTATTTTTTTACTAGAAGGCTGATATGATGAATGGTAAATATCTTTTCCATGAAATTGTTTTGAATTGATTTTATGAACTGATTTTACTATTTAAACTTAGATCCGAACGATCAGCCAATTGAAATATGTGACAGATCTAGAACTTACGGAAATGGGAATGAGTCGGCCGGAGGCACGTCGTTTGAGAAGGCATTTTGAGAAGGAGTGTCCACAGACCGCTATGGGGAAACTGAAAAAAGTAAGTTGGCCTTTCGGGTCCCACATTATAACTTTATATTTGTCCAGGTTATGTCTTCCGCTTAAACTCCCACTTCTGTTCTGATCGAGTGTTGATACGAACACATTGGTAATTTCAAATCTCCTGTTTGAGCTACTTCCACGATTCGATCTTTAAATTAGGATTTTTGCGCTCATCCTGTATCTATATAAGTGCGTTTTCTAAAAACAACGCAGTTATAAACTAGCCTTTTATCCAACTCATGGAGGTCGTTACTTCGTGTTTATCAACTCCATCTATCATCTGTCGTCAATTAATACTTTATTCTCTTGTAGTTTATTTTTCCTAGGATGTCTATCTCGCACCGGAATCGTTGTAATCAAATACATTAAACAAGGCGAATGTTACAGGCGTTAAAGCCTTAGGGGAAAATTTGACCACCTTAATTCACACGTTTTATCCTTTTAATAACGCTGATGTTCAAAGATTAAAAGGCATCGTTTGCCCAAAAGAAGAATACTTTTCGCTCAAATCGCTTGATATTCTATTCGGGGAATTATTTCCCGTGAAACGGATATCGAGTGCATAATTGTAATATCTAGCCCAGAAAAGAATGTGCGTGAGTGGTACACATTTGGAATATTGGTAGCACATATGCAATTAATCAAGATTACTATCTCACAGTATGTTAATGTTTCCCTGAAATCCTTTTTTTTTCTATTTGCCCTAGAAACTAGCCCGTTCGACTAGCGCCCGACCCCCGACCAGGCACCAGCGTGCATCCACCGAGCCGCCGACGGACGACAGAGTGGGCAGTTGTAGCGATAGCAGTGGTATCTCCGGCTACCGCATCATTCCACCTTACGAATTAGAACTTACGAGTCCTTTAGGTCAGGGCGAATTCGGTCGTGTGCATCAGGTAGGTTAGTGTTTTCTGGTATGACCTAATTGTTTCAATTGGCGTTTAATGTGACAAATTTTGCGTTACCTGGGTGAAATTGATGGACTATTGAGGAATTATGCTTTTACTTGCCCACATTTTGGCAGAAAATTTTCCAAGCTAAATGACATATACCCGTTCTTATGAAAGACGTGGAGATACCTAGATTGTGGCTCAGGGCAAGTGATCTGCCGACTTTTTTTATCAATTCAGTATCCTCTTATTTCTGTGCTTAACATTTGGGGCTATTTGCTTTCCTGATGTTCAAATCGCTAAGACTTACTTTGCCCCCCTCTCCTTTGAATTTTTTTTCTGTAGATTTCGCTGATGGTTAGATAGATTCTTGTTTTTCTACATTAATCGCCTTGCTTGAGATTGATTGACAGACTGATCTAAGGTTTTGATTTACCACTGGACTTCTATATAGTTTATCGAAGGAGACCGCTTTCCCGCGGTGGGGTCTGTCGCCAGATAGGCGGCCATACGTGTGGATAAAACTCTGGCCATTTTTCCACCAAAAGATACTCGTTTGATTGAATCACGTCCCAAATGTGCCCGTATGCATGCGTGCACATACACATGCATAAAAGCAGGTTTGGTTTGGAGCTAGACTCTGTGTTTACTTAGGCTTGGATATGCACCCCCAGTTTGGACAAGTCGTAGGAAAAGTCGGCTTATCGCTCTCGGCGCACTGGGGAAGAAATGAGTGATAGCGGAACACACCAAACTTGCGTCGCCGGTCGCTTGTAGTTACCCGCGTGGAGGATGGATTTACGGGCTTGCCACTGCAAGCTTGTCTTATTTTAGCCGCAATTCCTATAAATATACTTGGTGTGATTTCATCGTGAGGCAAACTAGACTTCATACATCATAACTAAATCACTTATTTTGATAATTTAGTCAAATTACCTTAAATGAACGCGGGATTAGTACTACTTAAATCTCATAGTTTTTCAGCTCTAGTAACCCTTTCACCGTTGAAAATCTTTTTTATATGGCGTTAGACCGGTATGGAAAACTGGGTGCTACTTAGAAGCGGAGGACGCTGTTAGCGCCCTCGGGCACCAGTCCCGTCATCGTACACAACTTTTGTGGTTAAATATGCAATTAGAGCAAACATCGCTTTATTACGCCCTCTTATGACTTCTCCCTTGAAACGGGAGTGAATTCCCTCCTCCATTCAACCCTGTGTTATATGGTTTTTCGTTTTTTATGTAGCTCTTTGTGTCAAGTCGAACGGTAAAAACAACTTGACTTTGTTAGTTTTTAAAATGACTTAACGGAAAGGCACAAGTAACCCTTCAATTCAAAGTTGGCAAATAAGTGTAATGCTGAAGAACCATTAAGGTGGACTTCCACCATGCCACGAATATCGCCCTCTTGAACGTGTCGCGTCTGTCCACGTTTGCGCTGGTTATGCAGAAGAGTGAGTGTCGTGTCCATTAGTGTTTCCTTAGTGACTCAGACCCGGGTCGGAACTGCTGCTTCTATCCCCCTCTTTTCGCTCGAAGCTACCTTGTTTAACCATAAAACGGCACCATTATGGTCTTGTATATTAGGCGGGAGTTCCTTTACCAGGTGCCCATTCACTCACAGCACCAATGTTTCTGTATTCGGTTTTTATTTTCAAACGGTTTGATGTCTCCAATGTGCCATATTTTATGGTTTTTCGGGGCGGATGTCATTTCTTGACTCATTTTTACATTTTCAAAACAGTGCTGGGTCGTTCTTGACCAGGCATATAACTTTCTGGTTATTTACAATTCCCGGTTATCAGGTTTATTTTCTGATCTGTACACACTATAGTTTGGCAAATTTCTATCTTTTTACGGTACTTCGTCCTCCTAATCTCGAAGGGTGTAGCAGGTTGCGACCAAAGTGTGTTTAGACTATGGGATTTGAGGTCTGATTCTTGGTAAATTTAATTTCGGATGAGTCAGTGATGTGCAGGTAGTAAAATCGCGTTTGATTCTTTTTTCTTCACCTTCAATTTCACTTTCCTCAGACCCCGGAGACCCAGCCTCCCCCTCCCTCCCCCCTCCTCCGCCCTCCATTGCGTGTGCACTTGTATGAACTCGGCATACACACATTAAAAGTAGTTGGCATTGTTGTTTTAACCCTGTGGCCAATACTTATTTTACAATGTCCGTCCAATTACAAAACCACTTGGAAACGCGACTCTCCTTAGGTTGGCGACATTAGTTTTCTTTTTTACTGTCTAACAGGATTGATTCTGTCTACGAATTGGAGCTATACTTGGTTTCTGTGCCGAACTGAGGAATTCTCGTCCTTCAGATAGACGTGGTTCCATGCAATTTCAACTGCAACATTCGTGCGCTACTTGTTAGTGTTTTTTGGCAAAAGAGTCGGCATACCCATCCTGGGTGTCTTTAAAACAAGCAAATGTTTGATTCTTACATTTCACTTTAGTTTTTCTAGTCGAGGATATGTTTTTTCTATCCCTCTCCGAGAACTTCTCCCTTATACAAAATTTTTCAGGTTTAGTTATTCTTATCTGACCATCCCCTCTTGCCTCCTAGCCTATCTAACCGAAAATGGATAGGAAGTCGGAGAAAGGGACTACTATTTTAGCAATTTAAGAGGGCTCGGCCTTCTACCGCTGTATTAAGAACACTATAACTCTATAGTCACCCTAGTGGAAGTCTTAGTGTGTTATATGCCGGAGATGCACGGAAAGACTCACGGTTGTCTCTGTATTTCCATATTATTGGCACGGTTAGCGCATAAGGGCGGCGAAAGGACTATTAACTCCTAATGATCCTTTAAGTCCTTTAATCTCCGCTATTCCTTTTCCGTGTGTGTTAATACGTTACTCACGTGGAGTTCTTTATCCTTGCACCATTACGCTGTTAAATTTGTATCTATTCTCACAGAGCACATCTGTGCGTCTCAGTGCGATGTTGGGGGTTATTTCATTTTCGTCCGCGAGGCACTTGAGCGAATAGACAAAGTTACGTCCACCTCCTCTGACTCACGCGCATGCACAGACATGCCCGTCGTTGTTTTGATTGGACTTGACTCGTGAGCTCGCCGCCCCCTCCGCTCTGCTGCTCGCACTTGAATCTCGCCGCCTCCGCAATTCCGCCCCTTCAGCCGCATCCTGGCCAATGAAAGGCCTCCGTGAGAGAGCACACGTGTCTCGATGCTCGCCCCAGAACCCTGCCGCATGCAAATACTTCCATCCATGCGTTACTCATCGGCCGTGGGGACTACTCAGTGAGCGGGAACAACTGGATGACAGGCTGTGAAACATTATCCCGAGGCGTGTCACTGATTCTAAGATGAATCCCTTCAAAGTGTTATAGCTGATATCCGCTCGAGCCTGGTCCAGATCCCATCGTCAGCATCATGGAGAACTTGAGTTTAGGATAGTTGATGAATGCCGGCACGTTTTAATTACGGCTTTTTTGCGCGCCTTGTATTTGTTTGTTTTAAGTTTCGTGTTAAGCTGACTAAATCAAGACGGTGTTTGCTGGCTGCTGCCACTAGCGCGCCACCATAGCTATCTCTAGAAAAGCTTCACGTATCGGCCATATAACGGTTATTCAGCTAAGAGTCGGAATGTGAGCAGACGCTATGAGTAAGCGAAGTAGATGGTGGACTTTTCCACTGGTTGTCTTCGTGGCGTAGTTTCTTTGTATTTTGGCATTTGTAATATGATAAATAAGGAATGAAATTATTCATGGGAATGTTTATCACACCATATTATCGGATTGTTAACTCAGACGACAAAAATCAAACAACTCCCCTCTCTTCATATACAAACTTGAGTTATCTTATACTCTTGTTTGCGTACTGCCTTGATGAATGCGAAGATGACAAATATACTTTTGCGATGTACAATCCGACTGCACAGCATTGTTTCTGTGGAACTTCGAAATGTTGATCTTTCGTGTCCATATGCTGTGCTTCGCTCTCCATGGCGCTTTTTCTGTTCCTACGTGTGCCGACGAAATTTTTTCATTGGCGTTTGCGTGTAGGAGGTACCACACTTTACCGCTAACAAATCCTAAATTCCTTATTTCCGACCTGTTGAAATGTTAATGGTTAGAATAACCCCCCGCGCCTCTAGTTTTGGAGTACAGCTAGAAATAATGGGACACGTAAGTAGTGATTAGGCGATACTCGTAAATGCCCTTTCCTCGTCGCGATGAGATAGTTACCCTCTTCAAAATTTCCCATACCTACATGTTTGTTACCTTGTCTTTTCGATGATATTAGACTTCTTAATAAGTTTGCACAATCGGGCATGCACACATTGCATTGTTTCCGCGTCAGCAGATGTGTGCACAGACAGGGATGTGTGTTTCACTCCCCGTTATCTCTTATCTCCCTGGGATGTGTGCACGGAGGTCATGGCAACCGTAATTCCCGCTTCCACAGTCGCCTCGGCATCAGTTCAGTTTACAGGGGCGCGGAGAGGCGCTGAGTCAGCGGCGTTCATGCAATCAGTTGGGCGTAAACGTCACCGGCCGCGTATTTCTTTTGGTCGGGCTCTCAATTCCACTTCCTCCTATATTTGTTCCGCTAAATCTCTTCCCTTTTCTCCCGCGCCATTTAGGGTAGATATTACGTTTAGCAACCGTAGACGAGTTACGGGAGCCTGTCGCTTCTTGCATTTCTGGCCATTATTCGCTATTTCGAACGCTGGTTTTACTTGCCTTCTCTACTCCTTAAAAATGAACTACAGAGCAAGCGCGGTCAATACATAATTTTTTTGGTTTTTTGTACAACTCCGAATTCGTCATGAGCCGGAATTCATTCCCTGTGGCTCAGTTTGAAGTTTTTCTGATGCTTTCGGTTTTTCTCTTACTGTTATGTTTATTTTAAATAGTCCTAAGTTATCTCCTTGGTTTGCAGTTCATCTTTTAATTTTGAATCCACCAGTTTTCGCTCACCGCATGCTACTTTCCACTACTTCCACTGGTCTCTTTGACCAAATCCAAATGGATGACCATCCCTTTATCCTCTAACCCCAACTAAACTTTGACTTATCATCCGAAGAGCCATGTATAACTTTTATTCCTTTACCCATTAGAGGTTATTGCACTCGGATGCCTATGCTTTTGGCAACGCCGACAGCAGCTTTCATGCCATAGGTACCGCAGCGAATCCTACTTAGGATATGCAAAACTATACTGAATTCGGTAATAAAGCTATGTTTATAATGGATTTAGACAATCTTTTTAGGATAAACCGAAAACTATTCATGTTCTTTTTGATGCCAAAATTTAGTTGACTGTTTTAGTTTTGAACCGCCGACTAAATGGTAGCATTTATAGGGTTTAGTTCTGCATTGTTTATGATACCGTGTCGCTTAACTGGTTGCGATTTGCCGTATCTGATGCAGCCGCCACTTACACATCTTCATGCCTCCACAGTACGCATACTTTCACCCAGCCGACTCTCGAAATTGGAGGACACGGCTCCTTTGAAATGTGGCGCCCTGTCTCAATAATTAATAGAGGTTTTATTGTTGCGACTCGTAACATTTTGTGGATTTTTTTCTGAACTCTTTGGCAACAGTAATTCAGATAGAACTACTTGTCAGATTTTTCTACTGAAATGCTTCAGTAGCATGTGAGATGCTGTAAGCATCTTCTGTTCTATAGGTTAAGAATTTTTTACTTTTATTTTGTAGGGATCATGGCGACCGGCGTTCATGGGTCGACAGTTGCAGGTAGCGGTCAAAGTTCTTGATTTGGATCGTTTTCCTACGAAAATGGACGACTTTCTCAAAGAAGCTGCCATTATGAATAGCCTAGATCATCCCGATATTGTCCGAATGTATGGGATTTGCGTTGCTCCCAAGTGCCTCCGCTTGGTAAGAACTCGCTTGTCTTTGTTGTCACTCATTGGTTCCGCCTCATATCCCAGTTTTAATTCTGGTACCGAATATGAAGGCCTTTTTTATTCCTCGACAAAAGCCTCAATCGCCTAATGACGATTATATATTTGGAAAACTTTACGTGGTAGCGATTACAGCTTTTAATTTCAGAATACACTAAATTGTGTACCACAGATTGTGTCTATGTACTTGGGATTTTTTACCTGCCCAATTATTTTAATAACTTGTCTCTCAAAGCAGCCTGAACGAGGTTTTTTACGCGCCATATTTTTAGTGCTGTTACAAAAGGGGATTTGTTCTGCACACTTTCGTTATTTCTCTGTCTGGTTCAAAAATAACTGAGTTTTATCGCTGAATATCACCTGTTTGCTCGTGAATGTACTTTTCGCCCCTCATAATCTTTTTATTCCACTTCCCCATCTGTTAATTAAACAAAATGTTACCAAATGCTTTCCTCTAACCACTCGACCACGGAATATTTGACCGTTCTTACTTGAACCAACGGCATGATTGCAATGCTTCACACACACTCTTTTCACGTACGTTACCGCCGATATCGGTATTTGCAATAGTAGAGCGTTGGTAGAAAGAAATTACTTTTATTCGCGCAGTTAATATTGCTTGTTGGACTACTGTCTTCTGCTCGTATGCTCAATAGGATCTTGCGCCATTATTATATCAGTGATTCTCGGCACGTGAGCACATTTATTAACAGGTTCTTCCTCCGATAGAGACTATCAACAGCACCAAAGATATCTCTGTGCTCTGAGAGAACTCCGATGCTTCCTATGTTTGGTATACAATTTCAACTGGGCGTTGAAAAAGCGTATTTAAAACGGTTTTGAATATCTTCATATCTCGCGAAACGAGGAGAAGCTAAAGGCGGTAGCATGCTCGTGATCTTTTGGGAAAATGTCTATCCAAATGCCTAGGTTTGTTATTAAAACAATAATGTCCATCACCCAGACTAAAATGGTTAGCTTTTTGTACCGGTATGTTATTCTTTACTACTTTTAGTGAGTTATGGCATACGTTTTTGGGTCAGATAAATGCGGAAATATCTTTAACTGAAAGATGAATATGGTGTTTTTACGTATTCCAGACCTTTTCGCAATGATGTAAGTTGGAGAATGAGAAGTTTCGCTTCAGTCGTTTGAACTTTTGTAAAATGAGTTCAAGCTTTGCTCGACGATGTCCGTAATTTATAACTAAGTTTAGCGTTATGGAGACCTTCTGTATCCCTACCAAACATTTCCTCGTTATCACTTTAAATTTAGAGCGTATTTAAAAAGAGCTGCTTATCTTTGGAATATTGTAAAAGGGGAAGGTGGCAATGTCAACAACTTGTTGGAATGGTCTGACCTTTCATGCATAAACCTCGTTCATCTGGAGCTACAAATTTCATGTTCTTCTTATTACTCTCGGGGTGAATAAATCCTCAATTTTTGTTCTCATTCCTCTCATTGTGCCACTATCTTCTTGCTGCATTTGATAAAGGCCTTTGCATACATATTGCGATTTTAGCATTGACTTACTTCAATCTAAATTTGGCGTTGGTGAGAAAAATGAGTTTTGCTTTGCTCCAGAGCGATTTAACTGAAACTGTTAGGCATTCAGAGCTTAACGAGGATGTCATGTTTGCTTTGGGATGATCGCCTCTCCTTCTTACCTAGGTCACTGAACTGGCTCCCCTGCGCTCACTACTGGAGTGTTTGCGTGAGCCCGACCTCCATACCTCTTTCCCTGTGTCCACGCTGCACAATTTCGCGATTCAAATCGCTCGGGGTATGGCATACCTTGAGGAGGAGCGCCTGGTGCATCGCGACCTTGCTGCGCGTAACATCCTCGTCTTTGACAAGGACAGGGTATTAAATGACTCCGATTAACTCGCTTTACTTGTTTGTCTCGCCTCGCAGTGTTAACCAGACACTTGTCACCTCTCTGACTGACTTGGCGAAATGACGGCGTTTTTTTTAGAGAATTAATGTGCTTTAAGGGTAGCTAAGTTAGGAAGCATTAGTTTATTCGTCTACATTTCGTTAAACTTTCTACATAGCGCCTCATAAGAGGGTTGTGCTGACTAATATGAAGTGCCTTTAATTCCCATGGTTAAATTATGAATTTCATTTAAAGATACTATGCCTTTTAAACTGTCAGGTCTTTCTGGGACCGAAAATGCCTAAGTTTGCCAACTTAAATCGTGATTCGAAGGGTATAAATCCCTTTAGAACCTCCCACGAGCGTCAGTTATTTTCAACAATTATTTAAAATGGTGTAAATCCGCAGGTACCCGATACACTTGCCCTTGACTCCAGTCCCGTTTTGTTCGTTTCACCACCCTGAGAATTCTTTAACTGAAAACGGGGCCGGAGGAGAGGGATTTAAGTAATACGTGCAAAAAATATATGGACACTTCCCTTTGGACTCCCTAAATGCTTCATTAGGTAAAAAAAAACCACAGAATTAGCCTACTTTCTCCAAACATACAATTTTAAGAAAGAAAAATAAATCTAAAAATATATGTTGTTTTCTCTTTATCTAACAGTTTTTTGCTTGAACTGTTAACTTTAGTCTGTGTCGTTAAAACGACCTTTTTTTCTGTGCCACATGCCTGATGCCTTTCCATTTATACCAGGAGAGCACGATTTCTGCCTCTTTTCCTGGCTAACAAGAATCACTTGCTGCCACAGATGCCTTATCCAGTAATGAACCCAAATATCCTCTAGATAAATCTTAGTACTTAAAGTTGTACCCACACCATTTCACAATTTCTACATTATTCTATTTTCTAGTCCTTTTATGAGGAAGAATATGTGTGATTTTATCATTTCTTGTCCATTTATTGGCGCCTCATGCTTGGTTGTGGTCAGGTTCAAAATGGGTGGGGCATTGTTCTCGGCTTCCTCTAGGTTCACTGGTTTCATTTGACTGGAAATGCTTTCCTGTTTACCTATACTAACAATTTTCCTTCTGTAAGAAAGATTATTACTTCTGCATTTTCGTTTTGTCACTTGTGATTCTTCGTGTTATTAGTGAAAGAGCGTCGGGTGGACGAAATACGCAAATTTTGTTTTACGCTATTTCTGTTACTTTACATTATTACACATTTTTATTTTTAAACTGACATCTCATAACTTGCAGCGCTGCTAATTTATGCGCCTACTTCATTACACCTTCAACTGGTGTTTAATTCAAATTTGAGTCAATTTGCCTCACTTTGATTCACGTGTTAACTTATTAATATTTTTCTTTCGCATTAATCCCTTCCCCTTATTTTCGAGTTAAAGCCCTATTAAACACGAGTGTTCTGCTTTCTTATCGTTTGTATTTAAACCTGACTGTTTGCCTCAATCTTCTTCAAATTAAAACAGTCTTGGGGAATCCCACTCGAATATTCCCATTCAGTGTCAGAGTGTTCCTCTCTACCGCCCTATTCTTCAACCACTCTTTATACCCCTGATTCTTTGCATTGGAATGGTTTTTTTTCACCTCATCTGAACTAATTCGGTCTCTACCATCCACCGACGGAAGTACAGAAAATTCTGAACTCGGCTTTTCGCGCTTTTAAAATTTGAAATTTTTCTAGTTAATTTTATAAAAATACTCGTTCAATCATTCTTTCATTCTATGTCTCCACCTATGTGTTAACCATAAAATGTAATTTTTTTCACGCATCTAAATCACTACCAACTTGAATTACGACTATTTCAATCAGGAGTCTTCTATCCGTTGGCATGCAAGTGCATTTTTTCCTTGAATTTTGCCCTTTTTGGCTATAAGCCCGATTTTCCCTTCCCTCTTATGCACTCTTCCTAAGTGTCACCCTTTTTATTCGTGCTCTCTGCAATTTTCCGTACTCCTGTCGGTGGATGGTGGAGATCGAATTAGTTGCTTGTGCTTTCCCTTTTGACATTTATAAGAAGGCTGCCACAAGGTTTTGTTTTCCCTACTTTGCAGGTAAAGATTGGTGACTTCGGATTAAGTCAAGCCCTACAGTTGGGGAAGTCCTACTATCAGACAAACTTTAACGCAAACTTGCGTCTGCCGATCGCTTGGTGCGCGCTGGAGGCCATCCATGAATTACGGTTCACAAGCGCCAGTGATGTGTGGTCCTACGGAGTGACGCTGTGGGAGATGTTTACCTATGGTTTTGTTCCATGGGCGGGTCTATCTGGTCGTCAGATTCTCGAGGCCGTCGATGTGCCAAACTGTCGGCGTCTAGCCCAACCTGACGCTTGTCCGGATGCTGTCTTTGATGCTGTCATGCGTGCCTGCTGGAACCATGAACCCTCATCTCGCCCTACTTTCGCCCCAACTCTCTGGTGGGTTTAATCCTTTTCCACTCAGTTGCAAATTCCACTAGAAAATGGCATCCGAAAACAAGGTGTTCTGCTTGAAGGGGTTAAGTACTTCCACAATAAGATGTTCGTGATATTCGTGTAGTTTTTTATGTTTAATCATTTTATAACCGCATACCTACGTACCCACATCTCAAAAGGACGCTTACCATTGTTTTTGCTGTGAAAAGTTTGGGGAGATTTCTTCACATCCCACATTTTCACAAAGTATAAAGTTGGTCAAATGCAGCTCCTCATCTTATCTTGGTGCGTCTTTGTTAAATCTTGTTAAGTACTTGACACATTTCTTGTTCTGAGTGTCAAAAACCATCAAGTTTATACGGATGATCCCAAGTCAGTTTGGGGTTCATTCTATTTCACATCTCTTTGATTAATCTCTTTTACTTCTGGAAATAATGGAACTGCTTATCTTTTAGACTCTGACTGTGTCGTTATGTGTGGTCATGTTCCCCTTCTCTGCCAAGCATCTTAGGTTTTTTGTATGGATACGAAGGCCTTTTTCGAAGCAGATACTTCACTCATTCGTATAAGCAGCCGAGGTTATCCCATCTTTTCGGGAAGGTCTATGATTGAGATCTTGTTCGAAAGGAAATTTGTGGTTGCTGGCGTTGGCTACGCTTTCTCACATGTGTACACACCCCTCGAAATCTAACCTCTGTAGGCCTTCTCTGTCCATAGCATTTTTTAATATCCGGCTCCATCGGGAGGCAGTCACTTCACTTGTTCTCTTCACTATCTACTCGAAAACTAGCCAAATTTCTCCCGTTCAAAAAATTAACTTTCAATGGTGAATATTGGTACACCAAATTTAGTATTTAGTAGTGCCAGTGCTAAGATGGATAGCGCTTGGGGATGTTAGTTCTCGCCTATTTTGGCCAACATCGAACATATTTGACAAACCCTGGATTCATTTCACCATTGGGGTGCGAGCTCGCGCGTGACCTGTTATGTCCAGCTATTCTAATTTCGCGCTCTGCCTCCATTGAAATGGGCTAGTGTGTGTCTGTTTATCATCTTTGTTCCATAAGTCCATCTTGGACACAACTTAATGGGTTTACTGTGTCCGTTAGCTTCGTCAGTTGTCGATATCTTAGCTGCCGCAAGTCATTAGCCACTGTTAATACCTGGTATGTGAATTGAAACATGTGATTTACATGTCTGTATGGCATCTCCTAATAACCCTTTTTTTGCCCTGGTAGCGCTAACTAGCTCCAACACTTTAAAAGGAAATTAGATCCTTGTCAAATTATCCAATAAGAAGACTGTGTAGGTGATCGTGAATTTCCTAATGTTTTGTGGAAGCTTGCTTCAGACTATTGCTTATCGTGACGTATGTACGATCGTGGAATTCTAAACCGCCCAGTTGTCCTTTTATTCATGGTTGACATCTTTTGCGGAGCGGATTTTGCAATCCTCTTGAATCTGTCCGAGATGGAAAGATCGTGCAGCATGAATTAATCTCTGAACCATTCAAGCGTTATACTTGCGTTTGTCTCGTCCCTTCAATAGATGGCGCCGATAATGTTCGTCCCTTCAATATGCCCACTTATTGCGTCAATCCGTTTTACACTCGTCTATTTATTTTTAAGACTCCCTTATTGAAGACAACCTTTCTCTCTGGTTTTGAGCCCTTTCAAGCATTAAATAAAGCAACGGCTCTCATGCCCTCAGTTCTGATGCCCGTGTTACCGTCCGGTCGGATAGGATTACACAGTTCGCTTTTCTCTTCTAAAACCCCTTCAACTGCGCGTGTGTGCATGTCTCGATTTTGGGGTCTTTTTCGAGTCTCCTTTCTCTTTCAAGGAAGTCGATGCAAGAAGAGTGAAATGAGTCCTTTGTGCAAAAAAAACAGTTCAAGTGGCACGGCTGTCGGACGCTGGTTACTTAAGATGCAGTGTCTTTGTACAAACTGGTGTGTGTGCAAGTGACAGGCATCATATCTCGTCCACCTGAACAGCCGCTTTGTCTTCACATCAACGGACGGCGTCCTAACTACTTATTTCTCACTTCCAATGTGTGTGAGCCTCGTTAGCTAAACTAGCTTTCACGCATCGTTAATCCATTTCGCCTACATTTCTTAATATACGGACGAAGTATTGAGTATTTTTGGTTTTTCAAATACTACCACATTATTCTTAGCTTGCACTCTTAAAACCCCGACTTTGTGCTACTGTTAACTTTCATGTTAGTATCTATGGGACCACGACTACTATCCTTTATCACTGTTAGGACAAAATATTTTTTGATTGACTTACTACTTGAAGGTTGACTGTGGTAAGAGTAAAGGCTTATTTACAGTATAGAACTTGCTGATTGTTACGGTTACAGGTGGAAAACTAAATTTGGGCCTAATAAAACATATAATGTCAAATCTTCCTTTGATGATCTTTTGGTAATTTACTAGGGGGGAGGGCGATGTTGAATATTATATTAAATACTCCCCTAAATGTGGGAGGGAAAACAAATTATTATAGTTACGCAGATAAAACAGTTTTCTGTCTTCTATGATTGATAGTTTTGTACCTGTCAACGGGGACTACTTAAAACTGCCCTCATTGGCTACTTTTTAATTTGTTGATTGCGATCAGGGAGTTTGGGATTTTATACGCGAGGGTATTTACTTCGACCACAAAATTTCCAAAATTCTTAACTAGCTTTTGTTTCCCAATAAAATTTAGCTTCTTTCAAAGCAAATAGCAATGAGGACAGATTCCTCCTCACATTTCCTCATCAATGCCCGTTGTCTTCTAGTTGTTGCCACCGAAATTGATGCCATTTCTTCTCTTAGTTGACTATTTCTTTGCTATCTTGACATTTTTCTTTTCTCAATTTCATTGCAGCTACTCCCGGAATAGTTTTGATTTGGTTTTACTGTCTAAAATATAATTTTAATCGAGCTTTTTTACCATCAAAGTACTTAATATATGTGATTATGTTACTCGTGGTGGGCAACATATTCCCCCCGACTGCCAAAACCTGCCTTCCTTTTGACTGAACAACAAACCAGCCATAGATTATGGTACTTCCTCCTCCTCTGTTTATAACGATTCGGTCATAGCATTAAACTAGGTTTTCTTTACTCGCTTTGCTCTTTGTCTCCGATATCGTAGGTTGAAAATAAAAAGTATAAGATGGGTCTCCTTCAATTAGATTAGCGCTTTGCGCCTTTGTCAGTAGATAGACTTTTCTTCCCTTTGCGTATAATGTATTCAAAACTTTTGACGAACTAATTCCCTTCCCTCCCTCCCCCCCCTTTGTGTTTAAGTATTGAATTATCCTGATGATTATTTGAACATTTGACATTCTTCCACTCTGGTTTCATTCCTCTGTACCAATACGCTCGAATTTTTCGAACTTGTATCAGAAAGTCTTTCTTGATTGAACCTGCTGTTATACAATTCGTTTTCTTTACGTGGGGCAGAAATGCTGCCACATTTGAGCCCCCAGGTGTGGCGTGTGGTTGAAGACTGTGAGGAGTCGGAGCCGACGGTTCCGCGCACCATAAAGGACATCCGGAGTCTTTTGACAGAGAGTTGCGACGTCCATGGAAACGCCGAAACTGATGATGGTGCCATCTCATCAGCCATTAAAGACAAAGTTCTCCTTCGCGCCCGTGCAGGTGACACTGTCTACGTACTCAGTAAAAAGTATGTCCATTTTAACGCACAGGGAATCATTTCTTTGACTGAATCCTTATCCACTTTCATGAATGTTATGTGATAGACGAGTCCCTTACTCGAATTCCGGTGTGTAGACCATTTTAGTTTATATAAGTTAGGCTGGACACTTTTCTTGTTGGGTTTCTTCATTGCGTTGGGACCGTAGTGGTCGCTGGTGAATTTTTCGCAAAATACTGAGGAATTTAAAAGGATTCATAAGTGTTGGGTGAAGAGGAGCGACTTTATATTCAATACAATATTATAATGTGTTCCAAAACTTTAGTTTCGAAGGGTAAATGTCTTGCTGATATAAGTAAGTTTTTGGTATTTTGGTTTGATCAAGGTCGCATTCCTGCTTATAGCACGGATCCCTTATTGATGCAAATCGCCTTTTTCCCTACACAAAATTGAGTCTCACAGTTATGCATGTGGGGATAATCAGATGCATTCGTGGGAAACACCATCACTCGCCCCGTCTTGCACGTCCTCAATGCCGAATTTTTAAACTCCGTTAGGCTGAGAGGATACTTGTTCATATAGAAGTTGATTTGTAAGAGAACTTATTCGAGTTATTGTTAAAGTCATATATTAGCAATAAGTTATTTAACGAATGTAAGCTCATCAGTTTGCCATCCATTCCTTAAGTGATTTCATTTATTAGTTAATGAGTCTGTAGAACACTTTTGTAACGCCATCAATTTATCTCCATTGTTTCGTACGCAGCCACGCGATTTACATGGCTTCAGTGTTTGTAACACGTCAAACCTGGCATAACCTGTTTTCTGAGCCAAAGAAAAATCTTACGTGTCGCTTTATTAAGAATCCCCTTTAATAGGAATGCTATTTGGACTAAAATTTGAACTAACTGATCCGAGGTAGACTTTTGCTTTATTAAATAAACATAGGCTTATTCAACTGTCTTAATGTCTATTTCCAGGAATCCTGATCTATGGAAAGTTGTTACGCACTCAACGTGTCAGGTTGGTTATCTGCTCCCCGAGAACCTGCGAATCGTACCCGCCGCCGCCGACCCTTTCGCTTTGAAGGCTACCGATAGCAATCAGCATCAGAACCATCAAATGGGCACTCTAACGAGAATGCGTCTCCGTTTCGGCCGACGGGGTAGGTTTCATACCTTTTTCTGTTATGATGAGAAAAGGTCGGTGTTTTCAAATAGCTTCTCTAAGGAATTCAAGTGTTAGCGTTTTGGCGGTAGATAATATTTCATTGACACCTAGCATTAATCATTTTGATCCCTTTTATACGGTTGTTACGTTAAATTCCGACAAACAGACTTATTTAACTGAACCAGTCAATCCCTTCTTGACTTCTACAAAACGACGCATGGCCTTGCTTTCAGTCGGTCTCTTGCCGTGTGGAACCTATCTTGAGGTACATTCCCGTTTCTTAAAAACCGTTACCAATTCTGATGAGGTCGATTCTTTGTGTGATGGGATACTTCACAGGGTAAATTCCAGCAGTTTATCCACTCAGTGGTTGCTGAAACAGATTTACACAAACGGGAACTTTTGAATATTCGGAAATATATGGCTTCCAAAACGATTGTGCCATGAACTTTGTGACCAAAGGTATTTACTGTCCAGATTTCCGTTTTAGTGACATTTGCAACCCTCTTGGTCCAGTCGACTACACTCTAGCCGAGTCAGACGTCTGGACAGGGAGTGGTGGGAAGGGTAAAGACCGCTAAATCGAGGTTAATTAGTGAGAGAGGTGGCGGCATGTGGATAATTGCAGTGTTTTGGTTGCGATGAGCCGAACACGAACCGAGTGAAAATGGCCGAGGTGCATCCGAGAAGGAGAACACCGTCTGGTAGAGGCAACAATGACGGTAGCAGTAGCTGTAGTGCCAAGTCACGCGGTCAGAGTAGGGTGTTGGGGTAGAGTGAATCCTTCCCGAACAGACATGAACACTTTGCTTAGTTTGCTTGTCTATCTGCCCGCAAGATGGTCGAGGACAGTGGTGAATAAGCGCTTTCGTGAGGGGGCGACAGACGAGAGAAGGGCGACTAGCATGGTCTGGAATGGATGCCATAAGAGCGTGGGGTGGGGAGGTGGCCTTGGATTTGGTGTTGATAATAAGAGCGTGGGCCTGGAGAGAACGTTCAGATGACGAGTTACGATTAACGTGTTGTGTGGGTCGGTGTGCTGGCGATGGATGGAGACAGTGAAGTGGTGGGGACGGGGAGAGACGTGAATAGGGTGTATCGAGATTGACGCCATCGCAGGCGTCGGGATGAACTGGGGAGGAGATGAGGTGAGGTGAGGTGAGTGGAGTGGAGTGGAGGGAAGGAGAGGCGCAGAGGTGCACATGAAGGTTGGTGAGCAGGTAGGTAGAGAACCTCAGGCATGATGACATGATTACTGTGACAGAGATTAGCTAGGGGTGTGTTTTAATTCTCATGAGGAGGAATTGATAATCCCAGTTACGACTGTAGTGGAAAGATTAGCAATTATAAATGTGATTGACCCTTTAGGAAAGGCAGATGTAAAGCGAAGTTTTGGGCTTTGTCTCACTTCGTTTGAAGGCTATGGAAAGGAAGTTAAATTATTGTATCGCTTTAACGTAATTCCTGCACATAGAATCTCATTTTTCCTTAGCGGCTACAATTTCACAGTCATTTAGATACTCGGCGTAGAATCACGAAAGCGCTTTTAAACTAAATTTGCCATTTCTGTAGAGTCTGAAGCCATTCCACCAGACTTTGGACGTGAGTTTGCATGCATTTTAGCACACAAACTTATTCGCGATGACCTCCCCAGCTCTCATCGCTCAACCTTTGCTTTTCATCTGGCCACATCAGCACCCAAACTGGACTGCATGAAATTTGGTCGGGAATAATAATCTAACATCTGCGGTTGCATCATTCTTGTGCAAAGTTTAAAAAAAGCAGCCTTGATATGCGTTTTTGCCAAAAGTGTTTATCTTATTGCATTTATGCCTTCCTGCGCTTTCAGTTTGTTTGCCAATGCAGCAGGCAAGTTTCTGACTTTTTTTCATCGCTTTAATAACCAATTTACGGCGTTTTCAACGGTTGTCTCTCTTTTGCTACTTTACTTCCGTTCTAAGTGTTGACTTGGTTTTGTTGCGGTTTTGTTGTGTCTTGGTTTACTTGGGTTTTTCTTGGTTGCCGGTTGGACTGTGAATTTGTCAACCCCCTGAGCCTTCATTCGACTAATTTAAACACCCTGTGATTCCTGCCTGAATCATTCGGTTATAAAGGTTATCATTTCTATAAACGTTTATTTGGTCCTTTTGTCTTCGCTTTTATTACTCTACTTATTTGACCTCATCAGCCGTCTTGCCTCTTTTCCGTCATAAATACGGTGAATTCGTTGGTTATTTAATACTCAATCGTCTTTAGACATTGCTTCAGCATTAAGCAATCAGGTCTTTTCCTCCTTTCTCTTCTATTCAACCTTTTAGAGAGTTTGGTGTGTAATTTCTCGCCTCCTGAATAGTTTAACATTAACCTACCAAAGGCACTTATTCTCCTAATCGTTTTTAGCATTCTGATTTCTCTCTCATTTAATCAGTTTAACCGAAGCTTTTTCTCGAGTTGGACGCTCATGTCTTTTACCTATTACGTTAGAATCGAATCGAAATTCGCCCAAGGAGGGGAAGAGAATAAACCGGGATCTGATATCACTGCCCCAGAATGACTTCCGCCACGTTGGACACGTAGGTGCTGACGGCACCATGTTTGGCGATGTTGGCTTCTCTCTTAACAGTGTTGACGAGGATGAACAGGGTAAGGGGTTTATTTCTTGTTATCCTAGACCTTGACAAGTCCTGACAACATTGTAGCTACGTGAAAAGCTATTTTGGCACTCGTAATTGCTATTTAGTCACTTACATTGGGTTCTTGATGATTATGGAAATGTCATAATTGAAACTGGATTTATTAGATTTGTTTCCATAAAATGCCTTTATACTTAGAAAGTCTCTTGTATTTACAATTTCTTTGCCCTGATTCCGCCTTAAGTCCCGGGAAGCATCCATGTTGCAATATAATTGTCGGAAGCATAAATAGAAATAGCAAACATGAGGCGAGGTTCCGTGTCCACCATTGATGTATGGGCAATCCAAGTAACGTTTGTGCCAAATTAATGCAGCTACTTTGAAGACTCTTATGCGACAACGTTATAAGCGACTAATTTCAGTGTTATATTGACAATTTTTTTCTCTTGACGGTATCAAAAACCTTTTCTTTTTCTTTCACCGTAAATTGTAGGTCTAAGTCCTGCCGACAGCTGTCTCACCATTGAATGCGCGTCTGACAGAGACAAGACTCGCCTGTCCGACGTCACACTGGGCGAGGTAATTCACTTCCTTCGTATCAATCCACGCTGCTTCCCCTTTTCGGTGTACCTCATCTATCACTTAGTTTATGGGGAAATTCACTTTAACATTTTCGTGAAGTCACAACCTTGATTACTCGTTATTCACAATTCCGATTGCGTGCCACTCGAATAGGCAACGCGGAACTCTTTCATTAACATACCTCGAGTCTGCCTTGAACCATGGCGTACGTTGTCCCTCGAAGCAATTTTATTGTTTTCTCACGCACTCAAGGAAAATTTTTTTAACGCTTTTTGCGTGTATTATGAGGCGACATGAATTAGAATCTCAATTCTGATTCCCATCTGAGTAATCTGGGTAAGACGACCCACTTGTATGAATTGTTCTACTGCAGTTGTTGTCTGTCCATTGGGTTGGAGAGGGCTGTTTCGGAAGGCATAGGCCAACGTACCACTGCCTCTCTGATTGGTCTTTTGTACATTTGTGCAAATGTGTGTGCTTTCACGCCTCCCATCAAAATTTATGGTCAGATTGTCTAAACCCTCAGTTATCCGTCATTCATTTTCAGTGAATCATCGAGCCGGTTTTAATTGTATTTGCATGCTGTTGCCTCATACGGTAAGTCTACCAATGTCTCCGTTAAGCGAAATCAAGTGAACATTCGCCTCCCGTGATTCCCTATACCTTACAACTTTATAGAATCTTAAGATAACAGAGATTTCCCAATTATGGAGCGTCTTATTCTAGTATAATGCGAGCATTACTTCAAACGCTCAAACTGCTTTGTGTTCTGGGTGTTATCCTCTTAATCTGCCAACTCATTCTCCACCTTATCGTCAACTGTGCCATTAGCAGTTAACGCATATCCACTTGCAGTGACTTTCCTTTATACATGTTCCATCACTCCATTAATCTTCTCCAATTTTGCCTTGAAGCACAATCCTTTTCATACGTCCTGCGCCATAATTGGATATTATACACTTAATCTGTTAGTGAAACAATGGACACTTGTCTTATTGTTATTAACTTCCAATGAACACTTGAGAAAGATTCCCCCCACTTACTTTTGCATGTTTGAGTGGTGCCCAACCCATTTACTGCGTGTTAGTTTGAGACTGAGATTGAGTATTGGCGATCCGGTAATGAAAATCGCGATGAGACATCTAGTGGGGAAAGTATACTGACAGCACTTCATATTTTTTATAGTTGTGAAGTTGCCAATAAGGGGATATGGCACTCTTTGTTGCTAACTTCTTTATTCCTTAGTGTGTCGGTGATAATCCAGTCTCCCTGACTCGAACGAAGTTAGTGTCACGTGGGGATTCCACGCCCTCTACAATCGCCCACCAACCTTCACCCATAGATTCTCCGTCGCCCAGCCCTCGAGTTCATACTGACCTAAATTCTGATTCTTTCGTCCAACCTCCCGTCTCTACGCCGCTTCCTCCCGCCCCGGCATCATCCTCTGCTTCTTCCTGGTTCACTTCCAACTCCTTTACCTCCGCAGAAGATCCCGACTGCTCGGTAGGTCCCGCCACCGATACCTGTTCGCCTTGATCATTCTCTGCACTGCAATACTTCCAACTTGCTTACCTGAACGCGACCCACCTATGTTTGGCGTTTGATTAAGCCTGCATATCTACACTACGGTGATATACTTTTTTGATCTTCAAAGTTTGAGTTCCTTCACTTCGATGGAGGCATATTGTGTAGAAATATACAATTGGTAGAGACGGAATAGGTTATAAAGGATGGAATTTTTACCTACAAGATTCTCGACATGGGCTCCTCCTTTATGGACGAGATTTTCCAATGCTTATCAGCCAAGACGGATGGCCTAACCTTGGTAGACACTGCAGATGACACAATTCAGCCGATCTCCGCCGGCGACATTTCTCCTAGTGCTTCAGAAGTGGGGAAAGTTTCACCATCATCCATATCCCGTGTGCATTCCGAGAGGAATGTGACATCCTTTTCATCGGAGGAGACGACTACTGTACCTACGATCTCTCCACCGCCTCCCAGCCGTGAAATGACATCTATTGAGGAGTTCAATAATGACACTGCTTCTGCGAATTCTAAACGCCTCAGCCTTGATCATATCAATGGGTGGGTCTCGTTATCTTGTCATCTATACGAAAATTTTTTATATAAATCCACAACTATTGCTGAAATTGGAATAAGACTGCTTAAATCCATCATAAGATCTCATCTTATAGGAATAAACGCCTCAAACGAGATTGCAGCTTGACGCATTTCTACATCACAGAAAGTACAAAAACATTAAGTTGCAGATTAATTTTATTACAATCCCTGATCTCTGATTGACTACGATTCTGATAGTGCGGCATGCAGCTTCCGGTGTCTCAGACTTATTTCACCGTGATTTAAAATTAGTATTGCGACAAGCATCACGGCAAAACCTTTTTATCCATACTTCATGAAATTCGCAAATGCTCAGAATCACCCTGCCCTCTTCTGGAAAGGCAATTAAAAGTAAGGACGTAACCGCCTAATTACTGTAGACGGTAGTCATTTTTCCTAGGTGGTATAAATTTTAATGTTAAAAGGCCTTCTGCAAGTTCGCATTCTCTTGGTCAGCGTAAGTCATCATGCCCTTCGGTCCTGTAGATGTTAGATTTTGTCTTCGAGGACACTATGCACAAATTTCCTCTTGATGAAATATATCCGTTGCTTCTCTCATCATGAACATACTTCTAACTGCATATCATTCCTTTTCGTGCTTTGATTCTCCTCATTTCCTTCTTCCCTTTCAATAAGTATATTTTCTGGTCTCATTCTTAGCTATTTTCTCGCAAACTTTAGCGGCCCATACGAGAGGTCGTCATCTCTCTGCAACCCTAACAACGGTGTGAGCGGCAGCAGTCACGCCTCCCTACTGGATAACACTTCGTTGAGGAGGGGCAGAATGGGAGGTGGTGGGGGTGGGGGCGCGGCGGCGGCGAAGGTGTCTTTGCTAACGCGACAAGCACACTGACTCGAGCTTTCCGTAAGTCCAGCGCCTCCCTCACCCGCCGACCTGCCCAAACTGTATCAGGAAAAGCGCCTTCTGCTCTTTCCTTGGAGCAGCCGCCCAATCACCATCAGATGCCAGCAATAAAGGCCCGTCTCGACACTGTTGGCAAACTCAAACGACCGGTTATCAGTGGACCTATGATGATTAGCAACCCTGCGCTCGGTGGGTGCCTCACTTTTCCTTTAATGTAAAAACGAGTGGTGCCTGCTTGAGGCTCTCTTTCCGACTCGATTTCAGATCTGTAAACTGACCCAACTACCGTATCTACTGTCTTGTTTCACCGAGTTGGAAAATTGCTGTCAAATATGAGATTTTCATTCGGCCTTTCCGCTATCGCGTAACGGTCTCAGTCTCTTTAATCTTCCTGGGCGCAGTCCTATAAAAACGCATTTGTTTGCTTTATCTTTTCTCGAGGTATCCTCATACAAATTCACCCTTTTACTCGTATCACATTATCCATTTTAAATTGCCACTTGCGCTCAGATGGAGACAGGCGTTTTTCTTCTAGGCCTTTATCTCAATCTTTATGCGAATGTCCCTTCTGCTGACTGTAAGTGAAGCGGCTGCCTTAAGTAAGGTCAGACCCTTGCTAGTCGACCGTTTTGTGGAGTGAAAATTATTGCCATGGTTACGTACTTTAATTCATAATTTTTTTACGCCATGTATGCCCTTAAGGGGATTGCCGTAGCCCCATATTAGGGAAGGGGATTATATTTGGCGCAGGACCTGACTCACTGCCTCCGAACACCAATTAGTCCGGCGCCGGGGCTGTACAGGCCCTAGTCAGATGCCCAAACGCTCGAAACGACTTGGTGTCCACGTTTGACATCAGTGATGGGATGCACTTTTAGTTCAACTCTCCTTCCGACTTTAATGGTGATGATGTGTTTGGGTGAAGAAATGGCAAAGTCATATTCATAGCAGTCTAAAATCATCGAAATCATTGGCTAAGTGTATACTGGTGTGGAGATTTTGGAGGCACGCCTTGGTCCTCAAGGAGAATGGCTGCACTGCAATAAAGCATATTCCAATTTGCGTTTCAACGCTTCGGGTGTCAGTGGTATTCGGTCAGTGTGCACAAATGTTTCATATGGCGGAGCAAGGATTCACTATTTGTTGACAGTAAAATGTAGTCTTTCCCGTCTCTAATAACTGAATTACATGAACTCTAAACACTTGAACTGAAGGTTTCCTCCGTTACCGAACGATTCCCTTTCTGCACATGTTCTCTTCCGCTTTTTGTGTGGTGATACTCGATGGCAAACGTAGTTGAAATTCTGTGGGAGACACCAAATTTGTTAGATCATCTATGCGGAAATAGAATCCTCTAATCAAGGGGACGATCAATTGGCCTTATTTTGCTGGAATTTTTGGTACTCTCTTTCATTACTTTTTACCCATTTTATTTTCGGCTTGGCGACTAGTCCAAGAAATGCTGGAAAATGGAGCCGCCCTTGTTAGCGGAATCCCGTTTCCTTTGTAGACTTTTCGTGCTCTTCTCGGATTATAAGGGGACTGAGTTCCGTAACCCTCGGTTTCATCGTTTCGCACGACTAAACTGATCATAAACAAGCAGTCTGCCGTAAAAACCTCCTTTTACGCGTCACTGGGGGATTTGGCTTTTATAAAGTTGACTTGCAAACCTAACTTTATTTGAGTACGCTAAGCAATTCTGTTGTCCAAATCTTGCCCTACCAGCAATCAAAATAGCAGCAGATAATAAGGTTATGTTTTATCATCTCTTATTTTGATGAATATTCACGATACACAGTGTGGATAACTTCTTTAAATCCTCTTGAAATGGTAAAACCTTTCGGAAATAATTTCGTTGAATTCCTCTTAGCCTTGAAATCGAGAGACCAACATTTTGACGAGGATTGGTGGAATTTTGTTTTTATAACCCACAGATTCCGGGAGAATTCAGATGGGAGCTGCTTTTACTTGAAGTTTTTCGAAAGGTCTCATTTTTTATACTTTCTACATGTGTTTGCATATCGATGAAACCGTCAAGGAATCGGTCGAAGTTCTATCACCTTCACATGTTCACTTGGTAGTCGACTGCTAATGAGAGTTTTTAGTTATACTTTAGAATTTGACTTCTAATATTCTGCTATCCTACGACTGTTTTTCTTTCAGTATCCGGTGCTTCAACTACTTCAATCCTCTCCGAAGGTACAACGACTGCGGCCGTTTCCACGCCGCCTTCTTCGTCAACCTCGTCTCGTGCTACAAGCCGGGGCTCTTCAATCACCGCGATCTCTTCTCCTCTCTCCCTGGGAGGGGCGGGGACAATGACCTCGGCCACCACCACGACTCCCTCGATCTCACCCACCCCCTCAACTTCTTCCCTGGCCACCTCCAGCACCTCCTCCTCCAATATGCTGCTCCACCATTACGGTCACGGCCAGTGCAAGCCTCCCAAGCTCATGATTGGCGCTGCTCTTAACGGCGCTGTCGGTTCGGGGGGACTGCGAGCACTTCGCGATCGTGGCGAACTGGTGTTCCGAGCTCCGGCGGCCTCCAACGCGTTTGGTAGTCGACGCAGAAACAATCCGGTTTCTGCAACCGACCAACCCAGGTAAAAAACCACTTACCATAACAGTTGAGGGACCTTTAGATTCCTCCTCTCTGGGTGTAGTGTGCTTAAACTTATTTCCTCCCTTGGTTAAAGGGAATATTTTTTGGACGAAAACCACTTAACCACTGGATTTGATCAGGTAAAGGTTGCATCTATGACGTTTATAAATTCTCTGCGGTTATTTTTGTACGATTAAGATAATCTTTTGAATCAACTTGGCCTTAAACCTGTTCGTCTGGTTGTTGCTACTTGTGCGGTCAACATGAAGTGGGTGAGGAAATTGAGAAGGTGGATCTCTGTTTTGCATATTCTCGCCACTTCCTAACCGACCGTGTTTAATGCATTGGTTACATTTCGTTCTGACACTTTAGAAAATATTCCTCTGCTATTATGGCTATGTATAGGCACCATCATTAAGCCCTGCTAAATCAGCCCCGACTTGCACCAAAAACGCCTTGGAGATGGTCTGCTTGGCATTGACTTTCATGATCAACTTGAAAAAGCATCTGCCATTCTTTTTTATGTGGGAATAATATACTTATTAGGGTTATTAATCAACTGTCAGTATGGTAACCCGGGCACGGTGTTGTAACCACACGCCTCTCTAGGCAGTTTAAAGCCAGCAGACTGGGATCGCGTTAATAGGTCTAATCTCATGGTTCCACTTGGTGCCGGTCATTGCACAGATCTGCTGGATTCACCGGTGGCACACTGGATCGAAGGCACCCATCCCTCCTCCCCTCGTGTCCGGCCACCGTCACTCTGCCGCGACGTAACCACTTTAGGTCTGTGTGCGTGTCTGCGCCCGCGTCCGCGCCCGCTCCCTGCACCACGCTCACTCGAGCCACTTTCCGTGTGCATTTGCACCGCGCCGACGCATGTGTGCGTGCATGCTGCCCGATTGTCCCAATCTAACTTACCTCCTCCCCCCACTTCCCCCCACCTCCCGCCCTCCCTCCACCGGCCGCAAGCTGTGCGCTAGTCCTTTGACTTCTTCCACTCCGGCATTGCCCACGTTCGCTGCATTCGCTAATGCCCTCGTCTTGCAACCTTTGCTCTCAGCTCATCCGCGTTGAATAAAGGCGGACACCCGTCAGGAATATGCGTACGTTGACAGTATAGGTCTGTGTGCTCTCCAGTTGCGATTCAGTTTTTCCCACATTTACGTAGGCGTTTGCTTGAAATCTCTCCAATTATGCGTGTGCTTCTCGTTCCAGTTGTAGAGCTCTTTTAGTCGGCAATGCTTCCCAAATTGATGGCACTAGATATGCCATCTTGTTTGTAAGGGAGAAGAACTGCCTCCCCTGACTCGCCTTCAAGTACATGCAATTTTATTGTTTTCATATTTACTTTATGGTCTTAATTGGTACAAACACTATACGAGGGAATAGTTCTTCCTCTAAGAAAAAATGCTACATATGTGTCGAGGACCAGAAAGTCTTTTTGTGGCGCTATCAAAAACACCGTCGACTACCTACTTCTAAGTTTTCTATCATGAACTATCTGCAATTCTTCAGTCATTTCCATACTTTTGCCAAAGCATTTTGGAATACTTAAGTAACTGGTGGAAGTAGGTTCTCCCCCTCTTATTTGCTGGGCTCCTCACTCACCGGAATGCCCTAAAACCCATACCTGATGGGCTTTTTGTACGCTCTTTTAAACCCCTCAAGTTTGAGGAATCGAACTAGCATGGATCCCACAGAAGCGGGTGGCGATTCGGCTAGGTTGAGCTCCTACTCCACACGCGATCGTGGCTCGGACCGAATTACAAATCCCTTGACCTCGGACACTGAACGCTCGTCGTCTGTCGTCACACCCACAGCGGCGGAGTATACTTTCGTGCCGGTGACGTCCCCGGAGGATCTTCAAAGCAAGGCTTCCTCTTCTCTTGAGGGTTGGTTCTTGTCTGTCATAAATGTCGGTAATAATGCGTGAATAGCTGATGGCTTCTTATTTTCGAACACTTTGGGTTTCACTGTTAAGTGAAGTAGACTATATTTGGGTTAATCTAACTTTTCTGGATTTCTCTTCGTCTCATTCCAGCAGAAATGTCTACCGAAGCAACCTTGTCATCGACGTCGCCGCCTACCAGGAGCAGTGACAATGGGTTATCAGAGGAACTTCTTACATTTTGGGGCTCTGAATTTGCGAGTTTCCTGGATGGAAGTGCCTCAACTGTGTCTTAGGGCCACGATGGGTCTGTTTAAATCTTCACTTTATTGAAAATCTTTGAAATTTAGTAATTTCTGTCTTGATATGCCTGTTTTTCCGTGATTTATGGGTACTTCACGTCAGATAGGGGTCTTCGAACGTATGAATAGTGCTGTCGGGTGTGCAGTCCTAAATATTTACTTCCCAAATTACCACATTACGGCCATTTGCAGCCGACTCCGCTGCAGCCGAGTCGGATGGCTGGGTAGTAGGCAGTAAGGGAAAAGACAGGGAAGAACCGTTAAATCGAGGTTAGGTGGTAGGCAAGGATAATCGCGGTGGGTTTTGCTGGGGTTAGGCCGAACTGGAGACACAAGACTTGAACCGAGTGAAAATGGCCGCGGTGCATCCGAGAAGAAGAACACCGTCTGGTAGAGGCAACAATGACGGTAGCAGTAGCTGTAGTGCCAAGTCACGCGGTCAGAGTAGGGTGTTGGGGTAGAGTGAATCCTTCCCGAACAGACATGAACACTTTGCTTAGTTTGCTTGTCTATCTGTCCGCAAGATGGTCGAGGAAAGTGGTGAATAAGCGCTTTCGTGAGGGGGCGACAGACGAGTGAAGGGCACTAGCATGGTCTGAAATGGATGCCATAAGAGCGTGGGGTGAGGAGGTGGCCTTGGATTTGGTGTTGATAATAAGAGCGTGGGCCTGGAGAGAACGTTCAGATGACGAGTTACGATTAACGTGTTTGTGTGGGTCGGTGTGCTGACGATGGATGGAGACAGTGAAGTGGGGGGCGGGGAGAGACGTGAATAGTGTGTATCGAGATTGACACCATCGCAGGCGTCGAGGATGAACTGGGGAGGAGATGAGGTAAAGTGAGGGAGGTGAGGTGAGTGGAGTGGAATGGAATGGAGTTGGGGGGAAGGAGAGGAGCGGCGCGGCAGGGTGATGCACAAACATAAATGTGATTGCACAGGCAATGGTGTATGGGTGACATCAATGCTCGTGTTTCCCTTGAACCAACATTGAACTCCCACTTTTAATGATTCCCCTTTTTTTTCTTCCCGTTGGTACTGCTTCGGTTTTTGGTCTTCAATTCTTTCGTGACAGTTCGGTACTTTAATTGACCATCGGCGTTGCAGGATCGGTCACACTTCTTTATAATCATGTGACTGTGGCGTCTTTTGGCAATCTACGCTAAGGCAATGCATTCCCCCATTTTCTCGAGAGCACAGTGGGAAAAGTCTAACGCGGACAACGAACAGCTACCATCTCTTCTAGTCGCTCCAATACGAGTAGAATGGCCGAATGCTCCTAATAGTAGTATATCATCGTCGGCTCTTTTATTCGCCCAAATCTGATTTAAACCCGCTTTTTTGCAGCTTGCTGTTTTTATGTGTTTCGTCAGCACGACCCCTGGGTAGTTGTTTGTCTGACCGGTCTACCCAAAATCTGACTTTCCTACTCGGATTAAGAGTGTTTCATCCAACGTGGGATGCACGGTGTGCAAACCTCGTGCGTCTTCCTTTTATACTATCGCTACAAATGACCTCCCCCACTCACTCAGACCTAACCTTTTTATTAGGTTTGTAAGGCCGTACTTTTGGCCGCTTCTCGTGGAGTAAACTGCGAGAAGAGTCGTTTGGTGTGCCTAAAAGGTGGCTTGATCACTGCTAAATTGCCATCGTTTGTCACCGTCTGGCTTACCCGAGTCCCGTTTTTTAGTAAACTTGAGGCCTTAAAGATAACTTATTTGCATATTCTAAATCGACGAGCCGCCTTCTTCATCGCTTCACGCTTCCACGAGCATCCGATCACCTTCTAATGCGACGTTTTTTTCCTTCCCGCTCCCTCTGTAGATGACATTACTGCGCTACTCGAATTCGAGATGTTAACTGCTGTCGTGCCAGGGAAGAAGCACCTCTTCCCACCCTCCTTGCCCTCCAATCCTCTTGGACCTCCTCTCGCTGCCCACTTATTATTCAGACGGCTTTTATCTTGAATGATCATAACAACTTGTCAAATTCATCAACCGCATAATCCCTTGCACCTAATTGCAATTTGGTCCACGGTTAAACCAATTAAAGTGGCCGTGAAGCTGTTCAAAAAGACTCATCAGCGCAAAACAGTGCGGAAATGTAAGTCAACCAGATGCTAGATGATTAGGTGATAGCGGGGATAGACAATGTAGAACGCATCCAGTTAAAAATGGTCGTTGAATGCGTTATAATAGCCGGAAATGTAGTTGCTTTCCAGTTGTGGTAGGTCCTGCGATCAGGCTCGCCCTTTCTCTGGTTGGTCACCGCTTCAATATTCGTCCAAGTGCCTACGCCAAAATAAACTGCAAAACAGAACTAAAGCCTTTGAGACTGTCGAGCTGCAAGAGGGCGGTGCATTCCCTAATCGAGGGCGGGGCTCCCATTTGCATGCACCTTGTCACTTCGATGACAACTCCCTGACCGATGACAGATGCGATGGTACCAAAGGTATCTCCAATTATTTTGGCTGCCGGATGGTAGGAAGACTGCTGCTCTATGTCTAAGCTACTGAGACCTGTCGGCAATCACGGATAGATTGCAAAGAACCCGAACTTCCTGAAATCCATATGAGAGCACGGAGGTGTCGTTGGTGTGCAAAGTTCGGTGGTACTCTAACTTTCACAATGCGATGGTGCCTTTTAGATGCGAAATCCGAAATGTCAGGTGCTATTTTACGCCAACTTTTTCGCTAAAATGATTTGAAAACCGAGTAGGTAATAGTAACCTTGAGAGATGGAGTTGTCACCGGAAGAAAACGAAAAAGAAATAAGCATGATAATAGATATGGCGATGTGAATGAGTAAAATACAGTGAGGCATGGATGCCATAATGATAAAATCAGCGGCAGGCACAGAACCAAGGAGAAGTCGCGTCAGGCAGATGCCGCAGTAGCTCCGTCTGCGGAAGCACTGTTGTCAGTAGCAGAGGGGGTTGCCGCGTCGGTGGAGCCAGCGGGAGCCCTTACTTTGGCTTTCTTAGACGGCCTACCGGCCCCTTTTTTGTTTACTCCGATGGGCTGGGAGCGGAATTGAATCAGGGTGTTTGCGCAACTGACGGGCCGAGTTGACGTCAGCTAAATCGGCACTGCTGCCCAACAGTATCTTGGCTAAATATCGGAGGCGAGTTTAAATCTTAGTGTTGTACATGCTCGTCGAAATCTAACTATTGATAAAGGAATTTTACTGGAAATATAGCTCAATTTAATCAACTTTTGTTGATATATAAGAGATATGTTAGTACGTTGTATAGTTACGCTGACCGAACTTTTTCGACAATAAAAGGGGAAAAATCACCTTCTTCAATTGTGCGCTTGATTGACTGACCCTTCCGCATACTGGATCTTCTGGCTGTTCTCTTTGATTGCGTAGCTAGACGCGTATCTCCCAGCTTCTCGTCGCCGAGGAACTCTTTGCCAGCCTTAATGAAAGTAAAAGAAGTGAGTCAGTGATTGAAGGCTGAGAATTTCACCTCTGTTTCATTCGTTTTGCAGAGAAATCCGATTTACTAAAGTAGGGCCACAACGACTAATAATTCGTGATACCCATATGCCGTATCCCACCTATACCAAATAATTATCCAAATAGATTTTCCCTGTCAGGTATCAGGCCCAACCGATACGCGCATTTCGAGCCTTTGACAATGCCCAGAAAAGATTTATTCGTGCGATTATCTCTGCTAGCAATCGAGAATACAACCACAGTACCATCTCTCGTGGAAAACAAAGTCCACACATTTCTATCCACATTTTCTAGGGAACTAGCATCACACATGGGAAGATATATATTTAAGGTGTTACTGGACATAAATACAAAGGCAGCCATAGGAATTACCGATATTTTAGCCATGAGCATGGCTACATGTGTTTGTTTGATGGGAACGAAAAGATTCAATGGATAGTCACAATAAGTCGTTCTCTACGAATATACAGAAGTCTGTAATAAATGTCGGCGAATTTTCGTAGAAAATAAAGTAAAGTGAGAGCTAAGGCTCCTTGACATGTCAATGTGAAAAGTGAGTTGACAATCGAAAACCATAGGTTGTTGAGTCAAGAGCCGCATTAGTGGTTTTTGAATCAGACAGAAGTTTAGATTTGTAGGCGACAAAGCATCCCTGTCGCCTGCAAACCAACTGCGTCTAATTTTAAAAGAACAATTTTTCGCCAAATGGCGGACTTTTTGTTAATATGAAAAGGTAACAGGATGTGGCAAAGTTAGTGAAGTTGAAGCGTATGTTCCGAATAGCAAACACAAAATATGGCGAGAGACAGCTAGGACAACCCATAGTGGAAAGCCAAAGTAAAATTATTTCGACGGACAAAACCACAATGACACACCTTCGAAGTGGCAACCATCGTCGAGTCCCTTGCTAACTGTGGTTTGCTTGTCATCTGCAAGCGGAAGAGTCAACGCCACCGAGGATTAAAAAATGCGCGTTATGATATTTCACAATAACCTAGAGCTTTAGAAATATATAACAAATTTGGCTTCTTCTTTCAAACCTTGAAAATCGTCTTAAAATTGTATTCTATCACTATTTTCTGTTTGACTTACAGTCTTATTGCTAACACCGTTTTAACTGGTCTAATACATTAGTAAATGCTGGTTTTACGGGCGGCCCCGTTCGTCAGATGAAGTATCACAGGCTTTCTGGAGTCGTAACTTATTTCTTATATTAATGTGAGCGCTTTTTGATTCTTTGGTAATTATACGGTCATATAGCCCCCCCTAGTTTCCCAGACATTTATATATCACCCTCCTAAAGTTTTTCGGAATGAATACTATCGGAGCACTAACGAGCGATCGTATTACAATTTGGAAATATATAATTCGTCTTTTTTGCAGCCTACCCTCAGTATAGCCTGAGAACAATATGTCAGTGCCCCAAATAAGTAAGTTGATCGACTTTTTGGGTATTATAAATAGTACCACTCTACTTTGATTTCCTGCGCTTTTCATAAGATGTAATAATGGAAACGCTGTTAATTTCGTGGGTTGTGCTCGATAGCGGCCTTAGGTCGTAACGAATTATCAAATGGTTATTATTACTGCGCATAAAGGTTTGGATGCCTGAAATGGCCCCAAATTCCCCCTGCTCGGCTTAAGTGCACAAGCACGGGAAATGAAAATCCGGTTTCATCACGAAAAACAACAAAACACCAGACGCAGAGCTAAACCACTTGTAATGTGCCAAGTTACCTCTTCATGTGATTTAAGTCGTACTAACGAAAAAGTAGTCATTATTACTTTGTGAGTTTTCAGGCCTAATTGTGTGCTTTGATTTATCTGAGATTCGCTTTTGTCCCGTCTCACCTAGCAATAAGGTATTTTCAATTCCTGTGGAATAATTTATTTCAAATCGAGTCATTACGTCCAGTCATGAGGTCTTTGGCGCATAGCTCACAGTAAACCTATTATTTTTATTTCAATTATTTTATGACATCACGCTACGGACCGCCTGTAGTCTTACCATTGTACCATACTTCATAAACGACGGAGCCGACTAAGTTTACTTTCCAGCCCTTTATTCTTCCCCATCTGGGCATTGCCAGTAGTGCCTTCTATTTGAACAATTCTCCTCAGCATAAGGAACTCGACATTGCCGACCTTTGGTCTATTTTTTGCCCCCTTCTCGTCCATTACTGGGCTTCCTGAGACGGCCCCCTCACTCTGCTCTAAGGTGGATTGCGTCACAGTTGCGAGGCCTTCAGACCTGATCAGCCTCCCAGGCCTTTCCTACCGTGCTAATCTACGGTTCTCCTAGTATTGACTGAGTTATGACCAGTTACCTCGGCACCCGGTGTGTTTTGCGGCGCGCAACCACCAGACGACCCGCTGAATTTGTTTCAACACTAGTCGCTCGTAGTAGCCGACGTTGGCTGGTTTTCAACACATGGTGAATGACATACACGGCAGAAAAGGAACTGTATGGTCGACGAAACTTCCCGCACGCCTCTTCTCAGAGCGTCTTCATCGAAAAGGAAGTCGAGCGAGTGTATAAGAACGACCACCCCGAGAGCAACCTTTTCTCCGAACCTCGTTGGCCAAACCAGCATGGAGTGTGAATGACTTACTTTCTGTCCACTTGTCTTCTAAAATATGAGGGATAAAAGTGAATTCGGGTAAAATTGGTTGAAATAACTCTTGATTACCTGTTGCTTAACTAAAAACAGTGTGTAAATGTCGGGGGCAAGGCGGCAAAGGGTGAATGTAATAGGAGGACAAAGTCGAAAAGTGTACTCCGCTGATTAAAATAAGGGCATTCTACGGATTTCACCAAGTCCATCGGACAGAGTGCTGCGGATTGCCACGGCCAATCGCTGTTCCCACGCCGACTTGTCACGCCTGCAACCATATCAGACAAATTCAAAAATGACCGCCATTACAGTTTAAAGTTGCTTCCTATGCCGTCCTACTTTCCACCAACATTAATCACTTTTGTTTACCGATGTGGAAAGCGACTGTACTGACCTGACACTCAGGCCTTCCTGTAAAATAACAAACCCTCATGATTCAGGCGTGAATTGGTCATTATTTCCTTGTGCATTCACACACGGATGTCTTTAAAAAGTACATAAAAAATTGAGGATGGAGGGAATATAGGGTGAGGGAAGGGAAGGGAAGGAAAGGGAAGAAAGGGAAAGGAAAGGAAGGGAGGGGAAGGAGAGAGGGAGTCCACTAAAGCAGGGATATTTTTCCATACTCTGTACCCTTACCAGAGGCGCTCCGGACCAAAATATCGCGTTTGGAGTCGCTATTTCTCGAGAACGACTCCTGCATGTAAAATGATTTGCTACCATTAGAACGCCTCAATGTCGGCGGTTGGGACACGGACGGTTGTGTTTGTGGCGGCAACGAAACAGGTTTGGACTGAGCATGTGCTTGAAAAGTCACCTCCTCCTCCTCCACGTCGTCTCCGCCAAGCGTGCTGAGCGAGGAGAGGCCGTCTCCTGAGCCGAGAAGCATCTGGTAACCTCTAGCTGGGGCTGGCGACCGGCTGGCTCGCTGGCCTCCTCCACACGATGGCGACCGGCGTGTGGAATGATTGACTTTAGGGGCTCGAAGGTAACCCGAGGTCCTGTCGTCTGCACACCTGTCATAGAACACCAGCGGATCGTCCATCCGTGACTTGCCTCGCTCCGTTTCCATCAGTGTGGGGCCCACCTTCGAGGACTTGACGCCCCTGGCCTTTCTGGAGACCCTAGTCCTACAGACGACCGTTTCGCATGGGACGGGGGCAGGTGCTGCATTTCAACAAAGTTAGGATACGTTTTTCTCATCGCATGCTCCTGGATGGGAGGACTGCTTTTACGAAACAGCCGGAGGATACTGGAAACAGACTCGGCTCCGTCTGATCCACTGGGCTGCCGTGTTCGAGTCTTTAGACCTTCCGTGACCTTCCCCACTGCTTCGTAGAGCTTCAACAGATGATCGTCAATCATGTCGATCCGACGATTTACTGCCGTTATCTCGTTCGTCACTGACAATTGCATTGAACTAATCGCGTCCAGTACCGACTGTATCTTCTTTTCAACAAGGGAGGGAAATGTTTCCGACTTAGGTGTCTTTCCGGCCAGGGATTCATCCTCCTCCGCGATGGGTTCCGACTGGAGGAGACGTTTCATTTGTTGACCTACTGCCGATAAGGACGGCCTGTTTGTTACAATTGGCGGATTAACCAAGGATAAATTCTCCGACTGAGTTTCACCGGACTCCTCACTTCTTTCGCTTCCACCACCGCCTCCAACACTGCCTCTGCTACTCGCTCCACTACCACCAGTCACCAGACGAGTCCACATGTTGGTAGGCTTGGGAAAAGCGGGCTCAGGGGCTGTCTCTCCGGTTTCGAGACCGCCGATCGACTTCCTCCTTTGCGGGGCTACCACAACACCGGGAAGAAGGCTGGAGCGCTCTTCGGTGCCATCTCCACTGGCTCCTCCTCCGCCACCACTGCCTCCGCCGGCAGCAGCGGAGGTGGCCGCCGCCGCTGCCGCTGCATTCGCGTTAGCGGTGCCAATTTTGCGGAAACGATGGATCATTCGTCTCACCGGGTGGTCGGCCGTCAGCTCGGAGAGGTAGTTCTCATTTGTTTTGTGTTCCGCCAACTCCCGTTCTCTCCGTACGTCTTCCAGTTTCCGGAAAATCAACTTTGTAAGCATAATAAAGAGGTTAGGACCGCGGCGATCAATCACTTAAGGCAAAATTTATAACAATCTCTGATCCCCGCCTCAGTGTTTCAATGACACCTGTACTCGAAAAGGGGCTTATTCACGTACTCGTGTCTTCAGGTCATACGAGAGGACAAGATTCCGAGCGAAACTGTTGGCGAAGGCGGTGTAGAAGTCGAGAACGTGAAGGAGACGGTCTTTCTTGATGTAATGCAAGTCGCAGTAGGTGAGGGCGCGAACTGTGGCTGAAGAGTGGCTCATTCTGTTAGGATCCTTCCAAAATGGCTCTCCAAAGACGTCTCCTCGGCCTGGAAAATACCGATCGGTGAGCTTTAAATTGATGGGCTCTCGCGTAGGGGAAGGCCTGTTTCAAAGTTCCTGGTCGCGATTCTCTCCTTCTTCACCTCCCCGCCACGTGGGGACTCACTCCAGTCATTCGCGCTCACCGGGCAATCTAGTCGCCTGCATTCCTTTATATTGCATCATAAGCGGTTAGTGAGAGCATTTCTCGAGCCACGATGGTCGTTTATTTTCGCAGCAAAAGTGCCCTTTTGGTTACAAGGCCTGTTTTCTCTGGAATACAACGCTGTACGGTAAAGAACAGTCTCTCCCTCGGGATCCGGCTTATTAGACTTACAACGTGCCGCCTAGTCGGTTCTCTAAAGCCATACTCCTCGGCCAAACTCGCCTAGGTAGTATGAACTAAAGAAGTCGCCTAATCCTACGAACGTGTCCATTCAAGGTGATTAAACTAGTTTGCGCATAGAACAGCTGAGATGGTTCTATGCTCTTCAACTTTGGGCCTAATGGCTACGGGGTGTTCACATTCGTGGAAGTCGCTCTCATGCAGAGAGCGAATCTCTCGCTTCCCCTCTCCATCTTTTTCTTTCTCTCTCCCTGGGCAACATCTCACGCCGTGCCAAAGCCCATGTCCCCTCGGTTGAGAATGCTGCTCCGGTTTTGGGGAGGCAGTCAATTCATTCAATGACGGGTGACGGAAGGTGATGACAAGAGGGGCGAATTTAGGCGAGTCCGCGAATTAGTTTCGTGGAAGGAAGCGTTGCGTTACATCAAAAATGTGTATCTTCCCCTCGTCTCCCGCCTTTCTCTTTACTGACTCTAATTACAATGCTTGTGTCACCGCAACGTTGGAGAGAAGCCTTCACTGTTGAGCTTCGGCAAATTAAACGATGGTGGCCTCTAACTGCCCCGACAGAGGCCGGTTGGGGAGGGCGGATGCGGTCGTCGTGCCATCTCACCTCCTGAGGAGTGACATGCTGACTGAACCGCACAGGTCTGAGGTACTCGCTTCTGTCGCCGCGGTGTAGCTGGACCGCGTGTCTCCTCTTGCGGGCGATCATTTGACGCAAAAGTGGTGTTTCCTGAAGTTGGAATGAGACGGCGGAATTTGGCGGCAGCGACGCGATGCTCCGCCATGGCCGGCAGCTAGCATGGCGGTTTAATCAGGACAGGGCTGAGGTGGATATTTATGGCCATTATACCATCATGGGAATTCGAATTGCAGGGTCATTTGCGGTGAACCAGTTTGCAGTCGACTATTTTAATGTGCGGGTCACGAAAGCCCTCCTGTGGCGATTTCTGCACTGTGCACAGCCCAAGCGAAAATGTGTCGCCTCCTTCCGCCTCGTTTTGCCATCTCAAATGTCGCGTTAGTCGTTCCTCGGTGCATCGATTGTGCAGGAGACGTGGAGGCACTTGAAGAAACATAACTCGATCCTCGCAAAGTGCTTTTAATTATATGATAGGCCTCTACTTGCCGCCCTGAGGTGTTCATGATCGGACTCGCGACCCGCGTACCATGCCTCCCTGGCCCTCTTCTCAGTCCCAAACAGCCTTTCATGCCGCCACTGCCGGGCAGGCCATTCGCCCCTAAGTGAGGCAGCGCGGTGTGAGGATCTCCAGTTTGAGTTGTCCCAGGCGACACGAAAAGCATTTTATGGCCGAGGCGTCGAGTTGCCCGGCGAGAGAGGCGAACTCTTAGGATCGCCCCAAACTAAACTGAGGTTAAACTACCTCATCAAACTACAAGTAAAGCATGCCAACGAGAAGAGCAGAGTTGAATTCCATCTTGTATTTTTACAGTCTTCTGGTTTCCTGCGTCATGTGGAAACGCTTCTTGTGATGGCCCCAAGGGATGCCTACTTTTGACGCGCCCCAGTAGCACTCGACAGTGGTGCCGACAACTTAGTTCCGTTTAAAACACCTTCAAGCGGTAATTGAGTTTAGAATGAGCGCGAGTCTGTCGCGCTGCTCATTAGCTTACAATGAGAATTTAGTCTTCCTGCTCTCCCAACTGGCTCCTCACTCGAGCGACATGAGGGGCTCGCCAGTCCGCCTCTAAAGCGGCCCGACAGGCGATGGAGGCGGACAAAAAGAATGTGCTTTCCCTTTAAGACACAGAGTCATCGGTACCTCTCTGATGTTCACATCGTCGTTACATTCATTCTAACTTTTACAGCTTCGCCTGAAACTACTAATAGTGTTTGAAGTTGATAAGTACAACGTACTTTTAATAGACGGCCGCATGACAAGCGTTAATGTGCAATAGGACAATGATAGGGGAGGGAAATGGATGCTAATCTCACTCGGATTCTTAAGATCCCATGCCTGCAAACTCCATTAACTCGTATGCGAAATCTCGCGTCTTCAATTAATTATCCCCGGTCAGAGAAATAAGCATCTACGATAAAGGGGAAAAGGCCGAGTGGGTGATTTTAAATTGGGGTACACTCTGCGTGCTTTGTTGACTAGTCTTGACGTGTTAATGTTGGGAGCCACAGCTCTCTACCGCTCAGGTGACAAGAGGGCTACACGGCCGCGAGGGGTCCAAAAAGCAAACGGAGGACTGACCGAGAATAGCAACAATTTCGTCGTCTTGAATGACCTCCAGAGAGCCCGTGACGACGAAACAGAGCTGGTCGATGCTTTCGCCCTGGTGGAAAATCAGGTCGCCAGGCGCGGTGTGAAGGGTGTTGAAGTTGACAGCCAACGAACGCAGGCATCCATCGGAGGCAAGACGAAAGGCGGGATGCTCGTTGAAGACCATTCGATTGAGATGAATGCACAAATCGGCTTTCATGTCCTTCGGGCAGTAGTTGAGCACCTGTGCGGACGACCTAAACTCAGTTAGGATCACCTCTCACGTCCTGACACCTCCGGCAATCGCACCATCAACAAGGAAAGTTGTTTACTCGGAAAAACTTTGAGGACAGTGCAAAAGAATGTCCGTCGTCGCAAAATTCCCTGTTGTTTCCAAATTCCTCCTTGGCAAGCAAGATCCCGTGGGATAAGTTAATGGGAAGTCAAAAGTTAGGACGTTTTTTCAACCACGAAATAAATGAACGTGTTAACGAGATAGAAGCACGGCACAAAACTCCTCGTTATCCCGCAATATCCAAAATGCTGTCTCAGCGTTCTGCAATACGCTATTTTGTGGGAAAAACCTACTTTCTGAGGTTTTTATGGAACTTCCTTCTTCTGCTCCATCGTCCATAAGGGGAATCCGAGACTCAAGCAGTATTATCAGGACGACGTACTTTGGCGCGACGTCTCTTGCTCCACTTACCCACCTGCTACCGTAAAAAGCATTCGCCTTTCCCTTGAGAAGGCAGTTGTTACTTTTCGAGTAGAAGTCCATGCAAATGGAAATGGCCAACCCAACCCATGTCTGGGACAGATTTGGAGTGGCCACCGAAATGACCTGGTTTGGTCACGAGGCGTGGAATGCCCATGCACGAGGTGGTGGTGGCGACGGATAAGGCATCCCAGTTGTTTCGGTGTCCGGAGGCGTCAAAGGGGAGGAGTTGGGTCTTGATGAAGCTCTGAGACGCGATTCTTCGATGCGAGATGTAGCACCGGGAGACAACGTCACCGGAGCACTTCCTTTGAACCAGTGGCCGCATCAACCACCGCCTCGACTTGCCACTGGGCATTTTTAGTAGCCGAGACGGCTGCGAGGCTGACCACCTCCCAGGCGGGGTAGAGAGACGGAGAGTGTCTCCAAACGAAGGCCACTTTAATAGTCAAGTTGGGTAATAAAAACCGTTGCACTGGTTGTACTGACGACTTGCCAACTACCCATGACGTAGACAGTGAAAGCGGCTAAAAATAATATGCCGCGTTCTGTGGGAGTGGCTGCCCTGGATCCTCCTCGCTCGGCGGTTTAGCCTAACCCCATGGAGGATGGGAGCGGAATTGCCCTAATGGCCGACGGAGTAAACGCTCACTCCACGAGCTCCTTTAACCCATGTTTATGGAAAGACCAGGCGATGACCATTCGCCCCTCTAGACTGTTATTACTCTACATGCTTTAGAGACCGCCTCGTCGCGAGTAAAGTCGCAGGGACGAAGTAATACCAAATCCATCTCAGCGCTCAGGCACGGAAGGAATTAGCAAAGGACGAATCTTGTCCCCATCGCCGCCCTGTCGCATGATTGCCCCACGCTAGGGCGATTGTGAAAGGGAGGTTCGGAGGTATTTTCAGAAAGGGGTAGGAGCCTTTTTTGCCGATTTGTAGCATTTTGATCAGATGAATGAGTCTGCACCCGTCGATAGCAAACAGCAAAATAAGGACTAACTTCGGAAAAATCTCCTCACAAACAATAAACCGGTTTTGCGAAGTGACTTGAGGGAGGGAATGGCTTCTGCGAATTGTTATTGCAACTACTTAAACACTGCGCCTAAGTTGAAAATAGGAGTTGCTTTGAAAGACATGTGCTTTAAAGAGGAAGATTTGGAGGATCAGTTCCCCTCAAGCCGCCTGAGTGATCGACCTACTTCAACTGACCAAAGTGGGCGATCCCGAGTCACGTAAACGTCACGCGTAAGACGTGGCCATCACCGGTGGTCAGACGGCTGGGAGTTGCCAGAGCAGGCAGAGGATGTCGAGGGCAGGCAGATCGGCCCAACAACGAGGCCGTTCAAAGCGCCTGCCTCAAGGGGTTCTACGGCAGTAAGTCTAGCCCGCAAATTGTGATGCGGCAAGTTGAGGGTGTGAGAGTGGCCCAGACACCCAAATGACCGCATTGAGAATCTTCTAGACGGTGGTTGGGCAACCTCGTCTCGGTCACTTTTAAGAACGATCATTTTAGCAGTTAAATTGCAACGGTGACTATGGTAAACTGGTCCACCACTGCCGGGTGTTACGCCAACAGGGAGCCACTGCGTCAGGCGTACGACTAGCTTGGAGGAGCCACTGCGAGGAAAGGAGACAGATTCACACTGCGATTTCGTTAGTTTGGGTGAAAAAATGGCAAAACCATTGTCAGTTTGGGGGACCACTTCTCAAGCCCACCAAAAATGACTTCTGCTTATGAGAGGGTTGAAGCATAAGCAAAAGGCCTGACTGAGAGGCGTAGCAGTATGGAGGGGAGGACGGATGACGGGATGCGATATGTTCGAAGAGAAGTCAACTTCGGATCCCAACGAAAAACCTCACACAGTCTGCTTCGTTTCATTGGAAATTTAAACTCATTCATCACGGATCCACAATCTGCATGCACAAAACTGATCAAAGAGGTGGTGGAGGTGAGGGAAACTGGTCTGGCACCACTTGCCACACGACTGCCGCGCTATGAAGGCTCCACCTACTTCATTTTGTTGTGTATGGAAAGTTGGGGGACACATGATGATTTTTCTATATTTCGCGCTATACGAGGGGAAATAAAGAGTGAATGGCGAAAAGACGAGGTTATTGCAAATCGCATAACATGAAGAAAAGGAACTGAGACTAATGTGAGTACTCAAAATGAGAGAGACAAACAGCAAGCGCGAGGGAGGGCTTTATGAGCATGAATTGCTCCTCTAAAACATATTTAGAAGTCTCAACTCCACCCTTGTGACATTTGCGTATTCATGTCATTTGCTTCCGCACTCTTTCCAAGCCGCGGCACCGATTTCCGGTGGTGCGCACGACGCGGAGTGTGGGACCGGACCATGAAGGGACCGTAAATGGTCGACATTGTGCGGTCGCAGCAGAAAGCCGAAACAACAGTGAATTGCAGATTGGCCGTCATTTGGACACACGGAAATCCCGAGTGGCGGCCAAGAAAGGACGGAAGACCTCCAATCCTACCGAGATTTGGCTGCAACGGTTTTGAGTAAGGAGAACCGGCACAGCTCGAGGCGAAATACCAGCTAAGTTAAATTTCTATCAGAAAGTCGGTCGCCAATTTCCTTCCCGGTTGTGTTCCTCAATGAAGCCTTGTTTTCCGACGTCTCTGATGCAGAGAGAAACGGCCACTGGTGCGTCAAGATAGTGATAGTGGAGAGGAGACTGTAACAGTAGTGATCGCTCTGCTTCCAGCGACTCCCCTTCAGCTGGCACATCCGCACCATTTTGGCACAGACTGGAGCATGACAGACGAATTTACAGGGGTCACTTCAAGCGCCCATCTGATTGAGCTTCTAAAACATTAGTCGACGTGTTTGCCTTCAAGTGCTATTCCGAAAACAACCAGAGCGTCTGCTTCAACTAATTCCTCGTCTTGGAGCCGTCCATACAGAATCCTCGGGGTATTTTAACCACTGCGAGGCAGTAGAGTCGACTTGGCCCGACTACGTCCGGATATTTCGTGTGGCCCAACTGAGGGCGCTGGGCAGGGACGACCGAGAGAAGCCAGAGGATAGAGCATCTCCCTCCACCAAATATTTTATTCATTTAGGCTCCACAATAAGGTATCTAGAGGCGACATTCATCCAAGGGAAAGATAAAAATCCTCCCATTATATTGCTCTTCGTTCAGCGGTGAAGTTGGAGAGTAAAGGGGTCTTGCCTTACGAATTATCATTCTTAAACCTGAGAAATTTTCTTCTCAACTCGACTTAACAGCGACTGAGCCTGGATTTTAAATTGTCGTCTCCAAAAATAGTCAACCGATTCTTAGAATCTGAGCGGCTGTGTGTGCGTATAAATGCGTGTGGAGACAAAGATGACATCTGTGTGGTCCTCCACTTGCGCGAGCACATCAGATTTTCTGCCTTTTCGTAGGGCCCTCCGGTCCAGCGAGCGAGTGGAAAGGCGCAGTGTCCCCCTCCACCCGACCAGGCGGTTAACAAAGAACGACGAAGAAGTGGAAGTGTCGGTGACACTGCAGGCAGGAAAATTTACAACTGTGCAGACTTTGAAGATAGCACAAGCAAGGAATGATCGTCGCCAGAGGACAGGGAGGATAATTTATGCCTCCACGAGCAGTAACTGTTCCTCACAGGAATAAGTAACTGTCCTTCCCGGGGCCATCCCCGTGGCGGTAGAGTCGTCGATAAAGCGGTTGTAAATTTGTTGGTTTCATGTACTTCATTAATAGCCCTCCTCCGAAAGTCGGCCGAGGTTTCGAATGTCTCTTTAGTTTTTTAATGAATCTCCAACTTTTCAATCTATCTATCATTCTCTCTCTATAATGGCTCCTTCCCCTCTGTTTTCCACTCTTCTTCCTCAAGTCCAAGTAGCGATATATAGTGGATTCGCTAGAGAGGATTTCCTGAGGATGAGTCTGGAGAACTTTGCGCGGAAAGTGGTCTAACATCAACCGCGCTTGTGACAAAGCACAACCTCATGAAGGTTTCTATAGTCTTCACTACCGCCCGGCAGACATGCGCCACAAGAGTCTCATGGACCTGATGTTGGCCTGCTTTCTGCACCCGTGGAAACCGGTGGAGTTTAGGGTCCACGCGGACCCAACACGACTCTACCGCCCGTCTACAATTCGGCATAAGAGCCGGTGAGAAACCGTCCTCCTCGGTTGTCAGCCTCGAGCTCATAGAAGTGTGAATGATTGGCATGTGGGGTGACACCCTTCGATTTACCGAAGTGGAGAAAGATTCCGCTTTCTATTTAAAATGTCACTGAGAGGAGCTAAGCCAAAAATAGCGATGCTTGTGTCTTCTCAATCGCCTCTCTGGCCGAGCTCGAGTTTGTCCGAGTCCTTTGCTCGTCTCGCAAGGAGAGAGGTCGTAATTACCACGTTTCGGCGTCATGATTCAGCGCCACCAACAACGGCAAGAGAGGCACCTGTAATTAATACCTTGGAGGCGGCGGTGTTTGTTTCCGAAACAGCGCGCCTGCCGGACGTGGCAGGGCTAAGAAAAGAACATATTGTGAAAAAAGTCAGTGTCTAAGGCAATTTTACTATCGGAGACGTGGAGACTATTTGGTGTATATTCTCGTTGAATAAAAACACGTCACTTGGTAACGGCGGCACTTTTTCTCACTCTTCTGTATGCGAATTTGAATACTGCGTTTTGGTAAAATCGCTTCCTCTTCCTCTGCATCACTGTCTGTAAACACAGACTAAGATACGTAAACAAGCGACGGCCCAACTTAGCAACCTGATGGACGCAGCACAGCGAGGAGGGGAGCGATTTCCCTCACACGGCATTCTTTTCAGACTCAATTCCATGCTCCTGTCCGCCAGAGGCGACCAACGCTCGCATCACCCATGTCCTCCCCGTGTCGCCTCGACAGTGGAGAGCTCACCAAGGCCTTTACTCGCCTCCTGTGGAGGGCGGCGGAGGGCGGAGCGTTTGGGCGGCTGTCCTCCTTCCACGCCTGCGGCCACGCCTGTATAGCAGTAGCCAAATGGGTATATTCTCCCCGCCAACTGTCCAATGTGCATTTAGCACAGTTTGGAGAGAACTTATGGACTCCAAAACACACATGCATTTCTACTCCGTTTCCCACTGGACTCGGACTGTACACAGAAACCATAATGTAACAAGCAGATTCGTAATCATTTCCGCCACCAACAATCGCCACTTCATAATTTCAACTATTTCAACCGAGAGCGTCCTTCAGTAACCAAAAAAGCCTGTGCGGCAAACTGTTTCCATTATACTTTGTTAAAAAGTGCCACAACGGTTCTCTAGGGCTCAACTAGTACTTTCTGTGCAATATTTGCTCAGACGGTCTTTGGACAAACGAGTTTACTATGGAATGCAAGGTACGGCGGAGAGCCGCTCTGAGACGACCACCAGTTTGGTCGTGGTAGGGTGATACTCTGCAGTACGATGACTGAGTAAACGGGGCCTCAATCGGGACGGGGGAGGATGTCCGTGCTCGCGAGCAAGGAGGGGAGGCTAATGTTCCTAGTCAAACTCTCCCACACTCCCACGATGCATTATTTACACGGAAAAACGGGCTATCGCCGAGATGGGAGGAGATGAGCCGCAAATTATGCCATTATGGAACGGCTTGGTTGGGTACATAAGCTCCCATTCTTACGCACGGGCTTTAGTCTAATTACGGGAAAAAAAACCATGTCTACCCTCGAACATGGCAAAAATTTCTATCGGATTAAGACATCATGATGTACCTCTTAAAAGTGTGATCATGAAAGGCAATAGGGCGTTGTTATGCTCTACTGAGACGAAAAAGAGGCAGCGAGAGAACACCTGAATAAGCCTGGGTCTTCAAGCCATCGCAATGCATAGACCTACCTTTGCCGTGTCGATGCCTTTCGTGATGGCCCAGGTTGATGTGACGTAGTCGATGACGCGTTCTGCTAGATCCTGAGGCACATTGTGCGTCTTAACGAAGTCCTTTACGGAACCCATCATATCGTGATACCTCGAGCGAGCTGCGTACATTCCCTGAAATATCGTTGTGATCTGACCGAAAATAGTGGCGTAACAAAAGGCTGAAAGGGAGAAGAAGGGAGGCCGGGTAGGATGCATCACACGCACCGTCTCGGTCGGTGTAACTCGGAGTGGCACCCGCATTTCAACGGGTCTGTTACATTTCTCCCTGAAAGCTACACTGTACAAAGGAAAGAGGTTCTCAGTCCGCCGTTTAAATTTGTACTTTTGCGGGATCTCTCTACCGACCATGAGAAAGGATGCTTGGAGTGCTCTCATGCGGACTTTGGCAAGTTGAGGCCACTGGAGTGGTACCATTCATCATCCCCGACCTAATGCACATATAGGGCGAGTGGCGGAAGTGGGGCGTTGCCACGAGGAGCATGACCGGGGCGGGAGGGGAACCACGGACTTACCGCCGATAAGCATAAAAATGACGGAGACAATTTTCTCTCCAAAGGTGTTGGCGGAGACGTTCCCAAAGCCGATGCTGGTAATGAGCGAAAGGGTGTAGTACAAGGCCGTGATGTATGTCATGGAGCGCGACACCGAGATGTTCTGATATACAAAAGAGAAAGACGGAAGTAACGCGCACTTTTCAGTTAGGTTGACAGTGAGGTGGCAACTGCCTTACTATCGCCTCGGGAGGCTTCTACAAAATCCAAAATCCTCCAGGCCAGACTCGGTTGTTGTATGCGTGCGTTGGTACGGTGACGCGCTCCGGACTGACAAGTGAACAGTCCAAAGCCACGCATTAGGCCATACGAGGACGGAAAATGCAGTCCTGGTGGTCTCGAGCCCCGGGGGATATGGACGAAGAGACACTTCCGTTTCATTCGCTATCTTTTAGTCCACTTAACAATCATTATGGCTTCTTGAGCAAGTATTTCGAGGAATTTGCAATTCTTGAAGGAACTATGTGTTGGGATGGGGCGAATAATCCGGCGAGGGCATTTTACGTGGTAGGCTGAGAAGCCTAATTCGCGAATTATTTGGCCACCAAAATGAGGGTTTTGGTGCCCCCCAGGGAGGAGGCATTCTGTTGACCTTCACCGCTTCTCATCCAGAGGAGGGCAGTGGAGGCAGCGGGGAGATGAGGCTGTGGCAAGCTCCCAGATTATCCCATCCGATTGTACACACTGTGGGCAGTTTACGCCCGAAATTAATCATGCTCATGAATCATGGCGTTGACAACACTCATGTGACCACATGCGAGCACGCTTTTATGGGTGCGGGGCTGGACTTTGCCCGTGGCCAGAGTAATTTATTTCATATGTAAGTGAATGACTGGTGTTACTGCTTTTGGCGTGCAGCCCATCGCCTCGGGCGGCTCTCCTCTCCGCCCCCATCGCCGGCCGGTGACCGCCGCCCGTTTACAGCACGTCAACAGTGGCGGGGATAGTAATTGGGCATCTCGTTTACTCGTCATTATCCCGCATACTTCAGGCAAGTTTGAGGACGCAGAGGAGCCAATCAGCCTGTGAGAATTTGGGTGTAGGCAATACGAAATTGACTTTGATCTAACGGCGCAAACTTGCCTCACGACCAACCCCTAAAATCAGCCAATTCTCCGTCTCTCCCCTCTCTGCCTCTGCCACTACCCCGTCCTCCCACTTCAAGCCTGCATGCCTCTGTAAATGAGGTAAACAATGCGCCAGAAGTGGTGAAACAAAAGTCTTCACTTGAGGTTTGTCGTACGTAATTATACTGTCGTAGCCACAAACAGGGTAGAGCTTTAAAGTGAAACATCAAAGTTGATGCTATGAGGACCCTTTCAGGGGCCTAAAAACGTATTTGACGTGTACTTGAGTAGACCTTTCGGATCGCCAACTGCAGCACCGTCGCACACAGGTCCACTAACCCGTTGGAAGGGAGTCTGGCTGCCACAGTGGTGCAGCGATGGTGGAATGATAAACTGCAAAATGGTTGGTTTGGGCTGCTCCGACGCAAACCGAGGCTCTGCCGGGGCACCGGCTGGATTGAGCGATCTAATGAAACGCTCTGTACAAAAGTAAATTGGAAATGTTGAAGTAGTCAACTAGGCGCCACGTAAGTCTGACATACAGACTGAGTTCGTCTGATCTTGGTCCTAGTGGAAGATTTTAACTACCTCACGCATGCGACATTCGCGTCCATGCCTAGCAGTTGTTACGACGATCTTCAGTCTAGCAGGTGCAGTTGATGGGAAACTACCAGTTGGGCCTATTGCGACTTGGACATCAAGGTGGTCTCTCCTTCGCATCAAAACTGTTGGTCCGAAACTACTTGTAAGAGGTCGAAAAGGTGTTCTTTCGTGATATAGTCGTCGTACTCGGTACCGACTAACCACGCAGTTAAAGGCAGCACTCAAAGTGGCCCGCATGGTATCCTTAGATGCTGGTCTGTCAAAGGTACGCGCTACTCAAGCGGATTTTGAACGCCTTCGGGAGCTCCTCGTTAGCGGGATTCGTACGAGTAAACAGGTCCTCCACACTCACAACCAATGCGTGGCGAGTACGGGAGGCCGGAACCACAACCTCCCCAACTCGCCTCTTCTCGCATACCACACCGCCTTCCTTCGCCTAAACCGCGCTTTCCCCTCTGTATTAGCAGTGCACCGTTCCCTTCTTTAGGCGCAGAAATCGTTCGTTTTTCCATGAGCGACCCACACGTCTGGGTTGAAAGCGTATCCACCCAGGGTGGAAAGGTGTTCGTCCGAATATCAAGTAGCATGTTCTGTCAGCAGAGGTGGTTGTTCCAAGACAGACGGCGGCGACGAGGGCGGCGCTTCGACAATAGGGAAGTCGAAATTTTTAGGGGAAACTGTGTTTAAGGTGCTCTTGTAGGACTCACTGTCCCCCGGTACCTCTCTCAACCGAGAGACCATTGGCTGATCACGCCCAGGCAGTTGGGGAAATAAAAGTGAGGCTGTTGAAATTTTGTTTGGCAAGGTGAAAGGATGTAGGGAAACCTAGCTCTCCACCAACTGTTGCGCCTCGTGAGGCAGGCGAATTAGCCGGCACAGAGGTACCTCGTCGTTTATAGAGCACATTCCACGAGGAACCCGAGTGCCGGCTGTCGGGGTCGCAGGATGGAGCTGCTGCCAAATCCGTACGGTTCACTAGTTGGACAGAGTTTACTGGACCATACGCGCTTCAATGCACCACTTTTTGCAATGCATAACTGACGGCGAACCGCAAAAAGTGAACAAACATTACTTGTGGAAATAGAGATGCGTGAGTGCTATTGCGGTCGTACCTTAGCGTCGAAGAGACTGTAGTTTTTACTGGTAAGGCCAATGTCGCTGGAGAGCCGAGGGATCCATCCGTAATGGATGAAGTTCTCCAAATCGGACATGCCAATGCTGTACCAGATGCAGGCGAGCCAGTGAGCCAGTAGGACGAAACCGAAGATCATGAGGAAGAGACTGGCCGCCATGTACTCGAGGTATTGGTCCAACTTCCGCGTAACTCGACCGATTCGAAGCAGTCGAACCACCTTCAACGCGCTGAACAGAGAGCTTATCGTGCTCTTGAAGGGAAATACAATGAGGCATCGATGAGGATGCTCCACTTTCTGTATACTTTCCACATTTATAAGCAAGTGCCGCCTAATCCAACAGCTTCATCCCCCTCCCCCCCGCGGAGAGGCGAAGACCTCTCTATTCTCCAAGTGGATACCACATTCGTGGCGCGTATCAGAGGAACACTTGGACGAGGGGGCGCGCATCCTTGAATGACCCACGGTACCAAGTAAGGGGAGTTGAGGCGAGGGATTGAGAGATGTCTGAACTGTAGCAGGGCAACAGTCTTTTGGTCTCCAACGAATCATTCATGCAGACTAGCCGCGAGAGAGGCCTAGCGAGTCAGTCCTGATGATGGACGGCTATTTCAGCGATGTGCCGCCTACGTCAAGAAATGTTTTGGACGAAATGGGATGCTGCTATGTTTCTACTACAAACCTTGTTGACATTTGATTAACGTTGTCAAATGTGCTCAGACCCGCTCAAGTCAATGCACCAACACTTGGTCGAAAGTACCGTCTGGGTAACAGTGAAGATCGAGATTAGCTTGACGGATAGCTATGTAAGTCTTCAGTTGCGGAGTTTAACTGGGAGTCGTTATTTTCCAATCAGCCCCCCTAACTTGAGGCGGAGGACGTATTTCCCTCTACCTCAGCTTTACTCGTCCTGCGTTTGCAGCACTTAAGTGGACTTTCATGACTAATCCACCCCTTCCTTTCCGCCTAATGCAATGCCCACCATATTCACACAGGAAAGGTCCGCTTCATTTCTGTACCATGAACTTCTGTGTAATAATAGGCGCAGCATTTAGGGCGAGTAAAAACAGTGTGCCTGTTGCAGATGGTATCACCGTTTCCTGTTTCTCACTTGCATTATACACGCAGTTTTGCCGCTGCCCTGGAGTAGTTAACTCGGACCACGAATGCATCAACTTGACCGGAAAGGCGGGGGAAGAGGAGGGTGAGGCACCGGGCAGTCCTCCCTTCGGAGGGAGCCTCTGTCGGGAAAGTGACTATCTCGAGCTCATGCGACCGACTCAGGTGTTCCCAAACCGACATTGTCATCGCAAGCCTATTTTAATTATTCAACCTCAACTATCCCCTTTGTGAAATGAGTTAATCCTGCTTGTTGACATATCGCATGGTTGAAATTATGCTCTTAAACCAGGTAGTCGATGACGTATTCGAAAGAGACGCAAAGAGAATGTAAGGATTAGTTCAAATCTCACCCGAATACCGCCTCAATTATGCCCCAGCTCGTCGAGGTAGAACGAGAAACAGCCAGCTAATGTGGTATGAGACACAAAGTTGAGCGCAGTTCACATTCTCTCATGGGCATTAATTTATTTCCACCCAAGTTCTACCGTACTCAACTGGACTTTAACGCAGCGACGCTAATCCATTCCGCCTTCTTATAAAGGGAGAATAAATTTGCTCAATGGTCATACACGACTCCGGTGGTCTTCTCTGACTGAGGCCAAAATGTAGCCAAGCCCGAGCCAAACCCGGTTGGGGGGGGCTAGGAGAGCTCTTGCGAACAGATGGCGGGAAGAGCTTGAACGCGTTTTATTCTTACGCGACTTAGCTATGAGAGATCGGTACCACACACGGACAGTGGGCCCTCTTCATCCACACTTCCAAAGTGTCACGGACACTCAGCGCTGCCCTCATCCGAGCGAGGCATTCCAGCTGCCGCGATTCGTTAGCTGAGGAGAGGGTAGGTGAATTCCCTTAAATGGATGAAAGATTGGCCTGCACCTGAAATTGGCTCTGAACATAATTCGAACACAGCTTGGGTCGTAGGTCAAGTCGACGGAAAACTTGTGCATTGCAGTGGGGACGGCGTGGAATAAGCAAAGTAATTTGCTACAACTCTACTGGTTCTACTAAGCCCTAGGGCAAGAGTGCATCGAATTTCGAGGGCGGAGAAAAAAGATTGTAAAACAAGAGTAACCTGGGTGGCTTCTGGTTGAAAGGCATTGAAGACATCGTAAGGAAGGCAGGAAAGGAGATCGACAATGAACCAGCCCTTGAGGTAGTTGATGCGGATGACCGTAGCGTCGGAGATCACCTCGCCCTGAGGACCCACAAAGGTAGTATGGAAGTTCAGCACAATGTCGATGAAGAAGATAACATCAACGATACTGTCTATGACGAGGAAGATGACGTCATCGATGGTTTTGCTGCGAAATGCGGCGTTGAAGGGGACCATAACGGCTGTGTAGCCGGTGAGGAAGAGGATCATCCAATCCCACGTGGTCTTGAAGGCTACGTAGTGCAAGATCACGTGAGGTGGGGTTTTTGGAGCCTCCTGTTTGTAAGGGGGGACTACGTCCATCCATGACGCGAAGGTCTGAAGGGAGATGCACCGACAGGACTGTCGGCATTAATCGGACACACCTCGTGTTTGGCCCTGTCTCAGTTTAGGGCATATTAGCTCAGCTGCCCAGCGTCCAATCCTAAAGTGACTGACGTCAGGCGGCTGGCTTGACGACAATATGCTCTCCCCATCCGTGGAGGAGATTCGAGCCCGTCTAGGATGCCCGAGCCTTGCGATACTGAATAAGATGCCTTCTGGTGCGCAGAACTCGCAGCATGAACATGCCCATCAATTATCTATCAAGTAACGGTGGCGGTGGTAGTGATTGAAAAAGTGGAAAATAGAGTGAGAGAGGGAACCACAGCCCCTGGCCACGCCAAACGACCACGTAACCGACAGTCATCCACGTCCTTCGTGCAATAAACCCACAAGGACGTAAGGTGTTCCGGCAAATCAAGTAAAGCTATTTCCGGCCGTTAGAAGACGGAGAGAAGAGGAGGAGATGTGAAGAGAGGCGCTGTCCCAACTTTCGGTTAGGGATGAACACCAGACACTAACCCTTTTTCTCCCACATTAGTTAAATGTCCCTCTTTACGATGCTAACCAGTAAGTAATTTCTTAAATGACACTCTTTAGTTAACAGGCCTGGAATTCAAAGTCACAAATCAACCTACTTTATAAATGAACAGTTGTCCTGCCCTTAATGTGGTTCGCTAACAAATGTAAACTTTCTTTAAGCATAAATGGCCATATCACAATAACTTTGCCGGCATTAATGTCTCTTCCCCAGTAAAATGTGAATGCCCCATCTATTTGTCCGGAATGTAACTTCGGCACAATAAAAGGAGACCCCTTATCATTGTTTTAATGACTGCTAGGCAGCCATTCACTTTTGCCACGCCTGCTCTTAATTACTTGCGCAGGGATAACTGTTTTATGCGCCGAACAGTACTTTTTCCCATTTGGGCTCCAAAACAAACCCCACAGTGTAACAGGTGGAATGTGTCGGCGAAAGGAAGCATGTTTCAGCCCGGGAACACAGGCTTCCGACGGGTCACGAGGTCGGACTCTCACTGGAGAGTTCGTATTCAACACCTCAACACTAGGAAGAGCGCGTCTTGGGCAAAGAAAATCTCTCTACTTCCACTTTGCATAACTTTAATTGTATTGACGTGCTTCTCCTGGGTCGATGCGACAGAGCGGTTTAAGCAGCGGGCTCTTCGGTCAGTCTTTCTAACTCTTACAAAGTCTGCTGGAAGTTGGAAGCAAACTAATCTGATCAAAACAGTTCAAAAACGTAGGTGGTGTAAAATGAAGCGCCTTAAGTGAGTCGCCCACTCTAATTTCATCTGGACTTCGTGTTGCTTGATCGGCCACACCCACTGTTATATGGCACCTGACTAAGTCGACGGAGAAGAAGCTCGACAGGGTGACGTCGAACCAGCTTGTCTTGATGCTTTCCACCCGGTAACTAGGTGATGATATCTATCTGTAGAAGAATAAAGACAGCACTGCATCAGGAGAGCTCTTGAATGTCGGCATGGGCCAATATTTTACTCTATTCTGTTGGGTATTTTGTGCAAAGTTGACGTGTTGCGAAGGAGAGCTGACCATTTCACTCCGAAATATCAAAAGGATGGAGAGTATGTGAGCCTATGAATTAGTAACCAGAAAGGCGCCTATCCCTTGAGGCGGTCAGTCTGGACAAAATAGTCACACAGGCAGCCGGAGAGTCAGGCTGGCACAGGCTGGTGTGTATTGGATGAAGGAGGCAAGGCTGGAAGGTTGTGACGTGCGAGGACTCTCGGAAGAGGTAATGGACGCACGTGAACGTGGCGCTTCCGTGGACAGACTGGCAGACATATTGACAAAGGCACGGACAGATAACGAGATAATTTTTGGACCGTAAAGAAAAGACAAGCCGTTGTCAAGACGGATAGATGAAGGAAGCACTGGAGGAATGAAGAGAGGAATGAATAAAGGGTTGGAGCACGCGAATAGACAAAGGAACAAGTACACGCAGAATGGACAAGTGATGAACTTGGTGAAAGGGTGAGTAAGAAGGCGGGTGGTACTTAAAAAGGCGGATGGACCCGCAGAGGACAAGCGAGAGATTGTGCAATGCATATATAGATGTTTTGGACGAAGGAATAACAAGCGAATGGATAGAATGGATGTTGCAAAGTAAAGTGGATGAAGAAGTGCGTGTGGAGATTGACAGACAGAGAGATAGACGAGTGGACGAACAGATGGAAGGGCAGAAGAAATCATGTGGGAACTATGGAGAAGAAGGAAGGGACAGCGGTTTAGTGGATAGACTGAGTGGTAGGTTATGCTGCCAGAGAAAGAAGTAAACGGATGGGCAGATAAATAAGGTGTTGAATGAGAGTGGCACTAACCGAGGCGCCCTTTTCGAGGTCGGCCTGGACCTTGGGCGCGGGGGAGAGGAGGCCGTGCTCGTCGCTGGGGTGTGGCGAAGGCGTGCGCGCGGTGGATGCCACGGACGTTTGTCCATGCCGACTCTCCGCAATATCGGGACTGAGGAGGTTCCAGTCCGGGGAGGCGGCAGTGTTCGGCTGTGGCGTCGGGGTGGCGCTGGCTACCTGCTGCAACATCGTCCGATTTCGAGTCACCGAGCGCGCGAGCCGAGCAAACTTGTTGAGCCCCGCTTTCGATGAATCGTAATTAAACAGGCCGTCATTTCGTACCGTCGTGTCAGCACAACATTTTCCACTTGTCAGGCCACAAAAATGTGTTTTTAGGGCCAATGAGACCATTTCGCGGATTATAGGCGCCAGTTATCACTCTGCCGTCACCGACTCAAAGGTTTTGGAAAACGAGAGAATAAAAAACGTAATAATTAAGATGAAAAGTCATTATCCTCTCAATTCTAAAGGAATGCTGATGCTCTGTGTGAGGTACCTTCAAAAAACTGCCCCTTTCAGGCAATCACGTACGGAAATAATACCCGCAATTGCAGGGCACCGTCTGCAAAGCTGAATGGTCACTTGGGATGTGCATCACGTCGGGTGATTCGTCGTTGACAAATCTTCGTGTGGTTGAAATCCACCAAAGTATTAAACAATTGGTCCTCTCCTTCGCAAGTGACATAATCATCATGCCACGTCGAATGGTCGGGCGACGAAGCGTCCCCCCACCCCCATTAACGGGAATCGGGGTAGACTGGCCGAAGAATTGCGACACGTGACGCTGACCATTTAAATTCAGACCTGGTACCTCAGCAATGCCCTCTATTTCCATATTAACGAACCTGCGACTGAGATGGTGGAGAAGTGGCCACATCCCGCCGCCTCCCCCCTCAAACCCTCCACGCGCCGCCCATCCTCTTCTTTCCCCGCAGGCTAACATGTTCCCACCCTGCTCTTTCGCCACTTAAGCCCTTCAAACATCGTATTTCTCGGACGCTTAAACGACCTGCGCACTTACGACCCACGTGGCGGACTGGGAGCACGACACTTCGTTAAGTTGACAATAAGCCGCCTGTATGGGGGATTACGAGTCCGCCAGGCAATGTCGTTTGCGCATTCTCACACGCTTTACCGCGGCAAATAAGGATGAGGTGATTGCGCATCTCAATAGAAAAACGAGCATTTCCGAGCGATCGTCTCTATTCTCATAGGCTATCGGGAGAAGAGATGCATTCCCTGCCTCGGCAGAACGGAGTCGCATAGCAGACTTTCGTTGCCTTCTCCGCCCAATAGGTAGGCAACTGGCCTACTTAGCTTGGAGTTGGAAGGAAGAGGAGAGAACAAGTGCGCGGTTCTATGCGGAGGAGAGGTTCGGGTGGTGGCCACGTTTCCCCCTTGTTTTAGGCTCTATTGTCACCCGATATATTCCCGTCTGTTCATCTAAACTTTGTTCCTCGCTGTGTGTAAGAATGACAAAGTGTTAATCAGGGAAGGCTTCTTCTAATACAAAACGCGAAATCAGCGGAAACGCAGAACTTTTCAAGGAGAGGGAGACCACACAAGGACACTTCTCAATGATAGCTTCCAGCCTACGCTGAACGCTACGCCGCCATTCCTAGCCGAGCAGCAGCAGCAGCTAGGGCCACCGCTCCTCCATGGCCTGGTGCGGCTGATGCTCCTCTCGTCTCTTACTTTACATCGGCAGGTTAAATCGCCTTTGAAGACACTCACCTTTATTGGAATCGTCATCATCCAGAGGGGTTTTGAGCGCGGTAATGTCACGGAAAGTAAGGAGCATAAGAACCGTCTCCGCGCGTTCATTCACGACAGGCGCAATGTAGACCATCAGCCAGAGGGGTGTGCCTGCAAGAGAGTCGACAAAGTCAGTGCTCAGACAAATTTTTGGATACCACTATGAAAGACCTTCTGAACAGTTTTGGTATTCTTTTAATAAGGAGGTTTCTGTACCCCAAAATTGGAGATCGCAGTGGAGGAGAAAAGGTAATTGGGGACAGAAGCTTGCCGAATCAATAGGCTAGGTGGGATGGAATCAGATTTGGGCCTCCCGACCCTCTAATCCCCGTATCACTCCTTAATCTGCGCTCATAACTAGATGGCGTGGAGAGAGACCGGACCTGGTTACAGCTAACTGAACGGCAGTAGACATAACCCCTCGGTGCGGCCGCTCGCGCCGTCTGAGAAAACAGTCTGGCTCTGCTACATACGGTTTTTCTTGTAGAGAAGGATTTCCAGCTGCTCCTTAGTCTGACTGTCTAACGCCTGCATCAGACGGTCCTTCATCTCCTGTGTAGTCTGTTCTCCATAGAGGTAGGAGCAATTGCCACTCTTCTGCATTATGTCCACTCGACTGTAGCCCGTCATCTTGGCGAAGCCTTCGTTGCAGTAGACGATGGGGTAGTCGACGATCCGGGCGTTCGTCAGGAGGAAACTTTGAACTTAATATAAAAAGCGGAGAGGTGATGATTTGGCATTTCCGAAATTATCGTGTGTCAGTCGAGCACTCGTCCGACGCTGATGTCTTGAACTGAAATCCCCAGGGTTAGTAAACTGTGTCAGCAGTTCCACTAGATTGTAACTAAGAGGCCTTCTTAGCAAAGCATTGGCGGAGGGCACTCAGACACTGGTGGATGAACAAACGGAAAGATGAAGCTCCTCTCGCCCATTGACCTCATAAATTGCGATGATTTGCAACCTTGGAGTTTTTCTCTCTGCCATATTCCACCGCGTCAAGCTCATTTGCTTAAGACAATCACGATGCTGTCTATCCAAAGGAGGTCACTTGAAGGAGGTTCAAGTCAACTCGGAGGTTTTCAACTACCCTCCATTACCGGTCCGTGAATTTGGGATCGTGGAGCGGATGAGAGGCCAGCCGGATGGCAGACCACGTCTGTGGTTTTCTATACCTCAGGTTCGTGGGATGACTACTGAAAAGTCCGCCGAGAGCCAAAGACTACTAGAGCCTGTTTTGCCCATCGTGGCGCATACGAGAGTTGGCAGCGGACTAGGCGACTGAAGAATGGGACGTACAGCACTCGGACCAGAGGATATCAGTTAGCGCCCCCTTAAGTCACTTGGTTCATTCAAAATCATGTCAGTAAACATCAGCCCAACAATTATTTAAACTTCTTTATTTGCCCCCAAACATGTCATCATCCATGGGAACCACTTCGAATTGGGCAGTTGCGAAAGTTTGACGAGAAGAGTAGAGAAGAGCCTCCATTAGTTACACTTGGGATCTGTCTATTTGTCACTTGGGGGATTATTTCAGTAAAAATTTTGCCAAAGTTTTTACTCCACTCGTAGTGGCACGTCTGCCTAATTTATAGACTCTTTGCGAAATGCCCAAGTGTGTGATTTGTGAGGGTTGGAAGGTAGAACATCAACAGGTCTGTCGCGGCGCATAATTGAATGAGAGAATATTTTACCGCAAGAGGAGGACTTTTTGGGAAATCAACAGACTATTAAACTGAAACTCAAAAACATTCGAGGGGTTTTGCACCCTGTTGCACGCAAGAATGCGACGCGTGTTTCTTACACAAAGACTCCACTCTGTCACCGCCTTGGCTTGCACCACAACTCCAATTCACCATCCTCGCCCATGGTTGGCGGGGTAAAGTGGCAAGAATGAGGACCGGGCTCGGAGAGACAGGTTTGCCCAGTGCCACTCCCATTTCAACCACGGAAGGCCTCTAAGAGAGAGGATGAGGGAGCTCGTTGTTGGTGGACATGACATCGCGTTCCTTGAGGCCGTGCTTTTTTCGAATCGACCAAGAGACCATTTTAGACTTCTGTTTACCCACCAAGAAGCGGATTTTCCCGACCGCTCATTTGCAGAACCTGAAACTTCTAGTAAATTCCATCAATACTGTTTCCAGGACTTTGGACAGTTGCAAAGTCCCACTCCCTTAAGAAGTCCAACAATCATGCTTTGTTGAGAATCAGTATGGCGCTTGAGGGGGATGAGATTTTACGTAAAAAGGAGGTGACTTGGTCAAAGTTTAGTCTCCTGCGGGGCGGCGGTAGGTTTGTCACTTTGCTTCATGGCCAAACTCAAATGACGCCTGGTTAATGGCTACTCATCTCCGTCTCAGCCTTCTTACCAATTCGGACAGCATTCACCAGCATGCAGTGCGGCTCATGCACCACATGGAAACATCGAATTTTCCTTTTAGGAATACTTGCTGATAGTGTTGTCACCGCTTTTAAGTAAGTTAATAATGGAAAGTAGTCGCCCTACTCCGCACATTGAATATCCTCGAGGACTGGCGACAGGCAGTTTCGAAGGCCGCTGTCCCCGGACGCGATCTGCCGCCCCTTTCACCGCACACCCTCTCCCCATGAGGATGTTGGCCGTGTGGAGCCCCTCGCCCCCTTACCAACCCATTCACCGGAACGTTTGGGCAATTTCATGTCCTATTTTGCAGAACCTAAAGAAGGCAGTCCGTGCAGACAGGAGTCAGGATTCCTAACGAGTTGTTTTTAACAATAATAGGGGATGAAACAAAGAGATGAGTGGCAGGAAGCAACGAATTTTTCCTCCCTATTAAATAATGCGAAAATCTGGGCTCTTTCCCATGCACTTTGTGCGAAGGATAACATTTTCCCAGTCTTCGTCCATTCCTCGGAACTGTTCAAACAGCTGACGGTGGAAGCTTACAGAATCTTACCATAACCCTCAAGGAAAATTAGGACGCTGAAACTGAACAAAACCATTCTGGACTAATCACACTCGGGTTATGTGGCTCCTGTAATAACTTCGAAGACTTCTTCGTCACAGGGGTGTATGTGTTTCGACTGAGTTTGGTGGCGAATATCTTTCCAAGAGACGATCACCGCAACATCCTGCTGACGACGACGCCCCTAGACGTGGGAGAAGGGAGCCAACCAACGCCGGCCCCCGGCCGAGAGTCTCTCGTAACGTAGAGAAAGTGATTCATTTCTTATGCAACCGTTACCGTCTGCGCGTACGTGAGTAGAGCCTAGCATTCCAGAAGGTAGCACTTGGGGTGGGGACACGGAAGGAAAGGCACGGAGTGCAAAGCACGGTGACGCAGACGGAGGCGTTACTTACAGTTCCCTGGGTTGGCAACGCAAGTGTCTTCGCCTAACCAGGGGATTTCTCACGGCCTCGGCTTATTCTGATGTATGCGTTCGAGACTGGGAAAATCCCACCACTGGTGGGTGTCCTCTACTGCTCACCGCAGCAGTGAACCCACTTGTTAGCCATTTTACCCTCAGTTCAGCCCAAGTACACTTTCGCGCAAGCGCTTCTTAAGGATAATCCTAGTCAAGAGCAATTAATCTCCTTCATTCTGGGGCAATAAAACACGCGCTGAGAAGACATTAAGGGCACCGGGAGATGCGAGGCTGTACTTGGTGCTGCAGCAGGCGCTCCACTGAGCTTAATGAAGTATGCAAGTGTAAACTGTGCAGTGACGCGGTCATAAAGGGCGAGTGGAGGGGGGAAGGGAAGAAATCCCCTCCTAACAAGGTATGACTACTAGTGCCGATGTGAAGAGGTGGCTGTCTGAACCAACTGAGAAGAGGAGAGCTAGTAGACGGAAAAGGAAGTGCGTTGGATGGGTGTGGCTCTGACGGCGCCATCACAACCCCCTTCAGGTTGATGGGAAAATGTCCTTGAGATCAGAAGTTGGAGCCTTAACAGAGGATGTTGAAACCACTGACGAACTAAACTCCATCACCAAATTAATTTCACGCGAGGTGGGAAAAATTTCTCATGGTGTTCAGATTCAGCCGAGGGTTTTTGATTGCTGATACCTTTAAATTAAAGCAACAGACGCGCCGCTTGGCCATTAGGGTACTGACTGCCGAGTTAGTCGACGTCTCGGTATGGCTGAGGTTACCAAGTCAAGCTGGCTGTTAGCGGAGTTTCTAAGGTAACATCCCGGCTACCACCATATCAATTTGTTCGTGTAAGGGAGAAAAAAGGCCTCCATGCAATTGACGAATAAGCAGGGGGAGGAATAAGTAGACGATATGGCAGACTTTAAACAAGTGTCGTTACGGTCAGTGCCCACACAACCGATTAAATCGTTCTACCGTGTAAATCACCAAATAGGCGTTGTGGTTATAGCATCAGTGCAATTGAACAGAGGAACCGATCTTTAGGTGTGCGCGGAGGATGCGGGGCGCCTCAAAAGTGTCTCGACTACTCACACAAGTCGCGCTGTCGCCCTCAGCCTGAACAATGACCGGAACCAGGACGCACTGTGGTCCGGAAGTCATGAATCAACCTCTGCCTGGCTAAACCTACCGTCGCCACGACGTGTAGTAAGCATAAATAAAGCAGTCAAGTGCTGGCATCCAGCTTTTAGTGTTGAGCTAATGGTATGCACATTACGATCATGGCTACGGAGTCAATCACAAAAGTGCTCGACGGATCGCGCCAACTAGCCAAAACAGACACCTCGGAGAGGGCAAAATGTCCTTTTGGGAGACAACTTTGATTATTCTTCGACCAGTGGTGAAAACACGTGGACATTTGAGGGAGCCGCCCTTCACTTGTAACCTCTTTCCACTCCCGCCTACATTTCCTTGCAACCGTGCCGACCTACTGAAAGAGGCGAAGTGACGACCGCCTGCACACGCCAACAAACTCGAGCCGCAGGAGCACCTGGTCAGAAATTAGTGCTGCGTTTGAAAAGGCGGTTTTCGAAGACCTTAGTGGAGTGTCGAGCCAATTCTCCTACTAGCTTAGTGGTAGCTGGTGATACCTGCGGTGATTGACGTCTCTTAGGGGCCGCGCCTACTGCTGCCTTGTTGCAACAATCCACCTTGACAACATCGGCGAGGAGTAGCAAGTCAGTGAGTCCTTACTGTGAGACCTCTGTCTCCGAGGACTGCATGACTTCTAACTCCTAATTCCAAATACTTCTCGTTGGAGAGGCGCGAGCCAACAATTTGAGAGGTTCCGCTTTAAAGGGGCGGCGAAGAAGGGATGCGGGTTAAACGGAAGTGACACTCACATTGGCCATTGCATCGGCGAATTTCTTCTCCAGAAAGGTATTCTGTGGAGCCACCAAACCGCGGCGAGTTCCACTCATGTTTCTTGCCAGCAGCACGCCCTCTCTATCCTCTGTTGGTCAGGACGGTGTCAACTAGGATAATCCTCTGCATGTCAGAGTCCGAGTCCCTTATCAGCGGATGCGGCCAGTGTTAGTTATAGGGAGGATGTGCGACTGCGTGCCTTGAGGAGACAATGAGTGTTAACAACGGCGACGACAGGCCCAGCAAAGCGGTCGTCACCGCGTGTCTACGTTGTCATGGTGACCATGGGCTCAACGGGGAAGCCACAGTTCAACGGAGGCCAATCAGCGCTCGAGCTTGAGATGGCGCGCCAATTAGGATTGGGCGGTGTGGAGCGTGCGGCAATTGGAAGGCGCGCCCAGTTGGTGTGCGTGTGAGGGGGCTTAATGACTTCCATGGAGTGCTGTTCACGCCCACTTCTCTCTCTGTCTTCCTCCATGTTTTCATCTCCCAGCCATGGACACTGGCAATCGGCCAAGAATGGAAGAGTCGGCGGTCCAGTCTGATGAAATTTATTAAATAGGCAGCCAGAACGTTTCCCCCCGTCTCCATTCCTGCCCTCCTAGTGGCCCCAAACCGTCCTGCGTAGTCGGCAAAGACACCGTCTAGTTACAGTGTATACAAAGAGATAAGACGTCGATGCTGCGTGGGGAACCAAAGTCGAACATTTTCATGACTTCCTTAAAAACCCCATCTGCGTCAGTAGATCGTGGCGAAGGAGCATCTGCGGAAATTGTCATACATCTTAATGTGCCGTTAAAATCTTGAAGTGTCTCGCCTACTTGGTAGCGATCTGGCATCATTTGAGCCTCAACAACTTGTACGCCAATTGCCCTCTTAGTAACAGGCTTCAGTAGAGTTTGGACCACTCCTTAGTTACTTCTGGCCTCTGTGCCCACAAACGCACTTTTGCGGCAAGTTGAAGGGGACCAGAAAGGGTCATTTGGGAGAAGAAGGAGCTTTTCTTCTCAAACTTTGATTTGCGTGAAACACACCTGAGTGGATGTGTGCGAATGTGCCATTGTGCATTGAGTTGCTCGTCTTCCAACACTCGAGATCAACAGCATCTCGACGCAGGCATGTCAGAGGGCGATTAATGCAGTACCGAGCCTCCCGGCTCAGTGTTTATTCATCGAAATGCACAAACCCCGGCTACTACTGACCGTTAACTGGGAAATTCTGCCTCAGTGCGTTAGCGTCACTATCTGGGTTAGTAAACAAGACTGGTCTTAACCAGTGAAAAAAAACAGGATGTGTTGCCTTAAATAAAATAGGTTCAAATGGCCTACGTTCTGCCTTCAGAAAGTGCCTTTGGTGACTGCGTTAGCGTCGAAGTGAGCACGCTTTCACCCATAAGACCATATATCTTTCGCAACGGCGGTTTACGCCCCAAAAGTGCATCCTGTGCCATCTGTTTAACCGGAAAACACTTGCCTCAAATAAGCCTCTTGGGTCTGTGCGCAGTACACATTGGCGAGGGGTCGAGTTCGGAGAGGTGTAACTTCTCCCCACGCGCCTCTCCTCAGACGATTCACCAACCACCAACGACGGCTTCTATGGAAGTTGGAGGAAGCCCAACCCCCCACTCCGCCCCCTGCAAATATCGTCTCAATTCGGGTGATGAGGCATTCGTATTATCAAGAAACGGCAAGAAACTCATTCGCCACAGTCTTGGTTAAAATGACCATGAAGTGACAGCCTGTAGGGGAAAGTGATGTGCTCAAGCGATGCCAGCGAGGTGTGTTGTTCGAGGAGAAGAAGTGTGGAGGACAGCCATAGGGGAAGCTACTTCGCTGCTCTGCCTGCTGGTACTAACCGTCACGGCAACCATTTCACCCAGAATCGTTGTAGCTAGTAGGGGGAGCAGGTTGGGATCCCTGCGGCCATTTTTCGTGTTCGCACTCACCATCGGGCGGAATGACGTTTGTCAGGCCGGTTATTTGACAAGTGTGGCATCCGCGCTCAGTAGTGTGATTTATCGACAGTAGACTGGATACTTTCTGTGGAGCATCTCCTAACGTTATTAAACGACAGACTGCAAGTACAGTCCTTCAAGTAGGCGAAAGACTTTAGTGGGAGAAGAGGGGGAAACCCCTCACGTGGGGACTGAACTTTGCGGCACTTCATGACCAAAGGGGAATCAAGTTCAATTTGCGCTGGCAGATTCCCAAGCTAGCGGCGAAGAAAATAACAAGATTTAACATAATAGGATTTGGCCTACAGCAGGACTGTGGAATTACAGACAGCCTTCCAAGCCACGAAGATTGGAGCATTGCGTCTGGCCGTACGGCAATGAGGGGCAGTTTAACTGTTGCTCCAGCTCTAGGAACTCCGACTTAAGTCGCTCGCCACACTTCCCACCGCCTGCTTGGTGTCGAGACGCTTTTCTCCTGCCGGATTTGCCCTTGATAAACTTACGAACAGTCTCCACACGAGCTCACTTTCTCCTAATCGACTTAGTGCCAGTAGTGGGGAAGTCACAGTGACGGGCCGTTTAGCGAGGAGTAAACTATAGACAACATCACGACTAACGCTGGGTGTGACGTTAGCAACTGGAATCACACGGAGCGTCTGGTACGCATGTGACTGCAAAATGTACTCTGAGGGTGGGAAAGGAAAAGGCCTCTCCCCCGGCTCCCGGCTCTCGGCCCCCAGAAGTTGAGCTGTCGCCATTGGGGCACGTGCAGCGCCCAGGAGGCGTGTGAGGAAGGGAAGTCGCGAGCGTCACTTCCCGGTTCTTCTGCGAGGGGGCTCCACCCGCCTCCGGTGAGTGACACAGGGAATACGCTGGGGCTTTGGCGCCCCTCAGCCCTGACCGCTAATAAGGCAACGAATGCTCCCAGCGCAGTTCGCCGAGGGAGACTTGACAGATGGATACATTAAGTCAGCGACGTGCACAACTGAATTTGGGGATCGAGAATTTCCTCAAGCCTGAGGAAAGTTGACAAATTGAGTGCACTCATATCCTTGAAATTGTCAATTCTACACGTGGCAACGCAGACACGAACCTTTTTGTTCTTTCGAGACCAAAGATAGCCATTACATTGCCAATGGGCCAGACTACTGCGGTTGGACTCAAGTTGTAGGGTCGCCTTCAGATACGATGCTGGACTCATACGTTCTCGCTTCACAGAAGGCCCTAACTAAAGTCAGACGAAAGGACCGCAAAAGTGGCCAGTTTTGTCCACATTTTCGGCTTATGAGTGGAGCCCTCGTTGCTTTTCGACTGGGCACTGATATATTCTGGAGTAAAAGTGGACGCTTGTGCAAACGTGGCTCTCATCGCGGCTCCATGCCCACCATGCCCTCCTCGCTTTTTTGGCCGAATCGCCGCATTCGGTCCATAATTAATGGCGAGTGTATGACCTAACTTATTCACAAAGCCAATCCCAAATTAGTGAGCTTCTTGCAATTTTTCGCCATCTTCTCCTTCATTTTATGACCTTCTCCTATCTCATTAGACTTAATGGTAGACGAAGCTCGACTCTCTCTTTAACCACCCGTTGTTAGGCGCGTCGTTCGACTTCTGTTATCCTCCCCCAACAATTAACCCCAAAGACGACGTGGGGTCTGGGTTAGGCTAAAGAGTCTTCACTCAACCACGCATGGTTGTGATGACAGCCTCAAAAGGGGCATCTCTCCTCCCTCCTTCCCTCCCTCGCCTGCCTCCCATTCGTGCGCGCTTGAAGGTCTTCGCCCGCTCGCCTCAACGAGGACGCATGAAGCAGTCGTTCAAAAATCCCGTCAATGCAATTCAATTCAATTTCGCCACACTTGTCTGTGTCAGACTTGTCATCAGTGCTCAATGCTTTCACTCACTTCGCCGTCGGTGTTTATGACAGTTTGTGTCCGTTCATCGCCACTTGTTGTGTGCTTCAGTTGACATTGCACGTCTCGATGATTTCGCGGCTCGACCGTATTTAGCCGAATTTCTACCGAAAAGTGCTGCTGTTGCCGCCGCCATCACCGTTGTCATCACCGCTGCTGTCGATGCGAATAATGACAGACTTGAGGGATAAATAAATCAAAATTATAGTCAAGCAAGATGGTGCAAGTGATTTTTTAAACGATAGGACGCTAGTTGCTCCGACAGCGAGCACATGCTTCCCAAAGTGTCCAACTCAACTGTGTCACTGCGGCGTGGAAAGAGGATTGACTACCGAGGCCCGATCAAAGTAGGACATTTGCGCGAAAGGTCTGATAGTTCTGTA
>QEYB01000884.1:0-46650 GCA_017562135.1 Dipylidium caninum | reverse complement strand
TCTCCTCTCAACACTAATTACTTTCGCCTGTTATCTGCGCCCTCAACGTCGCCATTCCTATTTAACTCGCAATGCAAGCCGCCAATTGCGACATGCGCACGTCACGAGGGACTGTGTGTGTGTGTGTGCCGAGAAAAGGTGTCGCAGCCCTCCCTGACGGAGTTGAACCCGGGCCGCGCCCTGTGGTGAAAACCATGGTAATCCTAAACCGCTAGACCAAATCCAGGGAGCCGGATGCGACGGATCCGCGGTATGCTGCCCGCCCGCCCGCCCGCCCCCCGCCCGTTCGCCTGCCCCCCCCTTCCCCCCCAGCCCCACACACCACACCACCTATCACTCCCGTACCATCGCTCCAAATGGCCATTCCGCTCGGCACACTACTCCTCTCGCCATCCATCCTCCACATCTCCTCTCCCACACTCGTGCTAACAGTGCACAAGTCAACCGTAGCCACCCCGGCTTACGCATCACTGTCGCCATCGAGTTGCCTCCGGCACCACTGAGGGAGCAAAAGAAAAGAAGGGGCGGGGGGGAGACGAGGCCCAAAGAGGGTGTTATGCGGAGAGGGAGAAGACGAAGGTCCTCGAGACGTGGGCGACGTACTGCTCGCAGCAGAGTGGCGCAGTGGAGCGTGCTGGGCCCATAACCAGAGGTCCGTGGGGATCGAAACCACGCTCTGCTAGTGCTCGACGCTTGGTTTCAGTCGCGCATCATTTTAGAGTGACAGCTGGCTGAGGACCGGACCTTGGCGCCAGGCAGACCTTCTATCATAGGGTCTCATGAGGCGTCAGCACTGCTGCGAATGTCAGCGACAGGGGGACAGACGACAGACAGACAGACAGACAGACCAGACAGACAGGAGACAGCAGACAGACAGACAGACAGACAGACAGACAGACAGAACAGACAGACAGACATAGGCAGCAGGCAAGGCAGGCAGCAGGAGGCAGGCAGGCAGCAGGAGCAGAGCAGCAGGCAGAGGCAGCGCAGGAAGAGAGCAGGCAGGCAGGCAGCAGCAGGCAGGCAGGCAGGCAGGCAGCAGGCCAGGCAGGCAGGCAGGCAGGCAGTGTGAAGGCAGCAGGCAGGCAGGCAGCGGCAGGCAGGCAGGCAGGGCAGGCAGGCAGGCAGGCAGAGCAGGCAGGCAGGCAGGCAGGCAGGGCAGGCAGGCAGTGAGAAGAGGCAGGCAGGCAGGCCGGCAGGCAGGCAGAGAGGAGAGACTTCGGTCAACGCTCATGGCGTCCGGCTCGGAGTGTGTGTACAACGGAGTGAGGGTATGGCTCTAATTCGGCATCGCTACCCGAGGGTGGGAGGGAGGGAGGGAGAAAAGCGACGAGGGACCACCTCCCTGACCGGGGAGTTGAACCCGGGCCGCCTGGGTGAGAGCCAGGAATCCTAACCGCTAGAGCCATCAGGGACACGTCCACTCTCCCCACCCAGCCACAGTCACTGGCCGACTCACCGTCGAATGCCGCTCTCTTCGTCTTCCTCTGCTCCTCCTCCAACTTTCCCGACTCTCCACTTCGCACGCGTCCACAGCTCGCGCCACATCCTCGCCCACTTTCTTCACCTTCTTACCTTCTCATCATCTTTGCCCTCGCTTCGCCTTGCCTTTTTCGTCCCTGTGCTTTCTCCACGCCTGCTACATGCGACTGAGGTCTCGCCACACTGCACTGCACACCGGAAGAGGAGCACAAGTCGCGTTAGGGCAGCGCCCGCCTAACGCCACCAATTATGCAGGCGGCGTTGGGGAGCAGCACGAAGGAGGCAAGAGAAGAGGACAGGCGAAGGCAGTGCAGCGGAATGCGGGAAGAGTGGAGTGGAGGTATGGGGAGAATAAGACGTGAGGCGAGAAGAGACGAGGGGAGAGACCAGTCCCCCGGTGGATAGTGTAAAGCCGCAAGTGGAAGGGGAGGCGGTCCGCGGGGCTGGGTCCGTTGGGTGACAAAGAGACCACGGCCTGAGCCCGGATAGCTCAGTCGGTAGAGCATGCAGACTTTTAATCTGAGGGGTTCCAGGGTTCGAGTCCCTGTTCGGGCGTGGCACGATTTGCACAGCGCCTTTTCAACTCTTCTTCAACTTGGCGCGCACATGTGAACCCGCTCTCTTCATCAACTCGTTCGCCCTTCGAGGCTCATCCACCTCGAGCTCTGCCAGCCCAACTGCCCCGCCGCTCTGCGATGTCCTCACACGGGTGGGCTTGCCGACAGACTGCCTGCTCTCCTCTCAACACTAATTTATTCGCCTGTACTGATGCGCCCTCAACGGCGCCATCCTGATTACTTCGCCAGAATGCAGCCGCCAATGCATGCGCACGTCAACGAGGGTGTGTGTGTGTGGTGTGTGCCGAGAAAAGTGCCGCGCCCTCCGCTCGACCGGGAGTTGAACCCGGGCCGTCCTGGTGAAAACCAGAATCCTAACCGCTAGACCATCAGGGAGTCCCAACCGGCGGATGCACGGATTTACCGCGATGCGCTGCCGCTCTCCGCTGATTGGAAATGATGTGGTATTCGTAGGGAGAGTATGTGAGTTTAGATGGTGGAAGAGACGCCCGCCCGCCGCCCAGTTCGCCTGCCCCCCCCCCCAGCCCCACACCCACGACGAAACACCTATCAGCTCCCTACATCTCGCTCCAAATGGCCATTCCGCTCGGCTCCTCTCCCATCATCCTCGCCACATCTCCTCTCCACCACTCGTGGTGCACAAGTCACCGTAGCCCACCGGCTTTTACGCGATCACTGTCGCCATCGAGTTTGCCTCCGGCACCACCTCTAGGAGCAGAGACGAGGAAGAGGTGTTATGCGGAGAGGGGGAGAAGACGAAGGCCTCGAGGTGGGCGACGTACTGCTCGCAGCAGAGGTGGCGCAGTTGAAGCGTGCTGGCCCATAACCAGAGGTCCGTGGATCGAAAACCACGCTCTGCTATAGTGCTGGCGACGCTTGTTTCGTCGCGCATCATTTTAGCCCAGCTGGCTGAGGACCGGACCTTGGCGGCAGACCTTCTCATAGCGCGGTCTCATCGGAGGCGTCAGCACTGCTGGCGAGTCAGCGGGACAGGGGGAAGACAGACAGACAGACAGACAGACAGACAGACAGACAGACGACAGACAGACAGACAGACAGACAGACAGACAGACAGACAGACAGACGACATGGGCAGGGCAGGCAGGCAGGCAGGAGGCAGGCAGTGCAGCGGCAGGCAGGCGGGCAGGCAGCAGGCAGGCAGTGCGCAGGCAGGCAGGCAGGGGACAGCAGCAGGCAGACAGGACAGGCAGGCAGGCAGGCAGGCAGGCAGGCAGGCAGGCAGGCAGGCAGGCAGGCAGGCAGGCAGGCAGGCAGGCAGGCAGGCAGGCAGGAGGCAGAGAGAGAGACTTCGTCACGCTCAGGCGTCCGGCTCCGGAGTGTGTGTACAACGGAGTGAGGTATGGCTCTAATTCGGCATCGCTACCCGAGGGTGGGAGGGAGGGAGGGAGAAAAGCGACGAGGGGACCACCTCCCTGACGGGAGTTGAACCCGGGCCGCCTGGGTGAGAGCCAGGAATCCTAACCGCTAGACATCAGGGACACGTCACTCTCCCACCCAGGCCACAGTCACTGGCCGACTCACCGTCGAATGCCGCTCTCTTCGTCTCCTCTGCTCCTCCCTCCAACTTTCCCACTCCCATTCGCACGCGACCACAGCTCGCGCACATCTCGCCCACTTCTTCACCTTCTACCTTCTCATCATCTTTGCCCTCGCTTCGCCTTCCTTTCGTCCCTGTGCTCTTCTCACGCCCTGCTACATGCGACTGAGGGTCTCGCCACACTGCACTGCACACCGGAAAGAGGGAGGCACAAGTCGCGTTAGGGCAAGCGCCCGCCTACGCCACAATTATGCAGGCGGCGTGGGAGCAGCCACGAAGGAGGCAAGAGAAGAGGACAGGCGAGCAGTGCAGCGGAATGCGGGGAAGAGTGGAGTGGAGGGTATGGGGAGAATAAGAGTGAGGCGAGAAGAGACGAGGGGGGGAGAGACCAGTCCCCCGGTGGATCAGTGTAAAGCCGCAAGTGGAAGGGGAGGCGGTCGCGGGGCTGGGGTCGGTTGGGTGACAAGAGACCAGGCCGAGCCCGATAGCTCAGTCGGTAGAGCATCAGACTTTTAATCTGAGGGTCCAGGGTTCGAGTCCCTGTTCGGGCGTGGCAGATTGCACAGCGCCTTTTCAACTCTTCTTCAACTTGGCGCGCCACATGTGAACCCGCTCTCTTCATCAACTCGTTCGCCTTCGAGGCTCATCCACCTCGAGCTCTGCCAGCCCAACTGCCCCGCCGCTCTGCGATGTCCTCACCACGGGTGGGCTGCCGACAGACTGCCTGCTCTCCTCTCAACACTAATTATTCGCCTGTACTGCGCCCTCAACGGCGCCATCCTATTACTTCGCCAATGCAGCCGCCAATGCATGCGCACGTCACGAGGGTGTGTGTGTGTGTGTGCCGAGAAAAGGTGCCGCGCGCCTCCCTGACCGGGAGTTGAACCCGGGCCGCCTGGGTGAAAAACCAGGAATCCTAACCGCTAGACCATCAGGGAGCCGCGGATGCACGGATCCGCGGATGCTGCCCGCCCGCCCGCGCCCGCCCGCCCGCCCGCCCGTTCGCCTGCCCCCCCCCCCCAGCCCCACACACACACCACCTATCACTCCCTACCTCGCTCCAAATGGCCATTCCGCTCGGCTCCTCTCCATCATCCTCCACATCTCCTCTCCCACCACTCGTGGTGCACAAGTCACCGTAGCCACCCGGCTTACGCATCACTGTCGCCATCGAGTTGCCTCCGGCAACCACCTGAGGAGCAGAGACGAGGAAGAGGTGTTATGCGGAGAGGGGAGAAGACGAAGGCCTCGAGGTGGGCGACGTACTGCTCGCAGCAGAGTGGCGCAGTGGAAGCGTGCTGGGCCCATAACCCAGAGGTCCGTGGATCGAAACCACGCTCTGCTAGTGCTCGACGCTTGGTTTCAGTCGCGCATCATTTTAGCCAGCTGGCTGAGGACCGGACCTTGGCGGCAGACCTTCTCATAGGGTCTCATGGAGGCGTCAGCACTGCTGCGAGTGACAGGGACAGACAGACAGACAGACAGACAGACAGCACAGACACAGACAGACAGACAGACAGGCAGCGCAGGCAGGCAGGCAGGCAGGCAGGCAGGCAGGCAGGCAGGCAGGCAGGCAGGCAGGCAGGCAGGCAGGCAGGCAGGCAGGCAGGGGCAGGCAGCAGGCAGAGAGAGACTTCGGTCAACGCTCAGGCGTCCGGCTCCGGAGTGTGTGTACAACGGAGTGAGGGTATGGCTCTAATTCGGCATCGCTACCCGAGGGTGGGAGGGAGGGAGGGAGAAAAGCGACGAGGGGACCACCTCCCTGACCGGGAGTTGAACCCGGGCCGCCTGGGTGAGAGCCAGGAATCCTAACCGCTAGACCATCAGGGACACGTCCACTCTCCCCACCCAGCCACAGTCACTGGGCCGACTCACCGTCGAATGCCGCTCTCTTCGTCTTCCTCTGCTCCTCCCTCCAACTTTCCCACTCTCCACTTCGCACGCGTCCACAGCTCGCGCACATCTCGCCCACTTCTTCACCTTCTACCTTCTCATCATCTTTGCCCTCGCTTCGCCTTCCTTTTCGTCCCTGTGCTCTTCTCACGCCCTGCTACATGCGACTGAGGTCTCGCCACACTGCACTGCACACCGGAAGAGGAGGCACAAGTCGCGTTTAGGGCAGCGCCGCCTACGCCACAATTATGCAGGCGGCGTTGGGGAGCAGCACGAAGGAGGCAAGAGAAGAGGACAGGCGAAGGCAGTGCAGCGGAATGCGGGGAAGAGTGGAGTGGAGGGTATGGGGAGAATAAGAGTGAGGCGAGAAGAGACGAGGGGGGGAGAGACCAGTCCCCGGTGGATCAGTGTAAAGCCGCAAGTGGAAGGGGAGGCGGTCGCGGGGCTGGGGTCGTGTTGGGTGACAAGAGACCACGGCCTGAGCCCGGATAGCTCAGTCGGTAGAGCATCAGACTTTTAATCTGAGGGTCCAGGGTTCGAGTCCCTGTTCGGGCGTGGCAGATTGCACAGCGCCTTTTCAACTCTTCTTCAACTTGGCGCGCACATGTGAACCCGCTCTCTTCATCAACTCGTTCGCCTTCGAGGCTCATCCACCTCGAGCTCTGCCAGCCCAACTGCCCCGCCGCTCTGCGATGTCCTCACCACGGGTGGGCTGCCGACAGACTGCCTGCTCTCCTCTCAACACTAATTATTCGCCTGTACTGCGCCCTCAACGGCGCCATCCTATTACTTCGCCAATGCAGCCGCCAATGCATGCGCACGTCACGAGGGTGTGTGTGTGTGTGTGTGCCGAGAAAAGGTGCCGCGCCCTCCCTGACCGGGAGTTGAACCCGGGCCGCCTGGGTGAAAACCAGGAATCCTAACCGCTAGACCATCAGGGAGCCGCGGATGCACGGATCCGCGGATGCTGCCCGCCCGCCCGCCGCCCGCCCGCCCGCCCGTTCGCCTGCCCCCCCCCCCCCCAGCCCCACACACCACACCACCTATCACTCCCTACCTCGCTCCAAATGGCCATTCCGCTCGGCTCCTCTCCATCATCCTCCACATCTCCTCTCCCACCACTCGTGGTGCACAAGTCACCGTAGCCACCCGGCTTACGCATCACTGTCGCCATCGAGTTGCCTCCGGCACCACCTGAGGAGCAGAGACGAGGAAGAGGTGTTATGCGGAGAGGGGAGAAGACGAAGGCCTCGAGGTGGGCGACGTACTGCTCGCAGCAGAGTGGCGCAGTGGAAGCGTGCTGGGCCCATAACCCAGAGGTCCGTGGATCGAAACCACGCTCTGCTAGTGCTCGACGCTTGGTTTCAGTCGCGCATCATTTTAGCCAGCTGGCTGAGGACCGGACCTTGGCGGCAGACCTTCTCATAGGGTCTCATGGAGGCGTCAGCACTGCTGCGAGTCAGCGGACAGACAGACAGACAGACAGACAGACAGACAGACAGACAGACAGACAGACAGACAGGCAGGCAGGCAGGCAGGCAGGCAGGCAGGCAGGCAGGCAGGCAGGGCAGGCAGCAGGCAGGCAGGCAGGCAGGCAGGCAGGCAGGCAGGCAGGCAGCAGGCAGGCAGGCAGGCAGGCAGCAGGCAGGCAGGCAGGCAGGCAGGCAGCAGGCAGGCAGGCAGGCAGGCAGGCAGGCAGGCAAGGCAGGCAGCAGGCAGGCAGGGCAGGCAGGCAGGCAGGCAGGCAGAGAGAGAGACTTCGGTCAACGCTCAGGCGTCCGGCTCCGGAGTGTGTGTACAACGGAGTGAGGGTATGGCTCTAATTCGGCATCGCTACCCGAGGGTGGGAGGGAGGGAGGGAGAAAAGCGACGAGGGGACCACCTCCCTGACCGGGAGTTGAACCCGGGCCGCCTGGGTGAGAGCCAGGAATCCTAACCGCTAGACCATCAGGGACACGTCCACTCTCCCCACCCAGCCACAGTCACTGGCCGACTCACCGTCGAATGCCGCTCTCTTCGTCTTCCTCTGCTCCTCCCTCCAACTTTCCCACTCTCCACTTCGCACGCGTCCACAGCTCGCGCACATCTCGCCCACTTCTTCACCTTCTACCTTCTCATCATCTTTGCCCTCGCTTCGCCTTCCTTTTCGTCCCTGTGCTCTTCTCACGCCCTGCTACATGCGACTGAGGTCTCGCCACACTGCACTGCACACCGGAAGAGGAGGCACAAGTCGCGTTAGGGCAGCGCCCGCCTACGCCACAATTATGCAGGCGGCGTGGGGAGCAGCACGAAGGAGGCAAGAGAAGAGGACAGGCGAAGGCAGTGCAGCGGAATGCGGGGAAGAGTGGAGTGGAGGGTATGGGGAGAATAAGAGTGAGGCGAGAAGAGACGAGGGGGGGAGAGACCAGTCCCCCGGTGGATCAGTGTAAAGCCGCAAGTGGAAGGGGAGGCGGTCGCGGGGCTGGGGTCGGTTGGGTGACAAGAGACCACGGCCTGAGCCCGGATAGCTCAGTCGGTAGAGCATCAGACTTTTAATCTGAGGGTCCAGGGTTCGAGTCCCTGTTCGGGCGTGGCAGATTGCACAGCGCCTTTTCAACTCTTCTTCAACTTGGCGCGCACATGTGAACCCGCTCTCTTCATCAACTCGTTCGCCTTCGAGGCTCATCCACCTCGAGCTCTGCCAGCCCAACTGCCCCGCCGCTCTGCGATGTCCTCACCACGGGTGGGCTGCCGACAGACTGCCTGCTCTCCTCTCAACACTAATTATTCGCCTGTACTGCGCCCTCAACGGCGCCATCCTATTACTTCGCCAATGCAGCCGCCAATGCATGCGCACGTCACGAGGGTGTGTGTGTGTGTGTGCCGAGAAAGGTGCCGCGCCCTCCCTGACCGGGAGTTGAACCCGGGCCGCCTGGGTGAAAACAGGAATCCTAACCGCTAGACCATCAGGGAGCCGCGGATGCACGGATCCGCGGATGCTGCCCGCCCGCCCGCGCCGCCCGCCCGCCCGCCGTTCGCCTGCCCCCCCCCCCCCCCCCAGCCCCACACACCACACCACCTATCACTCCCTACCTCGCTCCAAATGGCCATTCCGCTCGGCTCCTCTCCATCATCCTCCACATCTCCTCTCCCACCACTCGTGGTGCACAAGTCACCGTAGCCACCCGGCTTACGCATCACTGTCGCCATCGAGTTGCCTCCGGCACCACCTGAGGAGCAGAGACGAGGAAGAGGTGTTATGCGGAGAGGGGAGAAGACGAAGGCCTCGAGGTGGGCGACGTACTGCTCGCAGCAGAGTGGCGCAGTGGAAGCGTGCTGGGCCCATAACCCAGAGGTCCGTGGATCGAAACCACGCTCTGCTAGTGCTCGACGCTTGGTTTCAGTCGCGCATCATTTTAGCCAGCTGGCTGAGGACCGGACCTTGGCGGCAGACCTTCTCATAGGGTCTCATGGAGGCGTCAGCACTGCTGCGAGTACAGACGGACAGACAGGACAGACAGACAGACAGACAGACAGACAGACAGACAGACAGACAGACAGACAGACAGACAGACAGGCAGGCAGGCAGGCAGGCAGGCAGGCAGGCAGGCAGCAGGCAGGCAGGCAGGCAGGCAGGCAGGCAGGCAGGCAGGCAGGCAGGCAGGCAGGCAGGCAGGCAGGCAGGCAGGCAGGCAGGCAGGCAGGCAGGCAGGCAGGCAGCAGGCAGGCAGGCAGGCAGGCAGGCAGAGAGAGAGACTTCGGTCAACGCTCAGGCGTCCGGCTCCGGAGTGTGTGTACAACGGATGAGGGTATGGCTCTAATTCGGCATCGCTACCCGAGGGTGGGAGGGAGGGAGGGAGAAAAGCGACGAGGGGACCACCTCCCTGACCGGGAGTTGAACCCGGGCCGCCTGGGTGAGAGCCAGGAATCCTAACCGCTAGACCATCAGGGACACGTCCACTCTCCCCACCCAGCCACAGTCACTGGCCGACTCACCGTCGAATGCCGCTCTCTTCGTCTTCCTCTGCTCCTCCCTCCAACTTTCCCACTCTCCACTTTCGCACGCGTCCACAGCTCGCGCACATCTCGCCCACTTCTTCACCTTCTACCTTCTCATCATCTTTGCCCTCGCTTCGCCTTCCTTTTCGTCCCTGTGCTCTTCTCACGCCCTGCTACATGCGACTGAGGTCTCGCCACACTGCACTGCACACCGGAAGAGGAGGCACAAGTCGCGTTAGGGCAGCGCCCGCCTACGCCACAATTATGCAGGCGGCGTTGGGAGCAGCACGAAGGAGGCAAGAGAAGAGGACAGGCGAAGGCAGTGCAGCGGAATGCGGGGAAGAGTGGAGTGGAGGGTATGGGGAGAATAAGAGTGAGGCGAGAAGAGACGAGGGGGGGAGAGACCAGTCCCCCGGTGGATCAGTGTAAAGCCGCAAGTGGAAGGGGAGGCGGTCGCGGGGCTGGGGTCGGTTGGGTGACAAGAGACCACGGCCTGAGCCCGGATAGCTCAGTCGGTAGAGCATCAGACTTTTAATCTGAGGGTCCAGGGTTCGAGTCCCTGTTCGGGCGTGGCAGATTGCACAGCGCCTTTTCAACTCTTCTTCAACTTGGCGCGCACATGTGAACCCGCTCTCTTCATCAACTCGTTCGCCTTCGAGGCTCATCCACCTCGAGCTCTGCCAGCCCAACTGCCCCGCCGCTCTGCGATGTCCTCACCACGGGTGGGCTGCCGACAGACTGCCTGCTCTCCTCTCAACACTAATTATTCGCCTGTACTGCGCCCTCAACGGCGCCATCCTATTACTTCGCCAATGCAGCCGCCAATGCATGCGCACGTCACGAGGGTGTGTGTGTGTGTGTGTGCCGAGAAAAGGTGCCGCGCCCTCCCTGACCGGGAGTTGAACCCGGGCCGCCTGGGTGAAAACCAGGAATCCTAACCGCTAGACCATCAGGGAGCCGCGGATGCACGGATCCGCGGATGCTGCGCCGCCCGCCCGCCCGCCCGCCCGCCCGCCCGCCGCCCGCCCGTTCGCCTGCCCCCCCCCCCCAGCCCCACACACCACACCACCTATCACTCCCTACCTCGCTCCAAATGGCCATTCCGCTCGGCTCCTCTCCATCATCCTCCACATCTCCTCTCCCACCACTCGTGGTGCACAAGTCACCGTAGCCACCCGGCTTACGCATCACTGTCGCCATCGAGTTGCCTCCGGCACCACCTGAGGAGCAGAGACGAGGAAGAGGTGTTATGCGGAGAGGGGAGAAGACGAAGGCCTCGAGGTGGGCGACGTACTGCTCGCAGCAGAGTGGCGCAGTGGAAGCGTGCTGGGCCCATAACCCAGAGGTCCGTGGATCGAAACCACGCTCTGCTAGTGCTCGACGCTTGGTTTCAGTCGCGCATCATTTTAGCCAGCTGGCTGAGGACCGGACCTTGGCGGCAGACCTTCTCATAGGGTCTCATGGAGGCGTCAGCACTGCTGCGAGTCAGCGGACAGGGACAGACAGACAGACAGACAGACAGACAGACAGACAGACAGACAGACAGACAGACAGACAGACAGACAGACAGACAGGACAGACAGACAGGCAGGCAGGCAGGCAGGCAGGCAGGCAGGCAGGCAGGCAGGCAGGCAGGCAGGCAGGCAGGCAGGCAGGCAGGCAGGCAGGCAGGCAGGCAGGCAGGCAGGCAGGCAGGCAGGCAGGCAGGCAGGCAGGCAGGCAGGCAGGCAGGCAGGCAGGCAGGCAGAGAGAGAGACTTCGGTCAACGCTCAGGCGTCCGGCTCCGGAGTGTGTGTACAACGGAGTGAGGGTATGGCTCTAATTCGGCATCGCTACCCGAGGGTGGGAGGGAGGGAGGGAGAAAAGCGACGAGGGGACCACCTCCCTGACCGGGAGTTGAACCCGGGCCGCCTGGGTGAGAGCCAGGAATCCTAACCGCTAGACCATCAGGGACACGTCCACTCTCCCCACCCAGCCACAGTCACTGGCCGACTCACCGTCGAATGCCGCTCTCTTCGTCTTCCTCTGCTCCTCCCTCCAACTTTCCCACTCTCCACTTCGCACGCGTCCACAGCTCGCGCACATCTCGCCCACTTCTTCACCTTCTACCTTCTCATCATCTTTGCCCTCGCTTCGCCTTCCTTTTCGTCCCTGTGCTCTTCTCACGCCCTGCTACATGCGACTGAGGTCTCGCCACACTGCACTGCACACCGGAAGAGGAGGCACAAGTCGCGTTAGGGCAGCGCCCGCCTACGCCACAATTATGCAGGCGGCGTTGGGAGCAGCACGAAGGAGGCAAGAGAAGAGGACAGGCGAAGGCAGTGCAGCGGAATGCGGGGAAGAGTGGAGTGGAGGGTATGGGGAGAATAAGAGTGAGGCGAGAAGAGACGAGGGGGGGAGAGACCAGTCCCCCGGTGGATCAGTGTAAAGCCGCAAGTGGAAGGGGAGGCGGTCGCGGGGCTGGGGTCGGTTGGGTGACAAGAGACCACGGCCTGAGCCCGGATAGCTCAGTCGGTAGAGCATCAGACTTTTAATCTGAGGGTCCAGGGTTCGAGTCCCTGTTCGGGCGTGGCAGATTGCACAGCGCCTTTTCAACTCTTCTTCAACTTGGCGCGCACATGTGAACCCGCTCTCTTCATCAACTCGTTCGCCTTCGAGGCTCATCCACCTCGAGCTCTGCCAGCCCAACTGCCCGCCCGCTCTGCGATGTCCTCACCACGGGTGGGCTGCCGACAGACTGCCTGCTCTCCTCTCAACACTAATTATTCGCCTGTACTGCGCCCTCAACGGCGCCATCCTATTACTTCGCCAATGCAGCCGCCAATGCATGCGCACGTCACGAGGGTGTGTGTGTGTGTGTGCCGAGAAAAGGTGCCGCGCCCCTCCCTGACCGGGAGTTGAACCCGGGCCGCCTGGGTGAAAACCAGGAATCCTAACGCTAGACCATCAGGGAGCCGCGGATGCACGGATCCGCGGATGCTGCCCGCCCGCCCGCCCGCCCGCCCGCCCGCCGCCCGTTCGCCTGCCCCCCCCCCCCCCAGCCCCACACACCACACCACCTATCACTCCCTACCTCGCTCCAAATGGCCATTCCGCTCGGCTCCTCTCATCATCCTCCACATCTCCTCTCCCACCACTCGTGGTGCACAAGTCACCGTAGCCACCCGGCTTACGCATCACTGTCGCCATCGAGTTGCCTCCGGCACCACCTGAGGAGCAGAGACGAGGAAGAGGTGTTTATGCGGAGAGGGGAGAAGACGAAGGCCTCGAGGTGGGCGACGTACTGCTCGCAGCAGAGTGGCGCAGTGGAAGCGTGCTGGGCCCATAACCCAGAGGTCCGTGGATCGAAACCACGCTCTGCTAGTGCTCGACGCTTGGTTTCAGTCGCGCATCATTTTAGCCAGCTGGCTGAGGACCGGACCTTGGCGGCAGACCTTCTCATAGGGTCTCATGGAGGCGTCAGCACTGCTGCGAGTCAGACAGGACAGACAGACAGACAGACAGACAGACAGACAGACAGACAGACAGACAGACAGACAGACAGACAGACAGACAGACAGACAGACAGACAGACAGACAGACAGACAGACAGACAGACAGACAGACAGAGCAGACAGACAGGCACAGGCAGGCAGGCAGGCAGGCAGGCAGGCAGGCAGGCAGGCAGGCAGGCAGGCAGGCAGGCAGGCAGGCAGGCAGGCAGGCAGGCAGGCAGGCAGGCAGGCAGGCAGGCAGGCAGGCAGGCAGAGAGAGAGACTTCGGTCAACGCTCAGGCGTCCGGCTCCGGAGTGTGTGTACAACGGAGTGAGGGTATGGCTCTAATTCGGCATCGCTACCCGAGGGTGGGAGGGAGGGAGGGAGAAAAGCGACGAGGGGACCACCTCCCTGACCGGGAGTTGAACCCGGGCCGCCTGGGTGAGAGCCAGGAATCCTAACCGCTAGACCATCAGGGACACGTCCACTCTCCCCACCCAGCCACAGTCACTGGCCGACTCACCGTCGAATGCCGCTCTCTTCGTCTTCCTCTGCTCCTCCCTCCAACTTTCCCACTCTCCACTTCGCACGCGTCCACAGCTCGCGCACATCTCGCCCACTTCTTCACCTTCTACCTTCTCATCATCTTTGCCCTCGCTTCGCCTTCCTTTTCGTCCCTGTGCTCTTCTCACGCCCTGCTACATGCGACTGAGGTCTCGCCACACTGCACTGCACACCGGAAGAGGAGGCACAAGTCGCGTTAGGGCAGCGCCCGCCTACGCCACAATTATGCAGGCGGCGTTGGGGAGCAGCACGAAGGAGGCAAGAGAAGAGGACAGGCGAAGGCAGTGCAGCGGAATGCGGGGAAGAGTGGAGTGGAGGGTATGGGGAGAATAAGAGTGAGGCGAGAAGAGACGAGGGGGGGAGAGACCAGTCCCCCGGTGGATCAGTGTAAAGCCGCAAGTGGAAGGGGAGGCGGTCGCGGGGCTGGGGTCGGTTGGGTGACAAGAGACCACGGCCTGAGCCCGGATAGCTCAGTCGGTAGAGCATCAGACTTTTAATCTGAGGGTCCAGGGTTCGAGTCCCTGTTCGGGCGTGGCAGATTGCACAGCGCCTTTTCAACTCTTCTTCAACTTGGCGCGCACATGTGAACCCGCTCTCTTCATCAACTCGTTCGCCTTCGAGGCTCATCCACCTCGAGCTCTGCCAGCCCAACTGCCCCGCCGCTCTGCGATGTCCTCACCACGGGTGGGCTGCCGACAGACTGCCTGCTCTCCTCTCAACACTAATTATTCGCCTGTACTGCGCCCTCAACGGCGCCATCCTATTACTTCGCCAATGCAGCCGCCAATGCATGCGCACGTCACGAGGGTGTGTGTGTGTGTGTGCCGAGAAAAGGTGCCGCGCCCTCCCTGACCGGGAGTTGAAACCCGGGCCGCCTGGGTGAAAACCAGGAATCCTAACCGCTAGACCATCAGGGAGCCGCGGATGCACGGATCCGCGGATGCTGCCCGCCCGCCGCCCGCCCGCCCGCCCGTTCGCCTGCCCCCCCCCCCCCCCAGCCCCACACACCACACCACCTATCACTCCCTACCTCGCTCCAAATGGCCATTCCGCTCGGCTCCTCTCCATCATCCTCCACATCTCCTCTCCCACCACTCGTGGTGCACAAGTCACCGTAGCCACCCGGCTTACGCATCACTGTCGCCATCGAGTTGCCTCCGGCACCACCTGAGGAGCAGAGACGAGAAGAGGTGTTATGCGGAGAGGGGAGAAGACGAAAGGCCTCGAGGTGGGCGACGTACTGCTCGCAGCAGAGTGGCGCAGTGGAAGCGTGCTGGGCCCATAACCCAGAGGACCGTGGATCGAAACCACGCTCTGCTAGTGCTCGACGCTTTGGTTTCAGTCGCGCATCATTTTAGCCAGCTGGCTGAGGACCGGACCTTGGCGGCAGACCTTCTCATAGGGTCTCATGGAGGCGTCAGCACTGCTGCGAGTCAGCGACAGACAGACAGACAGACAGACAGACAGACAGACAGACAGACAGACAGACAGACAGACAGACAGACAGACAGACAGACAGACAGACAGACAGACAGACAGACAGACAGACAGACAGACAGACAGGCAGGCAGGCAGGCAGGCAGGCAGGCAGGCAGGCAGGCAGGCAGGCAGGCAGGCAGGCAGGCAGGCAGGCAGGCAGGCAGGCAGGCAGGCAGGCAGGCAGGCAGGCAGGCAGGCAGGCAGGCAGGCAGGCAGGCAGGCAGGCAGGCAGGCAGGCAGGCAGGCAGGCAGGCAGGCAGGCAGGCAGGCAGGCAGGCAGGCAGAGAGAGAGACTTCGGTCAACGCTCAGGCGTCCGGCTCCGGAGTGTGTGTACAACGGAGTGAGGGTATGGCTCTAATTCGGCATCGCTACCCGAGGGTGGGAGGGAGGGAGGGAGAAAAGCGACGAGGGGACCACCTCCCTGACGGGAGTTGAACCCGGGCCGCCTGGGTGAGAGCCAGGAATCCTAACCGCTAGACCATCAGGGACACGTCCACTCTCCCCACCCAGCCACAGTCACTGGCCGACTCACCGTCGAATGCCGCTCTCTTCGTCTTCCTCTGCTCCTCCCTCCAACTTTCCCACTCTCCACTTCGCACGCGTCCACAGCTCGCGCACATCTCGCCCACTTCTTCACCTTCTACCTTCTCATCATCTTTGCCCTCGCTTCGCCTTCCTTTTCGTCCCTGTGCTCTTCTCACGCCCTGCTACATGCGACTGAGGTCTCGCCACACTGCACTGCACACCGGAAGAGGAGGCACAAGTCGCGTTAGGGCAGCGCCCGCCTACGCCACAATTATGCAGGCGGCGTTGGGAGCAGCACGAAGGAGGCAAGAGAAGAGGACAGGCGAAGGCAGTGCAGCGGAATGCGGGGAAGAGTGGAGTGGAGGGTATGGGGAGAATAAGAGTGAGGCGAGAAGAGACGAGGGGGGGAGAGACCAGTCCCCCGGTGGATCAGTGTAAAGCCGCAAGTGGAAGGGGAGGCGGTCGCGGGGCTGGGGTCGGTTGGGTGACAAGAGACCACGGCCTGAGCCCGGATAGCTCAGTCGGTAGAGCATCAGACTTTTAATCTGAGGGTCCAGGGTTCGAGTCCCTGTTCGGGCGTGGCAGATTGCACAGCGCCTTTTCAACTCTTCTTCAACTTGGCGCGCACATGTGAACCCGCTCTCTTCATCAACTCGTTCGCCTTCGAGGCTCATCCACCTCGAGCTCTGCCAGCCCAACTGCCCCGCCGCTCTGCGATGTCCTCACCACGGGTGGGCTGCCGACAGACTGCCTGCTCTCCTCTCAACACTAATTATTCGCCTGTACTGCGCCCTCAACGGCGCCATCCTATTACTTCGCCAATGCAGCCGCCAATGCATGCGCACGTCACGAGGGTGTGTGTGTGTGTGTGCCGAGAAAAGGTGCCGCGCCCTCCCTGACCGGGAGTTGAACCCGGGCCGCCTGGGTGAAAACCAGGAATCCTAACCGCTAGACCATCAGGGAGCCGCGGATGCACGGATCCGCGGATGCTGCCCGCCCGCCCCGCCGCCGCCGCCCGCCCGCCCGCCCGTTCGCCTGCCCCCCCCCCCCCCCAGCCCCACACACCACACACCTATCACTCCCTACCTCGCTCCAAATGGCCATTCCGCTCGGCTCCTCTCCATCATCCTCCACATCTCCTCTCCCACCACTCGTGGTGCACAAGTCACCGTAGCCACCCGGCTTACGCATCACTGTCGCCATCGAGTTGCCTCCGGCACCACCTGAGGAGCAGAGACGAGGAAGAGGTGTTATGCGGAGAGGGGAGAAGACGAAGGCCTCGAGGTGGGCGACGTACTGCTCGCAGCAGAGTGGCGCAGTGGAAGCGTGCTGGGCCCATAACCCAGAGGTCCGTGGATCGAAACCACGCTCTGCTAGTGCTCGACGCTTGGTTTCAGTCGCGCATCATTTTAGCCAGCTGGCTGAGGACCGGACCTTGGCGGCAGACCTTCTCATAGGGTCTCATGGAGGCGTCAGCACTGCTGCGAGTCAGCGGACAGGGACAGACAGACAGACAGACAGACAGACAGACAGACAGACAGACAGACAGACAGACAGACAGACAGACAGACAGACAGACAGACAGACAGACAGACAGACAGACAGACAGACAGACAGACAGACAGACAGACAGACAGACAGACAGACAGACAGACAGACAGACAGACAGGCAGGCAGGCAGGCAGGCAGGCAGGCAGGCAGGCAGGCAGGCAGGCAGGCAGGCAGGCAGGCAGGCAGGCAGGCAGGCAGGCAGGCAGGCAGGCAGGCAGGCAGGCAGGCAGGCAGGCAGGCAGGCAGGCAGGCAGGCAGGCAGGCAGGCAGGCAGGCAGGCAGGCAGGCAGGCAGGCAGGCAGGCAGGCAGGCAGGCAGCAGGCAGGCAGCAGGCAGGCAGCAGGCAGGCAGCAGGCAGGCAGGCAGGCAGGCAGGCAGAGAGAGAGACTTCGGTCAACGCTCAGGCGTCCGGCTCCGGAGTGTGTGTACAACGGAGTGAGGTAATGGCTCTAATTCGGCATCGCTACCCGAGGGTGGGAGGGAGGGGAGGGAGAAAAGCGACGAGGGGACCACCTCCTGACCGGAGTTGAACCCGGGCCGCCTGGGTGAGAGCCAGGAATTCCTAACCGCTAGACCATCAGGGACACGTCCACTCTCCCCACCAGCCACAGTCACTGGCCGACTCACCGTCGAATGCCGCTCTCTTCGTCTTCCTCTGCTCCTCCTCCAACTTTCCCACTCTCCACTTCGCACGCGTCCACAGCTCGCGCACATCTCGCCCACTTCTTCACCTTCTACCTTCTCATCATCTTTGCCCTCGCTTCGCCTTCCTTTTCGTCCCTGTGCTCTTCTCACGCCCTGCTACATGCGACTGAGGTCTCGCCACACTGCACTGCACACCGGAAGAGGAGGCACAAGTTCGCGTTAGGGCAGCGCCCGCCTACGCCAACAATTTATGCAGGCGGCGTTAGGGAGCAGCACGAAGGAGCAAGAAGAGGACAGGCGAAGGCAGTGCAGCGGAATGCGGGGAAAGAGTGGAGTGGAGGGTATGGGGAGAATAAGAGTGAGGCGAGAAGAGACGAGGGGGGGAGAGACCAGTCCCCCGGTGGATCAGTGTAAAGCCGCAAGTGGAAGGGGAGGCGGTCGCGGGGCTGGGGTCGGTTGGGTGACAAGAGACCACGGCCTGAGCCCGGATAGCTCAGTCGGTAGAGCATCAGACTTTTAATCTGAGGGTCCAGGGTTCGAGTCCCTGTTCGGGCGTGGCAGATTGCACAGCGCCTTTTCAACTCTTCTTCAACTTGGCGCGCACATGTGAACCCGCTCTCTTCATCAACTCGTTCGCCTTCGAGGCTCATCCACCTCGAGCTCTGCCAGCCCAACTGCCCCGCCGCTCTGCGATGTCCTCACCACGGGTGGGCTGCCGACAGACTGCCTGCTCTCCTCTCAACACTAATTATTCGCCTGTACTGCGCCCTCAACGGCGCCATCCTATTACTTCGCCAATGCAGCCGCCAATGCATGCGCACGTCACGAGGGTGTGTGTGTGTGTGTGTGCCGAGAAAAGGTGCCGCGCCCTCCCTGACCGGGAGTTGAACCCGGGCCGCCTGGGTGAAAACCAGGAAATCCTAACCGCTAGACCATCAGGGAGCCGCGGATGCACGGATCCGCGGATGCTGCCCGCCCGCCCGCCCGCCCGCCCGTTCGCCTGCCCCCCCCCCCCAGCCCCACACACCACACCACCTATCACTCCCTACCTCGCTCCAAATGGCCATTCCGCTCGGCTCCTCTCCATCATCCTCCACATCTCCTCTCCCACCACTCGTGGTGCACAAGTCACCGTAGCCACCCGGCTTACGCATCACTGTCGCCATCGAGTTGCCTCCGGCACCACCTGAGGAGCAGAGACGAGGAAGAGGTGTTATGCGGAGAGGGGAGAAGACGAAGGCCTCGAGGTTTATAGATTATTTTACTTTTATGCGCAGCACTTTATTTTTTTCGTTTCTACTCTGACTTGTTTTGTTATTTTATACGGGATTTACGTTTTATTATATTTATTATGTATTTGTACATACCATGGGATGTCAGGCGCTATGTGTTCTGAGTGCCATCAATTATTGAACACCCGCTGATGCCGACGTCGACGAGCTACCAAACTCTACTAGGATGGGAGCTGTTTCACGTTGCTCTTTGGACTCTATTATGGCACTTCTCCACGTTGCCTCCATGCTTTTTAATTCGGTACACATTGCTTCCGTAAAGTTCCTGCGTCTCTCCGGGGTGCCCATGAGGCCATACTCTACAAGCGCCAAATTCCTTACCGCCTCCAAATGTGCATCCAACGTTGCCAGGCCGGCTTCAGTCTCTTTTCTAACCGGATCTAAGGGCCGTATATTCATTATTTCCTCACTGTTGCCACCAGTCTCCATTATCAAACTCTCCGCCTTAAATCCATCTTCTACTTGTCCACGGCGTCCACGCAAGCGGCCGAATACACTTTGGGACATGCAATTCGGTGGTGACCCAACTTTGCCACCTTATAATGCAGAAATCGCGAAAATGAACACAATTTCATTTTTTTGAACTGGATAAGTTACGTAATTACCTTGAGAAAAGTAGGGATAAACGCTGCTACCAGTTCCACTGCAAGTGGAGATTGCTGTTTGTTTGTTGGTTTGAAGCCGGCGTGGATGGCGTTGTGTATGCTCAGCATCATCAGGATTGATCTCATGATTGTGCTGCATGTTTAGGTGAAATATCTCCACCCATCCCTTGTATGTTTGTATCACTACATATGCCTTACAGCCTATGCGTTTGCTATAAAAACCCATTAGTGTTACAATAAAATTGATACTATGTTAAATTAAAATTTAAATGAAAATTTTACCTGACGACAGGTCGAGATGTGGCGCTGCTTTCAGACCAACCGTAGCGAACACATTCAAAATGAGCTCTTGCATAGACCAGATGTTGGCGGTCAATGGCATCCGCTGGCCACCTGACAGTATGACGTTTTACATAGGTAGAACCTGTATGCTAAAACAGGGAAAAGGGAGCAATTACTGAGAATGAAACGAACATTGAAAATCATATTCAAAAGCGAGGGAGATGGGAAGATAGCGATTAGTAACCAAAATAACATATCCACCATATAGAACTAACATTTTGAAACGCGACAAGAAGATTGTGAAACTCATCATAGGTACGATACCGGTCAACTTGGAAAAATTGTCTAAAGACGTCGGTAAGATCACAGACAACATTGTAGACTAAAAACTGAGTGAATGAATGTTTTGTCTCACTTTCTTCAGGCATGGGACCATGAATATGATGCATATTGAAGCGAGTTACATAAACACCAGACTTCTTTGATCCAACAGCAAAGAAGGCGTCACAGTAGGAAACAGAACACGTAAACTGTCCTTGCTTTAAAAGAAGATTTGGAAGACCCTCCAGGGGTGTTTGCCGGTAAATAACGTGCCTTCGCGCAAAACGACAGCCTGTTTCCTGGAAGTGGACAATGAACAGCTCAAAAATAAGATACTTTTTTAAATGCTTCACAGGCCTGCTCAAACTCCGCGTCGGAAGTAAAATGCTTGCCGGTAAACAAGCGTTCAAATACATCAGTGAGATTCATCTATAAGAGTATATGTGGTACGAAGTGTATTTTAAAATATTGCGGGAGAATCCAGGGAACGACCAACCCCGAAGCAGCACCGAACAGTCATACAAGACAGAGCATTCCCGGTTTCGAGGACGTGTTGAGGTTGTCAAAGGATAGATTAACAAAGTACACAAGTGAATAAATTTTTCAAGTGCAACAATGTCGTCACCATCAAACAAGAAATGGACATAATTTGCAAATTTATAGTCGAACAGTCTTAAAGGATGTTAAAGCTGGCTGAAGCCGTGGTTTCCAAATACAATAATTTCCGTGGTTTTTCTTCTATAAAATCCCACTTTATTAGTTGCGAAACTGTTTTGAGATGCTTCTCCTTGAATGCAAGCGAAATCGCGGGTAGAAGGTTGAGCTTACTACGGCACTCGAACACCTAGCCGGTCTTAAATTAGTGTGATTGCACGAACTACTCAAACTTACAATCTGCCGTATGCAATTACACGGATTCTAGCCAATTATTGTATCAATCGCGAGCCTTATCTCGTGCTATTCATGTAAAACCTTAGACGAGGATAAATAATTATAATTGTTAACTTTATTTTTACACAATTTATCGGCAAAAGAAATATCTTTTCTGCAATTACGCCTCCACATTACATGCGCTTTGTTTAGGTGTATCAACCACACTCCCTCGACCTCATTCCAGAGGAGGCGCGCCCGAGGATCGGTCGTCCAACGTCCCTCCTAGTCTTCTTCCACTGTGCTCCGTATTCTTGTAACCAAGATGAGTATCGTTCGTCAAAACTTCCACGAGGAGTGCGAAGCTGGCATCAATCGACAAATAAACATGGAGCTCTACGCCAGCTACCTATATTTAGCCATGTCACAACATTTTGACAGAGATGATGTCGCTCTTCCAGGGTTCAAGAAATTCTTTGCTAAGGCTTCTGAGGAGGAAAGAGAACACGCCATCAAGGCAAGTCTTTCTCATAAATAATTGCTCCAACAGCTCATGAGATATCAATGCAAGAGAGGAGGTCGCGTCGTCTACCAAGATATCACGAAACCCCAGAAAAGTGAGTGGAACAGCGGCTTAGAGGCAATGGAGACGGCGCTGAAAATCGAACGCGAAGTCAATGAGTCCATCCTCGCTCTGCATGATGCTGCTACCAAAAACAACGACAATCATTTGTGCGATTTTCTAGAGTGTAAGCTCTTTCTTCTCATCCTTGCTGTAGTTATGGGATGTAAAAGGTAGCGTTTTTTTCTTCTCACATAGCTGAATATCTTGGACGAGCAGGTAAACTCTACTTGAAGAAGCTAGCGGACCACGTGACAAACCTACGACGGATGTGGCCCTGGTCTTCGGGGGAATACTGTTCGAGGGCAGTACCCAGAGACCCTTCGTTGATGGCGAAAACTAAGACCAGAGACCCAGAACTCAGTTCACGTTCCTTGTTCATTTTATAAATTCGTCAAGCATTCATTAATAAGAATAAACGTTAAATTAAAGCTCTTTTCCGGTGTTCATATACTCGATTTGCCTTGGCGATGATAAGCTTTTCAACTATGCCGACCAGGTTTGAGTAGTCTAAAAAGAAGTAAACAGTTGTGTTACTACTAAGTCGGGCCTTGGTTCTACTTGCTGTCCCATGTGTACGTTATGGATTAATCGCCATCGAAAAACGCCTCTTCACTAGCCTTGGGTGCATAATCAGGCAATTATTTGCTTTGACGTTGCCGTCAAACTAATCGCCAAGTTGAGACATATGAAAAGGAGTTCTCTTAACTAACCATGTCTTTCTGCGATCCCGCCTCCGACGCTGATTCTTTTCCGAAGTCAATGACCTGAGATTATTTCCTTTATTTCTTGCACCAACGCCTTGCTATGTGGATCGTCTTAAATTCCTGGGAGAGGAGTATTCTACACCAGCGGCAGGTTGTTGTGTACAGTTGACCATTCTATTCATTTCGAACATGTTTCCTCTTGATTCGAATACAGTGCCTAGATATCGAAGTACAGTATGAAAGACAATCAAGTTCGCTATTTAGATGACTACTATCACTTGCTCTATCAACTCTTTATGGCAGAAAAAAGTTGTCTGAATTTCACCTACTTTTATTCTGAATCAATACCCACTGCCCGGAGAGATGATAATTTCAAAAGTGTGCTGCGCTTTATCACTTCTAAGGCGCATTTTATTATGGCTTAATGTAAGTCATTAGCCCTTGACCCTTTGCTAGGAATGACCATGTTAAATGGCGACTTATTTTTTGCACTCCCACTATACTTCATATCTGTGAGTGCAGTATACTCGCCTTGAATTTTATCCCTTAACTCCGTCTCCAATGACTTTCCCAACACCAAAAGCGTGAATCTTGACTCCAAATAGTCCTCCTCTTGCCCTATTGGTTGGGGCAGCATTTTTCCGCCTTACACCTAGGATCAATGATGCATGAAATGATTCAACCCCTCGAGTCCTTACCATCATTCTGTTTTGAGGAAAAAACGCAAGGCAGCCATAATTGGCAGAGTGTAGTTATGCTATTATTGTTGGTGATAATTGAGAAAAAAGAAGCGGCTGTGAAGCCAAGTTACCCGATCTATTGCATCTACTCTGTTAGATCGTATCGTTGAATGAATTGAGTGTTTGCTCATTGACCCTGGAACCCTTAATAAATAGTCTGTGTTACTGCGTTAATTGACATCCATTTCTACTACCCAAATATATTGTAGTTTAAAGTGTCAAACTTATACACGTTCCGCCATCCTGTCGTTGTGATCAGCGTCTCGACAACCTATCCTTCCTTACACTACCATGTAGGGCTGTTCTTTCTTTTGTTTGTTTTTTTAATATATTAACCTCCAAGTAAAACTCTGAGTTTAGGAATAAGTGCTCGCGACGGATTGAGGAAAGTCGCCAGTGTCGTGTCACCTGGAGTATAGCATAGTGCCACCAATGCCCGAGTTGTGAATCTGCCTTCCACTGACAAGAGCCCCGTTAAAGACGCGTGCCAAAAGTCAGTGTTAAACTCAGAAGATAGCCTTAATTTTAGAGTCGTTCCTTAAAATTGGGTCATACATTCTGATGACTTACATTGACATTCACAGAAAAACTTCCACATTAACTCTAGTGTCCCCGGTCTTCTCTGTCACGCTCTTTCCCTTTCCCACGTTTGTTCCGCCGCCTATCACCGAAGAGCAGACTTTAGACACTCAAAACTGAAAAGGAGGCTGTTGCGGTGTTGCTGGCGTCGTCGATTCTGACTCCCTTACCGCTTGTAGCCACGAGACCGTGTTGAAGTCGATAAGGCGGCGCTTTTCAGAGCCATTTTAGTAGTCCTTAAAGGAGAGATAAATAATTTGAATGCATTGAAACCATCAAGATAATCATTCGCTAGTGCAATAATGTCATTCATCAGTTTCGGTGCCTTTTATTTAATTGCACAAACGGCTACGAATTGTGGTTTACCTACGAAGGGGAAACCGGGTCATCCCTCGCCTCACACAAACGAATACCTTTTGTGAGCATTCACCGGCCAAACACCACACCAATTATTCACGGAGAAAAATTCCCGCTCATCTCGTAGCGGTCTTGCCAAGGCTCATGACCTCCCTTTTACTTTTATTCCCATACCAACAACTCGCGTTCGCTTTTGAGTAGCGGTTTTGCGTTGGCAATCATTTCCATCGCCTTTACGTTCCAACATCTGCCCTCTTCAACGACGTAATGGATAATTCCAAAGTAAGGATAAGAATAATTCACTAAATGTAATAGACTTACTTTATTTCCATTTTTTGTTCCATTCCTCGCAAACTTCAACCTAACTCCCTCCAATTAATATATTCAACGGCATTCCCCACAATTTGGTATCATCCACTTCTTCTTCCTTCTTTCGGCCCCTCCCCCGTTCATGGAGGCTAAATCATTTATTTACATAATTGTTGGAACATTGACAAGAAAACGTTTCCCATGGCTGTCCAAACACTTAGAGCAGGGCTTACGCCCAAGGATGTTACTTCAGACCAAGTTAAAAACGACTATGTGCCAAGAAAACAAATGAAATTTGTTTTCTTGGCATCGTTTAGTACGACAAATTTGGTAGACCATTCCCCTCCCACAAGCAGAGTATTGGCCTGTGTCGTTACCACTACCAGACCGTCAGAATCATTGTGAGTATACGCGGAACACAGAGGTGTTCGTAATTTCACTACACCATTTTACCCGATGCATGACAATGCTCAGAGTGTCTTTTATTCGACTGTAGTGGGCGCCATTTTGTGATATTCACCAACTGGCAGACTTTTCAAGCCAATTTCGCCTGTAAAAAAAACTACTATTCTGTCCACTTCGTGTCTGTTCGATCTCCCACATCGCAAACCTAATTGACTATACTGACATGAAGACTAATTCCTCAAAAAAGTAAAAGGCAACAACAACAACCAGTGGTAGCAGTAGTGGTAGTAGTTAACCATAAAAGACTCCACTTTGCGTCTATGGCATAGACGCCAAAGGGTCGCTTATGCCTTCAGTTTACAGCTGTGAAAATACAAATAAAGTCTTTAATAAGGCGCATTTGTGTTGGTCTTTCGCTTATGCATTAGAGGCGGCAAGAGATAGTGGGAAATAAGAGTCCCTTGACTGCTATGATGCCACCATACACTCGTGAAAAGGCTCCACACATATCTCCGTCCGCAAATTTCTATCGCCTTTTGACAGTGCTTCGAAACCTTTGGACACCACATATATTCAACAACAATGCCGATTCTCGTTCAGCCTAACAATCTCGACTCCAGCGCCTTGTTAAACAAGTTTTATTTTGTTAAATGTTAAAATAGTGCCCTCAACCTGACACGGCACGCCATGAGAGCAAATTGGAAGTAACGTCTGATAAGCCAGTCGCGATTGGTCTTTCCGCTGACTTGGATTAACAATCAAATCTACCTGTTTAGAGGAGGAATTTAGAGCTCACAAAAGTGCCATACCTACTTGGTCTCCTCTGGGAATTCTTTTATAGATGTGAACATGGAGGTTGCAAGTGTCAAGACCTCAGAGGCCGAGGTTGGCGCCGCGGACAAGGGCGGTTGTCGATCGGCTGTAGGATAAAAGCGTATAACTTTCAAGTTAAGCACCTAAGCTTAAGACGGTAAAACACCTACTATGGATTCTTCTTTGTCACTGTCACTTTTTTACGCGCTCTTTAGACATTAAACAATAGCCAATGAGGTACCCTGATTCCCGAATTTGCATTTCCATGGGAGATTGCAAATGAGAATTGAATTTTAGAGCATAGGAAGTTGACAATATATTCGCAGTCAAGGTTCTCTCTTGGTGTTAGTCAGCCACGATTCATATTTAACACCACGCACTTATACACCATCAAACAGAGAAAGCCGAATAAACTTTAAGTTTTATAAAACGATTGATTTTTTCTTCTATTATTTCAATGTTGACAAAAGTGTCTTTAAGACCGTCCTCCACTCATAGTGACAGCGGTAACAAGGCTGAACTTTTAGAGAGCATTGACGCCACCACAGCAGTTTCCTTGTCAATGTTGAATGTCTAGTACCTGATTTTCCAGCTAGACATTTTATCTGGATACGAAAGTGTCGGCGAGGAGAAATGGAGAACGACATGGAAATTTAAGTTAATAATCAGTATAGCATTTACGGTTAAAATAAAAAATGCATTTCCCGCAAATGCATCAAAATATGCGGTTAACTCAGAATAACCCTAACTTTATTTTCGCGAATATGAAAAGGGTTGTGGCATAATGAGTAAAAACAGGCAAGATTCTCGGTTAACACATTTCTGTGCTAAATAATCACTCCTTTTAACTTGAACGAGTCCTTTTACGATATCATTAAAACGCACTGACGTTGTGTGCAAGTGAATTGAATAAAATAAAACAGTTGTTTATGTCGACCAGAGTTCTCCCTTTCGCGTTGTAGACATAACTATAAACAATTGCCAACTTTAAAACAGGCGAGTTCGAGAAGCTGTCACGTCTCACCATAGGTTAATTTATTGGAGTTTTGATATTTTCGACATTCCACGAAGGCATAGTATGTTCAGCCAAACGCAGAGAGCAGCGGTACCAAAGCTATCGGAGCCGGAATAAATGGCCTGAGAGATTAGGAGAGATCAATAGACGTGTTTCGTGTCGCGTAGATTTGAAGGACCGGTATACCTTCTGCTGGTTGGCGTGAAGGACTCCTGCGATTCTACTAGCAGATCTTAAGCCTCGCTGGTTTAGCTCTGATGAAATGAAATAACATACGTAAGAATGGAGAAAAATTTTAGAGAATGCGATAGAATTTTGTCTGATGACTTAGAGAATTTTCAATTCAATCGATTGAAATATTTCGCCAACCGATACTCCTCAATAGATGTCATCTTCAGTGGTAATAAGCTAATTTTTCTTTAAGAATTATTGCAATTATGATTGACTTTCTACGTGACAATTAACTAGAAAGAGTTATATTCTGATGTAGTACACAAAACGCAGAGTTCAAATCACTTCAAAGGAAGATATATACCAAATACGATATGCATCCAGTCTTAAAGAAAATTCATCACTTCTTGACTCTTAAGCCATGTGGTGGAATGTTCTTTTTTTACTCTACACATTGATTGTAATGCATTCTCTCAAAAAGCCTTAAAAAATCTCCCGGTCTTTTTAGAGGTCGTTTAAAAGAAATGCATCGAGAATTTACATCTATTTTCATTTCAAACTTATCAGGAAGATGGAGACTTTAACGGAGATTATAATGCAATGTCAGTGTCGGAAACGTTCGCTTCTTAGCTTCCTACTTCAAGAGAATACAACTAAAGTTAGCGGCGATAGAGATGTACAAGTGTAAGGTACGTATTTAGAGGATTGCTCAATAATTTTATAAAACCAGAGGCAAGAAAGAATGTGCATTCTACGCCTCACGATATCAGAGCGATGTCCAATGCGCACAGAAGGGAATAATGGATGGCCCCCTGTTTTTTTTTTTTTTCATTCCCACCGACCGGCTCAACGATCCTCAAAGAGCCAGGTTTTACGTTCATCACCCACTGTCCACTGTTAATTGGATGGTATTGTCGAGCAGAGCACATTTGTGAAAATTCTTCCTCCTCAACCAAGGCGTCATTGTGCTGCCACCATATCCAAAGGCAACCTGCGGGAATGAGAGGATTTTGTTAATTACGACAAACTCTAGGTTTAGGATGAATTAATGCGCTTTTTTTTCATTTACTTTATCTGACTGGACGCAAACCATCAAATAGGTTACCACCATAGGTACGATAACATTAAATCAATCCGTGAGATTCAATCCCAGACCCGAATAGGAATGTATCGAAGATGGATGAGTATGTTGGCCACTGAAGGATTTTGTTGGACATGTCAGACCATGCATCGAAATAAAACAGTCTTATCAGTGAAAAACACCAAGAAAGGCCTAAATATGGGTGTTGCTCAATATTCATATGTACCAATCTACACTGAAACCCGCCAAGGTGCGAAAATACTATTTCAAAAAACTTCCCACAACAAATCTCCTAGAGGGCTTAGCCTGCCTGGTCGGTATGTAATTAAAATTTTCGCGCGTTAGTTTCTATCAATCACCAAAAATTTTAGCCCTTGATACAACATAATAGTTATTTTGCCGTGATGGCAGGAACGCGTAAGGGGGGTCAATGTTCTAAATTGGAGTTTTATGTGATTCAGCATCCTGCGTAAAAGTGCTCCTGAACCTTTCGTTAACATTACCAGCCAATGCTACTTGATTGAGAAATATGAAAGGGAGTTTTGTTTATTCTGTGCTCAGCTGCGGCCCAGAGAAAGATAAGTTGCAACGTTTGCTCGATTTTTATTTATAAATTTTTAAACGTACTATTCTGAATCATTTTACAAACTTTATAAAATTTATAAATTGTTTGTGACCTTTCATTTTTATTTCCGTCCATACCAAATGGGAAATAAAACCGATTTGCACCTGCTTTTTGCACGAGTTAGAATTTAATCATCGCGCACCTCAGCGTTCCTTCAGAAACATTCATGGGGCTTTCCGAAAATTGGTTACTAATAACATGCACGATTTTTGTCCACAAAGTTTCGTTCTGGCAATTTGAGTATCGTCAAGAAGCCTCGCATCGAGGAAGACCACCGACCCATGCTGATCACGAGGAGGAATGAGGACCACAACTATGGAATCCGACCCCCACACAAACTATGGTCAGCCTGGGTCTCAGCTAAGAGGAACTGGCCATCCACACGACTACAGCTTGTTACAACATTCCGCGTCTACTAGAAGATGAGGAAAAGGAAAATTGGACTCAGGTGTGCCTGAAAAAGTGGATTTTATGTGATAATGGAAAACGAGCAAGGGCAAGATGGTAGATAAGAGCTGAAGCACCTCTAAGATGAAATTTCGTAAAAAAAAGTAATGTGCCATAGGATCGATTGGCCCAAGGAGTGATGCCGTTATTCCCTCATTCGACAATCGCGGCGAAAACCACAAGAGCGACGGAGTCCACTGTCGTACAGAAATTTGCATGCATTAGGGAAGAAACTTGTGAGGAAGAAACAACCAGCATTTGTTCACTCCACATGCCTTCAATGTTAGTGTGTGATGGTTAACGCACGACGACTTCCTCTACAATATGGCATTGTTCCCATCCTCCGTACACATCCGATAATGCACCGGGCCTACTGATACTACCTTTTGCGTAAGTATGAATCATTTTAAGAGAAAAAGTGCAATAACCAAAATGATTTTAATAGAGACTTTTAATTATTTGCCTCAACTCCAAAATAGGGCTTTTTTTCAAAAGGGCAATATATGGAACGTGCCTAAATCGCGGCAGAAAAGTCATAGATGCCAATTTAAATTTCAATTGGAGTTTTATAAATGGCCACGAAAAATTTAACTGTTTTGTTTTCTTATTCGGCGTCAGTTTCAAGCCTTCAATTTAACACTTTGTTATTCTTCCTTTACACGTAAAATAATGGTTACTTCTGGATTGTGCAGTCTGTAGTTCTACATATTCCAGTCGCATAAAAAAAGAACGAAGGCGACTCGCAATCCTTATGACTGATTAAGACTTTATCGATAATACAACGCTTCAAAAAAGAAAAAAGCCAAGACTTGTATCGGATCATTGCACACATTCCAAACAAAATGAACTTTGTTCTCACGAGAAAAGGAACTCATAATTGTTAGGAGGACCGGAATATACGCAAGGGAACTAAGTAAAAAAGAAATGAATGCAAACTCCTTAGAGTATGGTTTTTTGAGAAAAAGGACGATACCTTCGTATCACTTGTGATCTATGCTCAAATAGACATTTTAAGAGGCTAGTCTGTCATTGCAGGTTATATTGATGCTTTTAACTTCTAGCAGATATTGCAGCAATAATAAGAGCTTTCTACCGAGCTCGGAAAAAACTCGAAACATAGAAGTATGTCATTTTTATATGAAATCAAATGATTTAACGCGATGCTTTCTCAAAATGGCGCCGGTGCAAAGTATGTTGAATCAAAATGTGATACCGAAAGTCGAAAAAAAGTGGCCAGATTGATTACTTATGTGTGGACTTATGTGCGGAAGGACAAAGGGGTGAAGTAGACGCATGACACCGTCATGATTCATACCAAGCCTAGCAGCAGGAACAGAAGCTTATACTAACAAAAAGGTTCCACATGGATGCGTTGGAATGCATAAACAAGAGGTAAAAGGTCAACCACACCACCTTAGGAATACGAGATTCAATGACGAAATAAATATCTCCTTGTTTGAGGTACGGCTTTATATTGGCATCCTTTTAAAAAGTATTAGATTGGAAAACTATTGAAAAACGGGCGTTTGAAAAGGAAGTGGAAACAATGGATTTCTTTTTCACATTTGCAATTCGCGATTCCCGGACACCGAATGGGGCGAGTCACATATGCCTTTAGACATCTCTACTGTTGAGTATTAAAACCTCTTCAAATCCTTTAATAATTATTCTCGGTTACTGTGTTTGTCCTCTGAAAAATAAATCATATATACGAATAAGAGTAACTATTGCTGAAGTACCGGGTGAATACTAGTAGTTGCGGTGCAATTCACATTTCAGAAAGCTAATTTATCAACAATACTTGAAGCTTTGTTGCGTGCGTTTATAATGCGCACCTGCTCCTGCGGTTGTCGACATCTGCAGCATGCACATACGAGTCAATTTTGGTTTTTCTTCGCCTTTTATTGGTACGCAAATTCACGATTAGTTCGTTGTGTAGTCGGATTCCACCGCCTTCGTCCTTAATATCCCCCTCAAAGAGAACTCCTTCATATAACGTCAACATGGAGTAGAACCCAATTATTGGAATTAATATGGAGCCACATTAAATGTTTCCGAAGCCTATTTAAGTGTGCTATGATTTAATTGAATTCGTACAAGAAAGGTTATATGTAAATCTGGTTTCGCCAAAAATAAAACAAAAAATGGGAAATTGCGGTTTGTTGAAACGGATACAGAAAGTTCTGACCGTCCTATGGAATAAAACAATCATAATTTTTTCGCAACCGCCAATAAACCTTATTCAAATAATATAATCGCCACCATTTATACAGACTGTTGCCCGTTTGAGGGCAATTTTTATACATATTTTTTTAATTATTGCCCTTTTGATGCGAAAAATTAACCAGTCTTTGTTTGAATCTCTTTTTGAATGTTTCGCCCTTAAAAAAAACTTTAACAAGAGTAAAAAAACAAGCGATTGTGCGAGGGGTTCTGAGTCGGGAAATTATGGTAGACGCGAGAGAATTTCCAAATTCCAGTCCTTGCAATTTTTTAGTGAATTCCAAAGCAGCATTTAGCATGGCATATCACGAGGAAGTATGGATTGTCCTTCCCATTGTGAATATCGCCGGTTTTAAAGGTTAGATTAGCCGGTTGCTTACAAAACACTTTTCAATAAGCTTTACAAGTGGGGCTTTAAAAGCCTCATGTGTTTTGGTCTCGAATGTCCCACCATACGACCACAACCAACTTCTTTTACTCAGGTTCAAATTCGCCTTTAGAGGTGGAGAGGTTATGTTTCTCCGCTTCACAATCTGCACCTTTCTTACAATTTTTTTCATAAGTAATCTACTTTCCATCGCCAGTTTATCATCATTCCTGTTTCAAGAAGGGCTCGATTCGTTCCAACAAGCAGAGATGTGATATGAAGACTCGATCATCTAAATCATTCTAAATTCATTCATGTTTGCCGCCCAACCTTGAATATTCCGCACCAATTCCTTCTTCCGGCATACAGTTGTAAATGGCTTTGCTGAGCTTCAATTAGGCCCTTCTGTGATCTCCACTGTTGTTTGAAAAAAGGATCTTTTCTGGAGCATCATCAACAACCTGTGCGTCGATCAAAAAAACATGACTATAAGGAAACGGTGAAAATCGGCCTGTTTCAGTTTTTCGAACCATTTGCTGAGTGTCCTCTCAGAAAATTGGACCTTTTACCAAGCACTTTCAATCAATTTATACGCTGATTCTGTAGCATTTCTTCCTCATTGAAATTCGTATAAAATAATACTAGTATATGAGTAGTCGTGGGATATACTTAAGACAAAACGTTGAATCAAAAGTGTTTTTAGTTTAATTTGCTTGCGTCAACATGTATACATTAAAGCGATAAAAATAGAGTCGAACATCCAACAATAAACTTGCTACGTGGCAACAATTGTTGTCATGGAGAAATGGACAGAACCTTCTTGTAGACCTTAATAGATGTTCCCAGCTATCATCGTAGACCCTAAGGCACAAGACGGTTATATCCGAGGCGTGGGTAGATCTTTTGCGATAGGGCTATTATTCTGACTAAAAATCCGACTAATATATCTGCCACAACAGCTCTCGTCTTCTTTTTCAGCGAAGCCAGCCACAAATCCATATCACCGATTAGCATTTCAGTTCTTGTTATTTCGTATTCACCTCGCATTCCTGAAATTAGTATCCCACATACTCTGGGGATTTGGATAAAAATCGCTGAGAAAGATTTCTGTTCATATTCAGAATGTTTTCAGCAAGTCGTTGCGGGTTATTTGCCAAGCAAGTAAATGAATTTTACTTCCCATTAGCGTAAGACTACTGAAAAACTTAGGCTTAGCCAACATTCTAACGAATGAGATAAGCAAAATAATTAACATTTGGACCGCTTTAAATGGTCTAATTTTTTATCCAATTGTATTACCGATAACTATTGCAGAGAAAATTAGGAAACTCTACTGCGCAATGATAGGTAGCATTATGTGACACCCCCCCCCCCCCCTAGTCCAAGAAATGTGAACAAAATAGTTTCAGTCTAAATTGACAGTAAAATGAACAATGAATGGGGACCTAGAACAGTACGGCTGAAAGACATGGCCAGTTGGAGTAAACTCACTCAAACTCCCAGCACGATTCTTCAAGGAGAACGATGGAGTTGAGCACCAAGCCTGCAGACCGTGTGCGAAGATTGTGGCATATACGAGCCCACTTTTGCAAGGGAGAAGAAGAGGACTTTTCGGGTAGGTGTTGAATGTGCTCGGTCCACGCAATGTAGAATTTCGCCTTGAGAGTTCCAACACCATGGTTGAATAGAGTAGATTGAAGAGTTCCGTGGGAGCATCACAGTAATCCACCTGCATAAATTGTGAAAATTGTGGGTCATCATCGTAACAATATAATCTTGAAATAATCGCATTTGAGGGCGTCTTTGAGCGCAATATGGCCAAAATTCTGCAAATTCACGTTCTACAATGGCTCTTGGCATTTACTTGAGGACTACTTTGTTGATAGCAAAAGAACTTTCAAAAGATATTACTAACAATTATTAATATCCAGGCAGCCGTAAAAATGAACTAAAATATTTGAGAATATACAGAGGGCAGTAATTAATTTTATTAGGTTTGCACTTGAATCAACGAAAAGTGAAGGCGAACGAAAGGAAAGGAATTTAACCTCAATAAAGAAGAAACGAAGTTACTTCAAGGCATTACAACATATATCGATGATAAGGCCTCTCATTCGCGGGTTAATCGGCTGAGTAATTTCAGTTTTCAAATAAACATAAAATTTTTTTTAAAAAATAAACTTTTTTCAGTTAGTTACTGTCCGTTCAGGTAATTGTCGAAATTGGCCAACATTCATAAAAGATCTTCGATATCATGCTACACAACAAAACTGAATTAAACAGAAACATCGGAAGTAGACGTCGTCAAAAATTTTACCCATTTTATGAAGGGTCTGCATCCTTAAACAACGAAATAATTGATCGTCGGATTGCGCCAGGCCAGGGCCAACATGGTCGACGTGTCAGAGACATTCCAGCCAGAATCCAGTATTTTTCGGCGGCGGGTGATCAAAGATGTGTGAGGCTTTGCATTATTGTGGAAAATACTACTCTTACGATTTACTATTTTCTGGTCGGTTTGCTCGCATTGCATCGCTCAGTTTGGCGAGTTTCGAGCGTGCACGTTTGAAATGACCGTCTTTGATTTGTCCGGTAGAAGTTTAAAGTTACGGAATTCCTTTATAATCCCCCTAAGACGCGACATAATCTCGTTCTGACGAATTTCTTTTTTTGATGTAATCTGGACTGGCTCATCTTGCACCGTCAACGGACTTCTCCCGATTGGATGGTAATAGGAGTAAACTATTTCACTTTTCGTCAGCGGTAACTAGTCTTTTTAAAAATGGATGAATTGTGTTGGGTCAACTGAATTTTCTCAAGTTGGTGAAAAGTGCGCAGATCGAATTTCTTGACCCAGCCAAACTTTGAGCTTTCCTTTTAACTCTTATATGCCATTCGCATCTGAGCTTCTCGCTGAGTCTGCAATGGCATCGATTGACGATGGTCTCATCAACTTGACTGGACTGACGGCCAATCATTGAACATTTTCAATGGATATTGTCACGAGAACGCCATCTTAGTAAACGAATTTTGATGGACACTGTCTCCCTCTCATGAAACATCATTCCCATCTATCGTCACATAACTTCTTGTGCGCTAGAGATGCGTTCTTGTCTTTTTTTAAATAATACAAAAAGTGTCTGAAGTGGCACGTCTCGTTCTTCCATCCTTAAATTTGATAAAAACATAACACGGAACTAACCATAAAATTTTTTTACTAAACAAAAGGTAGAAGTCCAAATAATAAAGCACGAGTTAGGTACTTGGACTACTTTAACGAAAAACAAAAGAAAGTTTAAAGTCCATCTGTCTAAAATCCAGAAATCACTTTGTTGCTAACCCAATAAGTAAATGGGTAGGCCTTCCACAACAGAAGATGGGATAGGATAAAGGTGAATGTAGCCTAATTAGACCTTTCAACCCAATAATTGCTTCATTTGAACCTATTTAGATTTGAGTAAATATCCCTAGGGAAAGACAAATCCCTCATCTTCGCTCCTCAAAGTATAGTGATCAATCAGATCCGTTCTCGGGATCTTTCCTAACTGAAAGGGTGTGGGTGATGCGACTCAGTTAGGGCGCACTCCATTGGAGAGATGTAGAGGAGTTATAGGAGAAAAGGGGAGAGGAAAAGAGAATCGTAGCTAAATCTGGTCTATCAACAAGAGACATCCAACGTGATAATTGAAGGAAGAATGCCATTTGAATACAGTTTGAATTTGACCCTATGTTTGTCTTGGCATAAGGTGGAAGAGATAATATCAGTGATTGTACACTTGGAGAAACAAGCGTCCTTAAAAATACCGGCTTCTATGGTAGGAATTTGTGCAATCACTTATTTGGGTTTGATGCCGAAAATATGCCAGAGAAGCGAGTAAAAGCATGAAAGCAGAGAGATAGGTACTTATGAGCCATGTTGTCTTATCCCATTTTGATGATCACACTACTTGGTGAGAGAAATTGTCATTTTTACTGACCATTTGATCCCTCTATTTAATTGCTATCTCACCACTGTTTTCGGAGAACGTGATGAAATTTCCATAAGTACCGGTAGAGGTAGAACGGTAAATTATGTTCCTCACATATGAACGGTGGTTGAGACAAAATAAATTTGCAAATGCGACTTTTTCGTCAGATCACAAAAAGATCTAATACTACTAATTATTAAAAACATTCCACATTAATTGAATTTAAATTGTTCTTTACATGTCCCGCTTTATATTGATCGAATATTGTCCACATTAGGGGCTGTCTCGTAGGCTCAATGGGCCATCTACTACTGGGAGTTATGATAGGATAACGGCAAAGGAAAGAAAGAGAATTAGGCTAATTAGTTTGGAGCTTAAGTCACGTGTCAACCACATGTAAAGTGTTTCCCTTATGGGAGGTCTACAATATACCATCTGCTGAGGTTAAATGCAATTAAGTTGAGGGCGATTACAATTTTAACGGTTTGCAAATTCAAAACAAAGGAGAAATTGCCCCTTTAATACAAGATAAAATGAAAGACGATTTAACGCATGAAAAAAAAATATTGAAAGAGATGGGAAATGAATAAGTGCTGATCATTGGTCAATGGCCACCGACTGTTGTCTAATTTGTGGTCCGAGAACAGAATAAGACACTAGATGAAAGAATTGTGTATCTGCTAAGCAGTAGTTACTCACGCGCATGCTTATAATTAGTGTAAAAAACGATAAAAATGATGAAGCAAGAAAAGTACGTAGTCTTTTTTGCGCTCCATCTACTTTTCTTATTAAATAACTCTGTTTAACATAAAACGTGGACAACCTCCCCTGTTTCCACATAATGCAACCTGACCACAAGAGGGATTTTTTCCTGCAAGGGAAAAGTTCAAATAAAAATGTAAATTTCAAATTTCCCATGTGAACAAAAACTAACTAGGAAGAGGCGAGTACTGAACAACAGTGGAATGGGTTTCAAGATGATGTAATTTCTCACCGCACGGTACAAAAAAAACTAGTATGCTTTTAAAATGGCTAATTCCAAAGCAGCAGACTTTCGGTATCGGTGCGAATATAATGAACATGTCGTAAAGGGGGATCAGTGGATGTCAGAGATGCAAATTAGATCAGCCAATTTACAGCCACGAATATGGAGTAAAAAACCCTCAAGACTTTGTGGCACCTCACAAACATAACAATACATCGACAGCTGTTTTTGCGTGTGCAGACTCTTCAATCGCTACAATCGTTGTACTAAGCGCTTGGAGGTTTGGCCTTCCAACCTTTCGGACTTGTTGTCAAAAAAAAACATTTTTTCCGCCAGAAGAAGTAAAATCGGGTAGTAGTGAAAAGTCGGAAGACGGACAAAGAGTATAGGGGTGGTTCCAACCTCTTGAATTAGATATTAAATTAAAAACGCAATCGATTGCCATGAGCTGTTGGTAATAACATCCTGGGGACTCGTTCCACAAAAACGGAAACAATATTTTTTAATTGTTGACAGTCATAAACTCAACTTCCACCGACTAGTGGCCTAATGCCGTCTCAAACAATTTGCAAAATACTTCCAAAAAATGATTCATTCTCCAATTGTCATGAATATTCGAGTTATATGGTTTTTGAAGATTGCGAAATTTCTCCTCGCATACTGCTCTTGGACAAAGTGTTACGGTGAGAAGTACGTTATGGTGTGAACCGATTACGCTTGTCGCAAAGCACCATTTACAGTCCCACGTATTGCTTTCCGAGATGCCTATTCAAATAGGCATTATTGTGGAATGGTCATCCGCGTGCTACGGACAGAATGCAGCATTTATACGTTTTCATTATTCTAATGATGACAGAGTACAAAACTAAAGGAAGACACTCGAAGTAACATTAATTTCACAAAAAGACTCATGAAAAAAAAATTACAATTGTGGCTTTGTAGACTATTTCTCTCGAAACTCCACTCTTTTAATATGTACAGGAAATCTTCATAAACGTTCATAATTTAAATAAAAATTTATTGTGTTCGTAAAACGTGCTATTGTCGCTTATTTCCAGGTAATTTACCCTAACTCTTCAATTGAAAGAGTGCAATGAGTATCCAGGAGCATTTTTGAGACAGTCATTTATTACAGTAATTTTTCAGTGGAAAGGCGCAATTTCGTTCAACAAATTAAATTCAACTGAAAAAAAAGACCGATTTGGGAGCGAAGGCAGTGGTGGGTGAAGTGGAAGCGGTAGAGCGAAACTAAATCCACGTCAACAAAACTCATTGGAGCAGATAATTTTCTGGTTATGGAGATCACTTGATATTTCGAATTATCCACTTCTCGCCACTTTAACGACGAGTAAAGATAGTTTGAAATAGCAGCAGAACATAGACACACATTGTTCTTTCAATACAAGACAGGAAATTTGTCAGCTAATTTACCAACTTGAGCCCAAGCATCTACGTAGAAAGGATGGTTATTGACACCTTCAGAGTACAAGTCTCCTTGACGCACCGGTAGAGGATGCTGCGAAGTTCTGACGCAGCTCCTAGTGAGGATACGTTTCCTCCACCCAACGAATGTACCTGGACCAAACGAGAAAAAATGGACCTAGTAAGAGGTTACAAGCAAAAAACACTTAAAGGCTTCTGATCTCCTATGACAGCAGAAAAAAACAGACTTAGTAATCAGAAGGGCGTTAAAGATACCGAGTACTCTCAAAAAGCGGGAGCCTTTACTTGAGACGACTAAATGTTTCTTCGGCCTAGTGCCACAATACGTATGGCGGAGGTATCGGAGGGTGCAAAGTACAATGTAAAAAAACACATTGCAATTAGCATTATTCATTTTGGCACCTTTATCAACTTTTACGTTTATCAACTGCACCGCCAATTTCATGTGGAATTTACGTCTCAAATAATGAAACACCGACATCTAGCTATTTCTGTTAATTCCCAGTATTCTGATGCACTACCAAACGATCGGACATCACTTTAAGAGATCTCCGTTAAGAATTAGGGAGATAAAAAGTGATAATTTTTTTTTAATATGGGGCCAGGCGCTGGTACACACTGCCAATATTTTTAAAATAGAAAAAAAATATATATAAAATAATAAAATATAATAAAATAAAAATATATTTTATATCAAGACTCTGTTCTCTAACGGCTTCAATGGATGGCGTCTGGTATCTAGGAGACAAGAGGTGGCACATTTTATGACAACTGGCGAGACTTTTCAGTCAAGTTTGGAAATTATAAATGATGGTAATACGTGGGCACTTTATTTTAATTTGAAGTTAGACATCTTTTCTAATTAAACTCTTGTGTGGCCACTTTTTAATTTTAAACGACTTATGTTAATTAGACGCCTCTCAGTGGATAATCTAGCCGAGTTTCTTGTCATGGTCTCACAAGGTTTCCTGACAAATGAAAATCGACTAATTTGGTCGTGTGCAAAGACAGTAGAGGAAGAAGAGGTGGGTGTGAGGTTGTCTCACGAGAAAAGTTAATAGAGTTATTAAGGTGATTTTTAAACCCCCTAAGTGCATTATTCCATACATTGGGGATTAACACGTAAAGAAATTGAGAATACAATCAAACAAATGATAAATTAGGAGGAAATGAGAAAAAACAAAAAAAAATTCACAAGAGTGTTCAAGTAAATCGAGGTTGTGTGGTATAAAGCAATTATGTCTCTAGAATACTAGAATACGTTTCAATATCTCCCGGAAAAAAAAAATTTGTCGAATTTCCCCTCCCTCCCCGTAATCAAAGTGTAGTTTCAAAGTTAAAAGAAAAACAGATTGAAAAAATAAACATATTCGACCCTATCATACCTAATAACTTGGATAACAAATGTTGGGGATTGTTTTGAAGTTTCAGTTCCCCTGGTATCCGGCGAATCTCCTCGTAATTTTACAAACAGAAAAATGTGCCCTCAAAAAAAAATTCGGTCTCTTAAAAAATAGAAGCATTTATCACCTCCGTCATCATACATCGAATCCCCTCCCCGTCCCGAGTCAAGTGGATCCCCTCCAACTCTGGCATCCTTCTTTCAGCATCTACTATACCTTTCAAAGTCATAATCATCCTATACAAAGTTCGCGAAAAGGCCCACTACTTTCTGAAAAAATAACTACTAATACCCGGCCTCGCATTCACCAATATACATTATCTTGAATAAATAACTTCTATACACGTGGAGTTCGGGGTCTCTAGATGAGGCGACCCCCTGTAGCTCACTGCCTTGTGGGGATCTTTTTGATTTAAGCATTACATCCATCAAACATCTCCCACTCTATCACACTATTACGTCTTCTCGTAATTAGCCCAATCCTATCTCCTACCAGTCCCTGGCTATCTGGAACTCGCAATTATATTACAAACACTAACAATCACAATCGCCAGCACTAATTTCAACTAGAGGAATGCATACATATACATATATGGGAAAAAACAGGATCAAAGTTGAGGACTCATAATGTGGTGCCCTTTGATATAAAAATGATTAGAAAAGCCCACAGAGGTGATAAGTGAAGGCGATGGATAGTATCGAGAAGCGGAAATAATATTTTTCTCCGAATGTTGAATGCAAATAATGTGAGTTAGATTTAAGGAAGTTCAATGTTAAAAAAACTCATCTACAAATCTCCTAACTTCTTTACTTCTGTCTGATAATTTAAGTATTCGCAAACCTCTTCTGCATCCTTAATTCACCATGTTAAACACAAAAATCACATCGTGTGACATCTAGTGTTTCACTTCGTTATGAAAAATTATACTTTATAGATTGGAATTAAACGTAAAAAAAATATATAGACAAAGCTCATGAGTAAAAGACTAGATTAGATCTTTATTTTAAAAATTCCGATGTCCTTAACTATACAAGACTATCGAGCGTTGACATTTTTGCACTTCCAAGCCTCCAACCCTCTCTCCCACCCCTCCTACCAGTTTACTCAAACATCCAACGGAGTTGATCTTGCTCGAAAATAAAAAATGATGGGTGCATAGAAATTAGCCCTTCGGTTACAAAGACCTGGCCATAAACTACACGAGAATACATTCTATTATAAACAAATTACATGTTGGAGACTGCAATATGTTTAAGATAATTCTTAGGCGTGATGCCGTGGTCAGCGGCCAATGTAATCTTCCTCATGTGAAATTCACTGAAAACGTGTCTCTCGGTCTCCTCCTCGATATTTATACCACAAAAGGCGTGATGTGGTTTGGAATTAACCGAACTGTATGACACTTTGCCTTCTAAGCATAATAAAGACATCTGTAGGAGAATTCATATGTCCACAGCCATATTATATCTCACTAAATGACGGGATGAAGGTATGTAACTTCGACCAAGCAAGGTGTAGGCATACAAGAGGCATACGTCTAGTCTTTAGTTGGCAAAAAAGTTAGTTTAAGGAACTATTCAACTTGTAGAAGCCTGTTTGAAAATGCGACGATGCCAAACCAGAGTCGATAGTGTGTCTGGTTAAATCGAAAGAAAGAAAAACTCGTATTAATGATAACTAAACGTACTCTGTATCAAGATATAAAATTCAAATTTCTTGCCTTTTCGAAGAAGTAAAGACTCTTTGAAGTAGATTTTCGCAAAAAAGGTTTGTTTTATTTCGGGTCTCTGATTGTAAAGCTCGCTCAAACTTCCCGATGACGTTGACGCAAGCCGAGTGGGATACATTTAAAGCTATCATTCAACGCGACAGCAGTCAGATAATGTTACGTCCTGCGCGAGAAATGGACCAATTCGGAAGGAGAATAATCGCGAAATAAAGGAGAAAAGGTGAAAACGTAAGATATCGAGGCACCAGAACACCTTCTTTCCACTCTGTTAAGCGTGCACCCATGAAACAAAAAAGTCTGCGAGGAATTTGCCCAACAAAATGCTAAGTGAAATGAAAGACATGAACAGAACGGTGGTGGTTGAGGAGTGTAGAAGATTTTAAAAGTTAATGCAAGGTCAAGAAGAGAGTGAAATCATAGCTAAAGCAAGCGATCATCGCATGCACTAGACTCTCAATGAATCCTGCTTACCTATAATCACTCAGTAATTTCATCTCGGAAAGATGGTGTTAAGGTTAATTTGTTATTACAGGAGTCATCCGCACTAACAATTGGCAAGTACAAGAGCCGTGTAAGAAGCAGCCCATCGAAAAGGGCAATGCAAATAAACGTTAGAGCTATCCATTTTTTTCTTCCATCTTCCCTTTATCTAATAGAATATACGATTACGCGAACGGTTCAAGCATTCTACAGGAACTTAGAGAATCACTGGCCTCCGTCAGTTGCATAACATTTCACCATGGCGGCTTTAGTGTGACAGTATATGTCTGGACGGAAACATGCCAAAAATGGGTATAGTGCGAGAGGGAAAGAGCGAGAAGACTCAATTATGTCTCTCTAGCTTCCTTTCCCCTAATCCCTCGGCCAAAATTTTTCAGCTAATTATAAACTCGTCACATACACACACATACAAAGTGAACAATTATAACTCTTAAATTACAGGACTGGCAAAACAGATGTCTATCCAAAGACAGAAGAACAAATTTTGGAGAGAGAATGAAGAACAAACCGCGCCTACACACAAACACAACATTGAAACTTCCGCAGAAACGACTTACACCACCTCTGGGTTTCATCACGCAACCCAACTTTCAGTGAGCAGTTAATAACCAACACCAAGTTTGTGTAAATATAACTTTAGCAGTGGTTCAGGCATCTATTAGCGCTGAATTGGTAATGAGAAAGCATACACAATACAAAGTCATGGCGCTAGTTCGGTGGAATGTGCAAACAAGTCTAACCTAGAAGTTATACCAAGCGCCTAGGCAAGGGGAAGCTTGGTGTACGCTCTGCCTGTGATCTCTGTGTTATATATATATTGTGCGATTGCGATGGAAAGGCAAATATCTGCACATAAGAAAGTTACGATCCAACTAATGCGAACTCCTTCTCTCAGCTCCTGTGGAATTGGTTAATACCGCCGCGTATGAAGAGCACTCTGATTATCTGCCATCGCGACAATGTCCAGTTATGCATATACTCTCTTGGGTCTACCTCTATGCAATTTTAAATGTGGCTCAAGACGGATTAGACATGATATCAAAACAAGGCCATCTACTCACCCACAACGGTTTACTCAACCCACTAACAGAATGTCCAAACTCCATGATCAGGCCGATCTTCGGGGGCGGACTTTTTTCCTTCTCGGGGCGAAAATATGTTGATTTTGGTTCAGGGAAATCCCTCCGAAGATTTGCTTTGGGAAGTAAGAGAGACCTCGCTCACAAATTGAACACACTTAAAAAGCAAACAACCCTATCGAAGTAATTAAAAGGTTCTTTGAAGTGGGTCTGCTTTGTTCCATCGCCTTATCAAAAGCGTTCCTACAAGTAGTAAAAAAACGCCAAATCATACTTCCTTCTAAGTTTGATTTTAAATTCGAGTTGGCCTAGTCAACTTCCAACTCTCCCACTTTAATATCATCTAAACAACTTTCGTTTTGTTATAATTTTTGTTTTGCAGGCGTTTAGTCGTTATAAATGTAAATGAGATTAGGATTGGATGTGACCATCCTAAGAAGGTTAGTAGCGGAAAAACCGTAGTTATTGTTGAAAGCCACATTTTTTGGGTTTAAGACAAGAACCAGAAACGAATTGTGGTAACACTGTTGCATCACACTTGAATTAAAGTCGCCGGTGACATGGGTGAAGGAAAGACTTAAACATCCATTAGGGATCCTTTGCTGTAAGTGTTCGTCTCTTCAAAATTCAACCATTATACAAAACAATAAAATTACAATCAGATACTTGATTATAATAAAAGTAATCTAGATGTAAAACATTATGCCTTTACAGAGCGAGCACCACGCCTTTACAGCTATTAAGCGTTTAGAAAAAAGGGAGATTATTATATTTAACTTAACGTGTTGTACTGTGTACTTTGTTAGATAACCGCTTTGTCGCAATCAGTATTGAAGTGTAATCATATATTATTACGTGAAGCTATTGTGCGTATGTAATACCCGTCGAAAGTCTGCCAACAATTTGTTAAAAAATCTACGTGTGCGTAAACTTTACATGAGACTGAAGAAGAGTAGAATGAGGGATTTTTCTGTGTTCGTTCCCTTCAGAGCTGCACCATTTGGTCTCTAATGAAGGTATTCTAGGCGAGTAAATTAGTGGTTTATGAGGTGATGTAGTAATTCCTGGACATATTTGTGCCCACTTTTATCGATTGATCCCGTCTCTAACTGGAACAAGATGACGTACTATCTCGCCTCCTGATTCCCTAGACCTGATGATCATTAGTCCAGTCTAAATCACACGCCCTATTCTCTCACACTCGCCTAGCATTACAAGAAGCAGTGATATTTAGTATATAGTTAATAATGAGTGATTTAATCTTATTTTGTGTGCAGATCTCGGTTAGAATACGAAGTATTACCTGATATATATCCCAAGCGGACCCATCTCAATACTATGCAGCCACAGTTCGTTTAAGCGTAATAGGATGTCTTGTTAGATATGTGTCGTAAGAAGACATCTGTAGATAGCTCAAAGATATCAAATTCGACTCCAATTAGGAAAATTTGCATTCTGTGAAAAGAGCATCAGGATAATGAGTAATCTAGCCAGGACATAGGGAGACGTAAAAATCACACATAGACTTCTTAAAAAGTTTTAAAATTAAATTTCAAAACTATAACAGATTATTCTGAAAAAAAAAAATGGACATGTGGAGCATTTAGGCAAAACTCGACTGGTATGACAATTTTAAGAGAAGGGCAGTGTTGCAGGATTTTCCTCTTAACGATCAAGAATTTAATTCGTCGCAAACCGAAGGATTATTCGGCGCATAAGTGTCCGTTTTTAGACCCATACGCGGGTGAGAATTGGATGATGGTTAGACTACTGTTTCAATTGTCATCAAATGTTCGATTAAAGTAATTAATTATCAAATGGTTTTTATTCCGAGCTTCTCGATGTCGTATGTTACGGAATCTACTGAAATCAACAATTTAGTTTAATTTTCTAGCGGACTACTTTTCAATTTAGCCTCAAATGCGCGTTACTGGATCAATGCCGTTGCTTATAGGGCAATACATAGTGCCTTCGTCATATAATATGAAATTGGGCCATTGTTGGAGGGAGAAAATGTTGAATTGAGTTCTGTAAATTCTATGAAAATGGAGTACGTTAGGAAGCGGGTTTAAGTAGTCGTTGCATCATCCCCCCAGACGGAATTTGAGAACAATTAGATATGATGAGAGGTTAAGAGTATGTGCACATTTAGCTATTAAGACATATGGTTCTATATAAATTTTTAAAAGCTCACCATTAAATTATTGCCTCGAAAGTTATCCAAGTCGCACCTTTTTAGGCTAAATCGGTTTAGACAGAAATGGGGAGTTCGTTAAAGGATAAACGAACTCTCCCACTGAACGTATCATCCAGTAGGCCGTTCATTCTTTTAACGCTGACATTAATTTGCGAAATATGACAGAAAAGTATAAACCTAAAAGTACTATGATATGCTAGAGACGCAGATTCCAGGACTGACAGAGTTATCTTATTAATGGAAACGAAAGGCATTGAAAGAAAAGCATTCCCCTCAGACGACCAAATGTGGTGCAAACTATGCCGTTTTTGGAATTCGTCTGCTTCAGAAATACACTTAGTATCTTGTATCAGCCTGTGATTTTTATAAGCAGAGGTTGATAATCGCGTCAGGTGATGACGATCGAGAATAGGGGCGAGGGGGGGAGGAGTAGTCAGGTTAAGGTTTACATTTGCCAATAGGGTTCGACCAATGTTGTGAGAAATGCGGCATTTTAATGAATTGACGATTATAAGATCGAAGAATGCAGCTAAGAATCTTATTTAAAGAGAATGTAGAGTATGGGTAATTGACATTTGAGGATAAGATTGGATATACGCTGGTACCTTTAAGTCAAAGTGATTTGGCGTCGGTTCTGCAAGTTGATTTTTTGAAAGAAGTTGCCTTCTCAAACTCAAACCACCGTCACCGGAGTGGACAGCATCTCTCCTCGTATTTGGTGTAGGTTAACTGTGCAACATAATAGACGTGAAATTCCTGGCACCAGAAATGTTACGCTCATTCTTCTGCTGATCAATGTGAACAGAAGCGTCGGAGTGCGATGTTGCCCTTGGAAGGCATAATAACTGCGCTTCGCAAATGTCATTGAAAGGATAAGTGATATTGCAAGGTCTTATTCGACCTTTACCGAAGTCTGTTTGTTTTTAAACGAACGTATACACTTCGTCAAGTTATCACGTACAAACCTAAGAGGATAGAACAGAACGCGCAAATGGCTCATGAAATTGGATCATGGATGAAGGAATTCACCGTGCAGTGGTTATTTTATTATTTTTTTAAGTAAAGAAGAAGGGACTTGGCTCGCGCTGATGTTTCGTGAAGCGAGCTTGCGGTCTTATTAATAATAACACAGTTAAACCGGTCTGGGCTATCGTACAACGTGCATGGTGGAGATGATTCACGCTTTCTATATCCCAAACCAAAAGCAAACTACCAATGCAATTTTTAAGCACATTTTCCATTGCCCCCAGTGCCGTGCGAGATAAACTTTTCATACTTGAAATACCAAGCAAAAACGGATTTACGCGATACTTATTGATTGCATAGGGGTTTAATAAGTGATAGTCCATAGAAGGAGGCGGGAAAATACTTATGACTCACAAGGGAAAAGAATAACTGTATGATCTCTAGGTCGTTAAAGAACGTTCATTATTTCTAAAATTGTAAATACCGCCAGGAGAATACAAATATCAAGTTTGGTAAGCGGCTGATCGCAATAAGCATGAGCCATTATTAACACTACAAAAAACCTTAGATACGCTACACTATGCCTATTGGAACACTTATCAGTTAAGCGACTTACAAACTTAGAATAAGTGCACCGCCGAGAACAATGTAGACTTAGGCCAGCGAGCCTAGGGTTACGTGTGGCTTGGACGGTATATGTGTTCCCTTTCACAGTGTAAGATGTCTTGCATTCAGAACTTAAGGCGAGTGATTTATACCTCTGTGGCCTGATTCATATAAAAGTGTACGCAGGTTACGGCCGAAGTCCAAACTCGCGCAC
>QEYB01000883.1:0-12198 GCA_017562135.1 Dipylidium caninum | reverse complement strand
AAAGGCTGTACTACCGGAATGAATAGCCTGGGGATTGGTGCAGCTGTTGTAAATTCCTGAGCTAAAGACGAAGTCAAAATTCTGCATCTGACGCAACAGAGAAGTGGGAAAGTTAGTCTGCCCTAGGCTTGGCATCGCGGACATACGTGCACGGGAATAAAATTAAGTTTAGGCTCTCAAGTCAACGTTTCCCTGCACTTATTTCGTTTTATTGTTTATGTATGGCATAGACCGGTGCTGAAGTCATTGGCCAAGCCAAATGATGCCCAGATATTTGAAATACCTATGTGTTAGGACTTAGCATTGTTCTACACTCATTCCATTTTATTAGCCACCACTAATCAGCTTGAGTTTTGTGGTTTGGTGCGCCAACGCTTGCTGAGAACCGCTGCGTTTTGCTACGATCAGGATAAACCAGCACATGCAGGTAACATTAATAGACAAGAGGCTATAATGCTGATTCACGAACCACCATTAATAGCTGTCATTAAAACTCATTAATACGCTATCATAGCCAAAGCTACTGCAGCCACTCAATGTCACGCATTCATTTCTTATGCCATCATAAGTCGAAAGTAACACAGGCAATTTTGAACCTAAAAACAGTTGCGGATCACAAAGTGTGTAATCTGTGTCTTGCTTCATTCGTCAACTTTGATTTGCTCATCCGTCATCACGTTAGAATAGAAGGCTGTGAGTTTGCCTCAGCTAATGTTCGACTCATTCCAGGGTGTGCTCCGTTCAATAGCCATAGCTGTGACGTCTCATGCAAACTAGTCTTAAATTAGTGCTTCAATGAACCACACTACAGTCGCGGGAGTAGTGGGTTCAAGAATACACCTTAACTGCCCAGAATGCCAGGCAGCATATGCAACTCTGGGAGCACTGCAAGAACACATGGACTTACATGATTGCAGTAGGTATTGTCTCATCTATCAGGCGAATTACAATGACCGTTCACCGTGACATCTTGATCTCTTCTGCTTTGCATGCATTCGGTGCGAAATGCTTGAGTAAATGCTATCGAGCTTTGTTACGTTAGTAAAATTTGTACATTATTAGTGATCTTCATGTTGAAACATTTAATTTAAAATTGAGACTGTTGGTTTAGTAAGGCAAGAATATCACAGTCATGATTTTAATTATGCTGCGGAAAATAATTTGTTAGCTCTGATGTGGGCGGATCTGAAGGTGCAAGCTTAGTTAGGCACAGCCTGCCAAACATTAAGAGGCGAGCATTGCACCACATTGCATTGATGTAGATCCCATCGGCGGCTTTGGCAGTTGTAGACAGTGACGTGGTAATATCGCATGACCAACGCTTGAGTGCAAATCTGCAGGCCACTGGTTTTTATTGCATTGCACATTTGATTTCAAATGTAGTGAATGCACATTCACTATCCTGTCTCGGTGCAGTCTAACGAGCTGCATTAACTTGTCCACACAAACGTACACTTTGCTGTGTGCTTTAGGAATAGACATGTGCTCAGTATAAGAAAGGATTTAGCATTTAGTTCCGTTGTTCCATACCTTACCTGGTGCTATTTACGAGAGTGTAGTCCCATTGAAGTAATAAGGAAATAAGATATTAGAATGGCCGTAGCGTGGCGAATAAATATATAGCCGTGGAAATAACATGCGCACTTAAAAGAAGACGGCATGCAAAGGCATGGCAATTTTTGTGGTCGCATGTCACTCGGCAGCACGAGCGAACCGTTATTACTTAAAGAAGCTTAAAATACGTAATTTGTTAGTAGGTGAAGCTCTACATATTAGCAGACAGTTAGTGGAGTGAAAACGGAAGGGAACAGTAAGCGGAGGAGAAACTTGTGACAATCTTCTAGACCAGCTCACTGTGATGTACATTGTAGGCAGGTTGGCTGGTAGTATGTTTTAGTATAATTCCCTAGCATCCACATAGCCAGACTTGGAATAAGGAAGAATGCTCACAACACGACCCTATTTATCGCTGTTTGTTTCATGGAAGCAGCACGACGCCGTGAGGCTTTCACAATGAGCAATACCTTCATGGATGATAGTGTTGAGGCATTTGTAGGTAGGATTTATAGTGCTTGGTTAATCAAATCAAATATTAAATGGTAGACAATTAAAGATTTGACTTGGTTTTGCGAAATACTGAAACGCTTAAGGTCCAACCTAACCAATAGTATTTAACTGTGCAGCTGCTCAAAACATCAACTAACAATCTGATGACTGCTAGGTTAACTTATTTGTAAAACCAGGGATACAGAATGTAAACAATCAAAGTTTGCATAGGTAAGCTTCGGTGGAATCCGTCTGCCTCAGTAGGTTGCAGAAGCTAAGCTGAACTTATTCATCCTGCTTAGATGAGACGCATGAACAAAGCGTTTATGTCTCTTGCACTTACAAATCTGCCTCTTCTCCAAATATGGCAGTTGTGGTGCCTGCGTTGCGATTGGTGGCTCGGTTAGCCCTTCTAGGTCAGTGTGGAATGAGTATAAATTCACGGCGACATCACTTATGGAATAGGCACAGATTATGCTAGGGGTGGTTGTTACACTGCTGTGGGCAACACATTGCTCAGGTGTGCTTCTAGTTTATATCCTCACTGCCAAAAGTAAAAGAAGCATAACTGAGCAGTATGCCACCCACAGCAGTGCTACAATCACTCCTAGCATAATTCGTGTCTATTCCCTAATTAATGTCTCCCTGAATTTGCACGCATTCTAGGCACCACAACTATGAATTTACCATATTTGGAGGAAAGGCAAGTTTGTAAGTGCGCAAGCTATGAATGCCTTGTTCATACGTCTTATCTAAGCAATGTGGATGGTTTCAGCTTAATATCTGCAACGTGCTGAGGCAGATGGATGCTACTGCAGCTTGCCTATGCAAACTTTACTGTGGTGCCGTAGCGGCCTAGTAGTTGAAGAAGCATTGATTAAAGGTGTGCACACAAAGAGGAGGTATGCAATAAGTTGGATCGATTTTGAGGTGAGAAATTTTTATCCAAATAACTTAACATGTAAATGAGCACTTTTGATTACGTTGCCTCTTTTATTTTAAGACCTGGTTTCAAGCAGCCCTATTTTTTCCTTTAAGTACTCACAATCAGGAATCGCACTCATTCGAGTAAATGTGCTGAGGGAAGTGGAACGCAGGACGACGTCAGGCGATGAGACCGCATAGACCACGCATATTATGCCAGTGATTTGACTGCGTTGGTTTGACCGTATCCGTGCGCATTTACCTTATCACTGAACAAGCGATGAGATTTAGTATTTCTACTTCTTGCAAATGCAAATATTCTCCTTATTTGTGTCGCATTTAAATCAATGCCTCGCAAATGGTTGAGAGCAGGCTTGGGGGTGTGAGCGTGCCATGCTTCCCATTTCCTTTCTAGCGCATATACATGTTGCCATCCTAATATAGTGCTTATTCACATCTCCAAGTGTAGGTGGCTGTGGTTGGTGGCACAATCAACTAATGGGGCAGCGTAACATTTTGGTCCAATTTATGTGTCGTAAACACGCGAAGTAGTTCAGACCTTTTGGAAAATCAGCTTTTTGCAGTTTGAGTGGTGGAGGCGTAAGGCTTCTGCGTCTCTGCATATTAACTTTCGACGAAAAGCATGGGGGGTGGAAAACACTGAACAGCAAAGCAAATTCGCCGATATTCTGGGTCATTAGTGTCATTATACAACAATCTTTCTGTTCCTAATAACACTAAGTTTCCTAAGCTGCCAAAACTGATTAGACATTAATTTCTGCAAGGTTGCATGACAATAATGCTCTTTATCCAAGGCTTTTTTGCTTCCAAAGCATCCGAACATGCCAAAGGCCATCATTTGCTGAATTTACTGGTAAAGGGGAAGCGCATAGTAATGTAGACTGATGCTTAAAGTGAAACCTTTTTTGCTATAAAACTGTGACACTTTTGAACACTTTCTGACGAAGTTTGGTCGTCCACCATGCTGCCTGATATCAGGCTTATCTACTACAGTTTATTTTTACCGCTCATTGCCGGAATTTCCTTTCATTCTCTAGACATGCCACACAAATGTACACTGCAAGGTGGAATCTGGTGATTAACTCATCTAGTCCACGCAAGTCAACAAAGTCAGCTCGTTGCTTTGCTTTGATACGTTACGACTCATTTTCTTCTCCTCCATCTACAACTGTCAGTTCTCGTTATGCATCACATTTGCTAGCACTTCGCGATCGACTTAGCCCATGTGTAGGTGTGTAGAAATCACCTGGTTTCTGTTTTTTTTTTCATGAATGTGCACAACAACTGCCATTTGAAGGTCGCGCTTCTTTAGATCCGTAGGCGTATTTGGCCGTGGCTGAAACAACGTCGATGAGGGAGGCGTATGGCATTTTCACCCTATTCATGTGTGACACAAGCTCCAGCAATTGTGCAATGCTTAAGAGAAATTCACTTAAGTGTGATGGCGTTGTAGGTGAATATGTATGATTTCACACTATAACCCAACAGAAATATGTGGACACTTTAAAAATGGGTGAACTACAATGCCAAATTGCAAAACCTTAGTTGCTACAGTTAACCAAGTTGCATCCTAGGCACTGCAAATATGCTGTGACATTCATGTGTTCGAATCGTATCACATCACGACTTTGTTCTTTACACATTGAATGCTTACAAGCATTTCACACCCCGTTAGCTTTAGGCCCATGCATCTATGCGCCAAAAAAGACTCCGGACATCGGCCAAAACCCTCAAGACTTTGATGAGAGTCAGGTTGTTTATGTTAATCTTCTTGCCTAAACCGGTCCCTCTCTTCCGTCAAGGTCAGACTTACATGACTCAGGACTATTAAGATGAGAAAATTTGAGCGAACGCATCAGTGTTCATTGGCAGAAATATTCCACTTGCAAGAATGAGATCACCTGCTACGAGACTGTCTTATTTTTCGAGTGCAACTGACCTCTCCTGTTTCAGAATCTGCGCACTAAATGTCGAGAGCTTTGGTCCATCTTGACTACTAGGCAGGTAGCGATTTGCAGTAAAAGAAGTCAAGTTTTTTAATTAATCAGCTTTCAGCCTCCATTTGGATCGCGTGCAACCCCTAGGAATTTTATAGTACTATGCTGAGACGGCTGCAAAATCAAAAGAGAAAGACCGTTTCAAGCATTAGAGGCCATCAAAAGATTCTCCAGTTTGGAAGCAAATAAGGACTAAAATTATAGGACTCGCATAAAATAGCGGCTACTGTGCTCAAATTGGTGACAGTTAAGATGAAATTGCCGAAAAATATTATCACTGAAATTAATTATTTACTCGGCTAAAGAAAGCAGTAACTGTTTTGGTTGCTTTAATAAGTTTTTAAGACAGTAACAGTCTTGACACTGAGAACCCTTTTAAAACCTTAAAGCAGGCAAAAGTGAACCCTTCCTCATGTGTCAGTGGGCAGTATGTTGACTTGCTAATTGCATGTGCTTACTTATTTCGTCTCCCAAAGCTTTCCAACGCTAGCTACAACCGCATTTTACTAGATTAGGCATCCAAAGCCGTAAAAAGAAGAAAAAGTGGGAGTCACCTTAGTTGCTTAAGGCTTAAAAGACGCATTGAAAAGTGCCTTTTTATATCTATTACACCAAAATGCCACAAATGCCAATAATTAAATAACGATCGCAGTTATTAGCGTAGTTGGGATGGGCACTTGTAGGTACTGTGTGGAATTATCTTGAAGTGCCAGTTGGCCTGCGTGGTGAGATGGAGGATGGAATAATGCGAATGCCAAAGGTGTTACAATCGAAACATGGACTTCGTTGCATGCCTGCTCTTCACGCCAGGTCATTATGGAGTGATTTTAGTGACGCTGAATTTACTCGTTTCTTGGAAGAGAGGAGCAGCGAAGAAAGGCGGAGGGAGTGGGATGGACAGAAATGAAGTGGGCTACAGAAGGGCAGCGCAGCACAGGAGAGATGATGGCAGCATGGACTGCAGCCATGTTTCGTTGGTGTCGGGAGATTCGAGTCTTTCATTTACGTACTGATCTCCTTACATCCTCCTTGTACACTGTTACAATTCAATTTATTCAGCTTCATGGAGAAGAGAACTGCCGCGTGCAATCGCAGGAGCAAACAAGCTGGTAAGTTCTAGCTGTATCAATTTTGATAATAAATGCCTGAAAATGCGCAGGTATTTAGCCAGACTTTAATAAACTTCTCATCAAAAACGGGCTTTTTGAGCATCGGCCAGACCAAATCTGTCTAGTTGAATAGAATTATCAGCTTGGTACATACTCCGCCGGTTTACAGAAAAACTGCCTTGCGCACATGACAGACATCATCAGACATGGCCTGCTGCCAATAATCTCTATCATTAATCACCTGCTTCACCAACTCTCTGCTCCCGCTGCTCTTACTGCATTGGTTTCGTCAAGTGGTCATAAGTGAATAACATTCGTACTCTGAAGGCTGTGCTGCGAACTCAAATGTGCGATTTGCGATACACCTGCATCACCTATGCCCTCTGAACGCAAAATTACCATCCGATCTCACGATATTTTAGTCTCAAATAGAACATTTTCATTTCTCTTCTCAAGTAAAATATTCTATTTAGTTCGTGAAGTTAAAGTCTTGCATTCTAATATCACTACACTTGGTCATGCTGATACACAAGAAAAAGACATGCGCATTCCTCTTTCCAGACTTGTTTTTATTTGCAAATTGCACGACACATCTTGGAGGTTCCGTCGTTTCCCAAAGCCATACGGCTGCATAATATTGAACACTATCTCCTAAATTTTGCTGTTTAATTCATGCACTTTCTGATTCTTGTCAAAATTATTGCCGCGATTGCAATTTGCACGGAAACATCTCTGCGAAACTAGTTCACTTGATTACAGGTTTCTGGAGAGACACATTTAGTAATCGTGAATCTTGTAGCGAAACGGATGTTATCTCACCTATAAGTGAACTTCCAAGCGCCAGATGGTCGCCTCTAAATAATGCTTGTGGAACAGTAAATGATACGAAACAACTCAATAAAGTCGCAAATTAATAAGGTTTCGGAATGCATTGAAGCCTAACTTTTGAACCAAAATTTACCAACATTCGAAACATAGTGTAAAACTTAGCGTTGCAGACAGATCCAGCAGTTTCGTCTTTATGAATGGAGAGGAAATCCACACTTGCATACTTCTGGTTCCATCCCGCTTCAATCCCTAGGTAACCTACTTTCCTTTTTAATTGTTACATTGCAGTCAATTTTCTTATCAATGCCATCAAGAGATAACCTAGCAGAGAATGGCGGACGACTGCAAAGACGAAAACGGTGTCTACCACCCTTTTATCTAAAATTAAGACCTCAGCTTTCCTTGCCGATAAATGGAAACATCAGTCATAGCTACGTGTTGAAAGTAATCTCAGAGAAGTCACTTGTGATTCACGTACTCCCTTTCCATCCATAGTGATGATAGCGTAAGCAGGCCAAATGCCTGATGCCACGACCAGCAATGGAGGATTCTGCATTGCTTTCGACTACCATTTGGAAAGGATGCCTACTTTGTCGCATCATTCGCCATAGTCTAGTCCAAATTAATGGACTTGCTGACTTTGATGCAAAACGAACCTCTGTTGCAGCCAACAAGACCCCTGAAATCAAAGTAGAAGCAACAACACTGGCTTTCGTATGCAACGAAGACATGACACTACCCTAAGCAGTGGAAAATCCACATGAAGAACCGGACCTATTCTGCTTGACATAAGGTTGACTATGCAGGAATTGCACGAATAGAAACAGAAAACCCAGCCAGATGGGCAGAGAACTTAGGTTTGACGCTTCTTAAATCCAGATTGTCTTCATACACATTGTTAAATCACTTGCGAACCGTACGAGCTCGAATTATGTCTAGCAATCTCGACTGAAATTTTGTACCACAAAGCTACCATAGGTGAGAGTAGTACAGGGCGCATTCAGGAACAGTTGGGTCCACTCACACAAGCCTCCACAGATTGCAACACGTGTGAATATCCTTTGCTGTGTAATAAATTATTTCATTAATGCAGTTATGAGAAACCACAGTTCTCGTTCGTGGAAGTGATGCAGAGGAATAATCTGGACTAGAACGCAGACGCATGAGAAGCCACCTAACCAACGGCTCTAGAAAAGGTGAAACGCGATGCAGTGAACTGAGAAGACGAGGTCAAGTTAATGGGACAATTTTATCATCATGCTATTTAAATGAAAGGAAATAGTTTGCGATCTCAAGCAAGCGTACACAAAGTCAATCCAAGCAAGATAGTGCTGCTCGATTTAATTGATGTCGTTCAAAGGGACACCTACTATCTTTCTGGAGGTCACTGACTGATCAGTGGGGTAGACAGCACCGGTCTCCAGCTCCTTGAAGTAGGTATCCCCGTTCGACGCAGCTGTGACCACATCCCTTAAATTGATAAAAACGAATTTCCTCAACAAAGTCACCAGCCCTATTCATAAACAGATGTGACACATCATGGTAGTTCTTCTAACCCTAAAAGTGATTTCTAGTGAACAATTGCTGTTGCTGTAGAATAATACTAGTGGATTACTGATTTTATACAAAGCAGTGTCTTGTGCCTAAGCACTGCAACAAGATATTCCAAGTTTTAAGTTCATATTTGCAGCCATTTAGACGAGCAACTGTGCTGCAGCTGCATAAGATGAAGTCGAACCTAATGTATAGCAGTCAGATGCAATAAGTGAGAGAGTGAGAAGAGTTGCATATCCTTCCAGCAAACTTGCTACTTGAAAACGGATGGTTACCTATGCAACTGACAATTGAAGTGGAGTGCCGAGACGTTGATAGCGAAACCGCTCCATCCCATCTTCCTTCGAATGCGACAAATGTTTATCACCTCCGGAGGGTGGTACAAATGCGTCTGCGTGTGCTGCCGAAACTTTGCAATCCGCTTAAACTCCTCAAAGTTTCGATTAAGAAGCTGATAAAACACTCAGAAAACAGTCGCCATTAAGCCCTAAATATTGAATTGATGACAGAGGGTCGATGAATAAACCTCAATTCGACTCTTCAGTTTACCATGGCCCTCATCAAAAGGGGTAGCATTGAGGTCGCCAGTCCTCATAAGGAAGCAAAATACCTCCAGCTTCAATTGACTACCTAACATTCGACACCTGATCTCGACGCCTTCAGCTTAAGGGCTTGCATAACAAGCGCATAAGAGCATGTTGTGTTGCCAACCAAATAACTTGTCTGGTCCTTCCACTGGCCTTTTTGAAGCTAGCAGATCAGAGAGGTTGCTTGGAACACCGCAAAACTCCTAAATTTTGCACCCACACTATTTCCCCAAAGGCTTTTCACCAATATCTACTTAAAAACAGGCCACAGACTGAGATGTCTGCTCAACTGCTTACATAGGAACTCAGGGTTGTGAGTCAAGATCGAACTCGGGCACCATTTAAAAGGCAATGAATGAGTCCCTGAGATTAGGTTCCCAACTTGCACACCATCTAATGCACAATTTGCCTCTTTTCACTAATAAAATGACACAGTGAACCGAGATGGTCACTAAGACACCAACCAAATACCCGCAAAAATTGGCAGACATTTTGGACAACCCTGGTGATGGGGAGGTCGAAAAATTCCAAAATACCAAAATGCTTGGAAACAATCCAAAGTTGTCTGGTCTGAGTAGAATGAGACTCTCTCTTGAAACAGAACCATACAAGCCATATTGCCTAAATGAAACATTCACGACACCATCACATTTAACAGGCAAGCATTTTCGAAGCACTGGACTACGGTGTAGGATGACACTCACAAAGGGAAGAATGCTGCATAACGGTTGGAGTGTCGCGATCCAAGGTGAAAAACTTGCAGATCGTCACCATGCTTTTCATTCCAGCATTTCTAGGCCAAACGACTAAGGCGTTACAATAGTCTGAGCATGCATCGAATAGCATTAGGGCATCGGAGCAGCAGTATGGAAGTGGCGTGGAGTTGACCAACTTGAGATCAAGTTGTTACAGTCCGAGAGGATAAAGGCGATAAGACATTCTGACGAAATTGAGGAGCCTGATACACCAGGATTTGTCTAACTTTTAGGGGAAGAGGTCATTAAAGTGGTGTATGGCAGCGTCGAGCTTGACTAAGTGTTCCACATTCGAGCCTCCGATATCTGTACCGATGCGGTCGCAGACACGGCTAAGTGCAGACGTGGCTGCTTGTTCTAACACAAGGCATGCAGACCAACGGTGACGAAGATAACCGTTGCATAATATTCAACTGTCAATGGTACTCATAATGTGCCTGGAGTGTTGATCAAATATTTCCTTCTGTGATGAATGCCTCTCGAAATCCTCCAGCTTTCTACTTGTGGTGTTTTGACTGCTAAAATTGAAGAGCTGTCGTTGGATAATCGCACTTGCTCCTAATTAGCATAAAGCTTATCAAACTGATTGCCTAAATGCACAAATGTCACCAGCCTAAACAACAAAACCGTTCCGATTTTCGACAGAGGAAGAGGAAGACAAACCGACTTTTAATGACTTGGAGTCGGGACCAAGTCGATCATGTCAGAGACGGTGGAGAGCCGGCGGCCCTGATCGTCGCTCACGACACTGGCTTGGTTTTCCAGGCTCGAGGTGAAGTTTATCATGGTACTGCCCTTCACGTCCCCTGCTGAAATGCATCTTTATTGCCTTTCGCGGCCACCCCGGCATCAGCTCTCCGCCTTCACCCACCCACTGAGCCTGTCAACCTGACAAAAGAAAGTACTTGTGTGAACAAGAAGGAAGTTATTAGGAGTGGTGTTAATACTAAAGGGCAAACATGCGTGGCCCTTACTGCCACATCAAACATCTCGAAAAGTCAGACGAAGAAGATAATTATGAAATATCTGGTACGACTATATCAGCGATCCCACTTTGGCTTGATGCACATTAAAATTGAGAAAAGTAAGCTTATTCCCTAAGCATATCCATACCAAGCATTGCAATAGAGAGCTCAATGCCTCTGAAGTCCTTGAAAATGTCGTCTTGTCCATATTGCTACACTAATCAGCAAAAATCATTAAAACTGGTACTCAGAGACCACCAAACGATTCAGAAAGTCTCAAGTGCAGCACATAGGATAGCGAGTAGGTTGCCAACGGTGACAGCCAGAAAGTGAGCTATTAACTAACACATTAGGACTACACTACCTACAAAATTTTAGATGTAGTTATTCTAGACAATGAACGATCAAGAGCGAACTACATGGAGCAAATATTGGAAAACAATAGGGATACGATGGCAACATGGCACCCACTCATGGAGGCCTAAAATCGAGCAGCAAAATCGTTAGTTTGAAACCTTTACGAACCGCAAGTTGAATTGCCCGTAAATATATGCCTAAGAGTGGAAATGAAGCACGAGTGCGGTAACAGAGAAACTGATCACTCACAGAAGTTGGCGCTGCTCTAACCCAATTCTAGACATCAGTGAGTGAGTCCTTGGGGAGCAACCAATGGATGTTGGTATCAGAAAACGCTTCAACTAGGGATCCGTTGGGTGTCAGGTTGCAGATTATCGAAAGCATTTCGCCACTCCTTACCCGAGCCGCCAATTCGCGTCCCGGTCTTACAGATGATGGGATTGTCACAAATACGCCTTCCGTGTTCTAACCCATTTAGGCGACAGCGGAAACGATACCTCGTCAAGCACTCGTAGTTAATGAAACATAAAGCCTGTGTCATTCCCTCTCCAATCACCATATGAAACAGATGCACCGCTTCTAAGTCCTTTCTTCAAATGCGAATTTCGACCTGCTTTAGTCGCATGGCATTTAGTCGAAGCTAATCCCCTTGGTGCACTGACGAATCAGCGTCGGGATTAAGCTTCAACGAAAGGTATAGCACGTGAGTACACGTTGATGGGTTACAAAAGCACACACTAGAAATGAGTTCAGCCCGAAAATTGACCTAGTCTGAAGGATCGGAGGTAATGAAAGGAGACATTCGAGGTCAAGACAACAACAGTGGTCTTACGTTAATAATGCTCTGCAGACATTTACTACATTCAAAAGAACTCAAGGCGGTTAAGGAAAAACCCGGAATAAAACAGCCGAACATTCAAAACGAAATCCTCTTAAAAACTGCTCTGCTCTTTAAAACACCTTTCACCATATATTTTCCACTTTACAGCATCATACAGAAAGAGGAATCACCACTACCCAAGTCACAAATGTCTTCAAGAATCACCTCACAAAGA